>CANSZD010000225.1:0-302500 GCA_947648045.1 Beta corolliflora | reverse complement strand
AAACTACCCAAAGTGGTGATTATTGCAATAGAAAAAGAATGGAGAAAGTATATAAATAAAATAGTGTTGAAAAATCTCATTTCATAGCAACACAAAATCAACAATGTTAACAAAAAATTAGCAAAAAAAAATGTAAACAACAACCTGTGCAACGCACGGACTTTAAAACTAGTATTGAATATCACGTAACACTTAATTGGACTGTCCATGATTCAAATTTCAAAGGGTTATAAAACGCTACATTAGCTGTCAACCTAACCCTAATACTCTGTCCAATCCTCTCGCTGGGGAGTCGCTCTCCCTCTCCTCTTCCTCTCTCTTGCTGCGACGCCGATTTCCTCGCCGTTGTTTCGTGCCGGAGTTCAGGTAAATTTCATCCTTTGTTATTATTCTTATTCTTTTATAATCTTAATTTCTTATTATTTCATTCTTTCTCATGAACTAGTCTTTTTTCTTTCTTTCTTGTTCGTCTGTTTTATGCCTAGATCTGTAAAAAAATTCATATTTTTTGTGTTGGTATTATGAATTAGTTAGTTCTTAGTATATTAATCCTTTTTTTAAAACTGTTTTTAATTTTCTGGTTCTTTTTCTATTCTTTGTTTACTTTTTTGTTGCATTTCTTATTATTCGTTTCTTAGGTTTTGCATTGATTATTTTTGTTTGTTCTATTATTTGTTCTTTAAGTTATTCTCATTCGTTTATTCTTAGTTTTTTTTGTTGCATTTTTTATTTTTTGCTGTTTATTTTTTTTTCCATTTGTTCTTGTTTTATGACTTTAAATTTCGTTTGTTCTTATTTGTTGCAATTGTTTTCAGTATGTTGGTTTATTCTTTGTATTTTGGTTTAATTAGATGCCTGATCTCCCTCTTAATCATGTTGATGTGTAGGCTTCATCTGAGGAAAAGAACTACATCCACCCTCTGATCTGGATTCGAAAAAGAAAAGCACTCCTGTAGTCATAGTGAAGCCAAGCACCAATTTCAAGCGACAAAGACGCTTAGTTTTAATGATGTTTAAACAATTGTCATTGTAAATTGTAATAATGTTGCCTTGTGGTTTTAGTTGTATTGTCAAACATAGAACTTGAATATGAACTTTGGAAATGTACCAGCTACTCATTTGAATATTAGAAGAATTTTAAATATTTGCTAAAAATCAGGTTTTTTGACCCAAAATTAAAGTTGGCGAAATGATCAGGTCGGGTTTGGGTTCAGGTTTAAGATTCTGACCCGTTTACATAAACAGGTCGGGTTCAGGTTTATGGGTTCTGACCTGTTTACCTAAATAGGTCAACCTGAACCCGACCCGATCCGATTGCTGACTCCTAAGTGTATATGGTAAAAAAACCGCTCTGAATTTTATTAGTTTACCACTTTGCTTTTTAGGTTGTCCTTTATTAGTTTACCCACCCCGACGTATAATACTGACATGAACATTATGAAAGTATAATGATAGTACTATTAATATAATGATAGTAATAATATTAGTCAATAACTCGGTTGAAAATTAGGACGAACAATATTGATAATTAATGACAAATTAAGAAATATGATATTTCATTTACTTATCCTAATTCGGGCAAAAGTTGGAAATATTTGATTTGAAGCATGATTACTGGATTAAATTAGCATTGCCATCTTAATTAAAAGGATTAATAAACCGCCCAATTCATATCAACCATTCCATTTACAAGCTTTCTTATCAACTGTCTTATTGATTTGGCAAGTTCATTGGAAAATATTGATTTGCAGCATGATTTTAGGAACCAAAATTAATGTGTAAGTAATTTAGGCTTTGATAAGTCCTTCCTATAGTAATTAATTTAGGCGTATCTTAATTTTCTAAAGCAAGTACTTATAACTGTAAGAAGATGCTTCCACTGAAAATGTGCCACGACAATATTATATCAAGTGGGGTTCATATTATTGGTTGAGCAAAAAAAAAAATCTACTACAAATCAGCAAGATTTGTTATTTATATCTATGGCAAGTGAACATGCTATATATGACAGTAATTAATTTTTTCCATTAATATTGTTACCAAATCAGCAAGATTTCATATTTATATCTATGGGCTATGGCAAGTGAACATGCTATACACGTAAACAAAAGCTTATAGATAGTTTAACAAAAAGCTGCCACGCCAGCTAATCAATTTGCTTTTGACACCTAAGCAATACCTTATTGCTTTATAGTATTATATAGATTAGCAAGATTCCCCTCAAAAAAAAATATTAGCAACATTGAGATTAAATTTAAACCCGAAACCGTTGATTGAATGAGGAAAACACAAGAATTGATAGGGTAAAAAAATGACAACACTGATTAACAGTTTGTAATATAATGGAAGAGTTGAATTTGAAAAGAATTAGAGCGAATTTGAGACAAATATTACGAAAGAAAAAGTTGGATTTGTGATTGAAAAATCTTTTTTTTTTTGGAGGAAACTAAATTTGTGACAAAAGTTTTAGTAACTACGAGTATGAGACAAGAGGTAAGAATCAAAGATTATCATGGACACCAATATGGAAGATGTCATCCAATTATTTCAAGCATTCTATTATTTCTTATTTCTTTTCATTGTTACATCATAATATCCCTAATCAAGTATCTTCAAGCAGATCAGTAACTACAAGCATATCACAAGATTATTGCATCCCTAAAAAAAAAAACAAATATAACGAAACAACAATATCCTCCTAACTAACATGAAAGAAACTAAAAACAACTGAAAACAAAATGTACTTAGTTACATTTCTGCCTTATCTTTCCTACCTCAAACCCCTAATCAATGTAAACCAATGAAGAGCGGATGAATTGGAGCTACCCAATTCTCATGTCCAGCTCCAAGCAATCACCAGTCCAGCGGTAACTGATGAGTGAGATTTATCTCACTCCTAGGGTAGTATTAAGGCTATTTTACTTGACTTATTTCCTATTTTAGTTTCTTTTTCTCTTAATTTCGCCTCTTTTTCTATCTAACTCTCTCTTAGCACGTGTGTACATGTATTTGCATCCCCCTCCCCTACTCTTCTATTTGATCTTTGATGTGTAGGAACTCAAGTTTCTACAAGCTAAGAGGGGAGCAAAAAGGGGAAGCAAGGAGGAAGAAGCTTGCCCGGGAAGCTCAAGGACCACCCGAGAAAAGAAACCCGCCCGAGCTCCAGAAAGCCCGCCCGAGCAAATGAGCCCGCCCGAGCAAATGAGCCCGCCCGGGCTATGTGACCGCTCGCCCGGGCCAAGTCGCCCGCCCGGGCTATGTGACCGCCCGCCCGGGCCGATCAGCGGCCAAACTTTCTACCTCCTGCCTGGAAATTTAATGCACGCCCGGGGTACCAGACCGGACCCATCTACCCTGCACCGCCCGGGCCACCAAGGGAGCCCGGCCGGGCTCCTCTTACCAGCCCGCCCGGGCCCATTTTAGCCCGCCCGGGCCTCTGTTCGCTGGGCCTTTTTTCCGGATTTCTCTTCTTTTACGACTTGTGTAATTAGAGGGGGTATAAATACTCCTCTACCCTATTTTGGAAAGGATCCCAGATTTTTAGAACCCTAATCTTGCTTACTAGTGTAGGAGAGAGAAAACTTGGCTCAAGAGGTGTAATTTGGAGATTGAAAATCAATAAAAAAGTGACAATTTCTTTGAAGTTTCTTGTTTCCTTAGTAATCCTCTCAATCGTTTCTTTCTTTCTCATTGTTTTTATGCATTCCTACTTTGTTAGCTTCATGTTTTCATTGTTTAATCCTCATGCTTAGTAGTTAATCTAGATTAAAGTTTTCATCTTTGCTTAGATTCTTCTTGTTTGCTCACTAGATTTGGCTTTGTTTTTTACTCTAAAGTATTGATTTTTGGTTTTTGCTATTTTTAGATCGGTGATTTAATAGCTAGATTTCCATGTTTAGGATGTTTGGAAGTATAATGGGTAGTGAGTAGTTCATTAACTAGGATTGGGAGTAGCCCAATCATTGTTTGCATCCTATTCTCATGAGTAGAGTTTATTGGGTTGGTTATGTTTGGGATTTGTGCAATTTCAATCTTTGATGTCGATTGGTGATTTAGTTGATGTGAGCTCCATCATCTTTTAATCCTTTGTAGCCCATTTAATGGTTTACTTTTATGTGGTTGACCTTCATGATTGATTGATTAGTTGTTACACATCACTTGTTGGTTGGTATTAACTTGGGCTTAATTTCAATTCTTAACTTGGCCTAGTTAGGTGATAACGCCTCGAAATATAGGTTTTGTTGCCATAATTAAAACTCTAAACTCCCTAACAACGATTTTAGAGGTGTTTAGGTTTGTTTATTCCCTTTGCATATCCCCAATGCTTGTCAACCCCCTTTTTTTTCTACTTGGTTGTTGGATGTGAACTATGATTGTGGTGATTTCCCATTCCTAGTGCTTGTCCTAATTTGATTCCAATAGTTTTAATCACTTAGTTCAACCAAAACTTGACCATTTCTTCGACTTAGCTTACTTGTAGTGACTCTACCTTGGTGAGACCTCCGATCTTTGTGGTTCGACCCTTACTTACCACTTGACTAGTTTAGGTGGATAGTTAGGTTTTTTATTTGACATTAGGGGAGTTAGTAACGACCTAGTTTTACCTTGTTCAAATTGGCGCCGTTGTCGGGGATCGGCGTATTTTCATTGAGTAGTAGTTTTGCTTGTGAGTCTAAGTCTTTATTTTTCTTTTCTTGTTCTTTTGTTGTTTGCGTGTTGGTGTCCTTTGCTTGCTTAGTTGTTTGAGTACCCCTCTTGAGCCTTGTGGTCTTGCATGCCAAGAAGCAATCGTGCCTTGCCCCTTATTCCATTTGATAGGGAACTTGAGAGAACCGTAAAAGCTATAAGAAGAGGGTTGAGAGGCGAGAGAGTGCAAGAGCAACCGCATCCTACCTCCACCATTGAAAGTCCTCGAAGTTCTACAAGTTCCTCTAGTTCCGTGGAATTTGAGCAAGAAATGGGGGAAGCAAACAACCAGAGTTTGAGAGACTATGGTGCCCCTATGGCATATACTCCAACAAGTGCTATTGTTGCACCCACCACACAAGCAAACGATTTTGAGTTCAAACCGACTTTCATTCAACTCATCTCAAACAATCAATTTGGGGGGAGTTACCATGAATGCCCTCTAGAACACTTGAGTAGGTTTACTGAGTTTTGCTCAACGGTGAAGCACAATGGAATCACACAAGATTACATCCGCCTAAGCATGTTCAAGTTCTCCTTAAGAGATGAAGGATCACGTTGGCTCATGGATTTACCTCCTAACTCACTCACCACATGGGAAGAAGTCACCAAAGCTTTCTTGGGCCAATTTTATTCTTTGCAAAAGACGGCCGAAATGAGAGCTAAGATTGTGACATTCAATGATAAAGAAGGTGAGAGTCTAAATGAAGCATGGGAGAGATTCAAAAGCCTCTTAAGGGAGTGTCCACATCATGACATGGGGAAGGAGATGCAACTCCATTGTTTCTACAATGGACTTTCTTCTCACAACAAGATGAGTCTAAACGCGGGAGCGGGTGGACCCATAATGATGAAGGGGGCGGATGAAGCTCTTCGAGCAATTGAACATGTGGTTCAAAATGACCGAGATTGGAACAAGGGGGAGCGAGCTTCAACCTCAAGAGAGGTGGAAGGTATAAAGTTGATAGCATTGATTTACTTACTTCTAAAGTAGATGCTTTAGTTAATCAATTAAAATCATCTACCATGTCCCCCTCCTCATCTAATGTCTCCATGCTTGGTCATTCCCAAAACCCCAACTCATGTCCCCCTCCTAACATGTCTCATGTGAATAGTTATGGGAACACTCCCCATTCCGGTCATACTAACATGCCTATGCATTTATTGTTTTGTGATACTTGTGGAGCATATGACCACTATTCTTCCCAATGCAACTTTGTAGACTCTAACATCGCTTCTCCTTCCTCCATGGGACAAGTAAATGCCCTAAACCAAAAATTTGACCCAAATTCTAGCACATTTAATCCGGGTTGGTGTCATAACCCGAATTTTGGGTGGAAGAACCAAGGTCAAAGCTCTAATCAAAATGGATTTCAAAATGTGGGTCAAAATGTTAACCAAGGTCAAGGTAAACATGGATACAATCAAGGTCAATACCGTGGTTCGTATCCTAATCAAGACCAATATTCAAATGCTAGACCTCCCCCGGGGTTTCAAGGAAACCAAAGGCCTAACTATAACTCCCCTCAACAAGCACCTCTTCAATTAGGACCGCCCACCACCACGACTAGTCTAGAGAGTATGATGCAAACGTTCATGACTAATCAAGCTAAAGAGACTACACTAGGGGAAAAAAAAGAAAGGGCTGCGCTGGAAGGGCTGCGTTTTTTTTAAAACACAGCCTTTCGTGTATGAAGGGCTGCGGTTTTCAAGGAAACCGCAGCCCTTTTAGTGAAGGGCTGCGGTTAACAAGAAAACGCATCCCTTCTTACTGTATGAAGGGCTGCGATTTTTAGGCTAACCGCAGCCCTATTAGTGAAGGGCTGCGATTCGCCCAAAAACCGCAGCCCTTCATACACGAAGGGCTGCGGTTTTTGGGCTAATCGCAACCCTTCACTTTCCTTTTTTTTGATTAATTAATTTTGCGTGCATACAATACAGTACCCCTTATTTCAATTTCCCTCCCTTAGACAAAATTCACGAGCGAACTTCTCCTTGCGCGAAACCCTACCTCCGCCACCACATTGACCCACCACCAGTGCGCCACCACCATGCATTTCACGCACCGCCAGCACGCACCGCCACGACGACGCACCAACTCAGCATAGCAACGACCAGCGCACCACGCATTGGTTCATTCTCTCCTCCACTGCATTGACGCCACCATTAGTGCTCCACCACCACGCAGCTGCACTACCTTGCACACCACCTTGCGCTCCTTCTTCTTCTCTTCTCTCCTGCACAACTGCATTGTTTGTGGAGCATCCCTTCTCTCACTATCTCTCCTCTTTTACATTTCTCTAATTTTGTTTAATTTCATTGGATTTTGAAATCAACTTCTATTTTTTGTTGTAAAATGTGCTTGTATTAGCTGAAATAGTGATTGTAGGGGGGGGGGAGAGGCTGTGGGAGGGTGGGTAGGGGGTGGGGGGTCTTGGCGAAGGGTGGGGGAGGGCTGGCGGGGTGGGGGAGGGTCTGTGGATCTTTGGGCGGGGGTGGGGGAGGGCCGGCGAGGGGGTGGGGGAGGGTTGGGGAGGCTGGACAGGGGGTGGGGGTGGGTGCAATGGGTGGGAGAGGGGGGGCAGGGGGTGTGGGAGGGTGGGGATACTTGGGCGGGGGATGGGGGAGGGCCGAGGTATAATGTAACTATTGTGTAGATTTTTAGGCTTCCATCTGTTGTTGGTTGAATTTCGGGAACGAAAAGGTCATTTTACGCCTACATGGCAATGAGGGAGTGCAGTGGGGGGCAGTAGTGGCGGTGGTAGTGGGGCTTTTGCAAATGTAGAGAGTCAGGTCACATGGCAATCGATTGCCCATCTGGTGCTCTCCACATTTATAACAGTTCCAACTCCGCCGCTACCAGCTGATGGGCATTCCATTGCCATGTGACCTGATTCTCGGTCATTTTAGGCCTATTTTCGCCTTTCGTGTCCAATTCGTACCTATCGAGTCATTTAACCCCAAATTCTTTTTGAACACGATTATATGAGGTATAATGTAACTATTGTGTAGATTTTTAGGCTTGCATCTGTTGTTGGTTGAATTTTGGGAACGAAAAGGTCATTTTAGGCCTATTTTGGCCGATTCGCGTCCGATTCGTACTTATCAAGTCATGTAACCCCAAATTATTTTTGAACATGATTATATGAGGTATAATGTAACTATTGTGTATATTATTAGGCTTCCATCTGTTGTTGGTTGAATTTCGGGAACGAAAAGGTCATTTTAGGTCTATTTTGGCCAATTCGCGTCCGATTCGTACTTATCGAGTCATTTAACCCCTGATTATTTTTGAACATGATTATATGAGGTATAATGTAACTATTGGGTAGATTTTTAGGCTTGCATATGTTGTTGGTTGAATTTCGGGAACGAAAAGGTCATTTTAGGCCTATTTTTGCCTTTTTGCGTCCCTTTCGTACTTATCGAGTCATTTAACCCCAAAATATTTTTGAACATGATTATATGAGGTATAATGTAACTATTATGTAGATTTTTAGGCTTGCATTTGTTGTTGGTTGTATTTCGGGAACGAAAAGGTCATTTTAGGCCTATTTTGGCCGATTCGCGTTCGATTCATACTTATCGAGTCATGTAACCCCAAATTCTTTTTGAACATGATTATATGAGGTATAATGTAACTATTGTGTATATTTTTAGGCTTACATCTGTTGTTGGCTGAATTTCGGGAACGAAAAGGTCATTTTAGGTCTATTTAGGTCGATTCGCGTCCGATTCGTACTTATCGAGTCATTTAACCCCGGATTCTTTTTGAACATGATTATATGAGGTATAATTAACTATTTTCTAGATTTTTAGCCTTGCATATGTTGTTGGTTGAATTTCGGGAACGAAAAGGTCATTTTAGGCCTATTTTTGCCTTTTCGCGTCCCTTTCGTACTTATCGAGTCATTTAATCCCAAAATCTTTTTGAACATGATTATATGAGGTATAATGTAACTATTGTGTAGATTTTTAGGCTTGCATTTGTTGTTGGTAGAATTTTGGGAGTGAAAAGGTGATTTTAGGCCTATTATCGCCTTTTCGCGTCCAATTCCTATTTCTCGAGTCATTTAACTCCATTTTCTTTTTGAACATGATAATATGAGGTATAATATAACTATTGTGTTGATTTTTAGGCTTGCATTTGTTGTTGGTTGTATTTCGGGAACGAAAAGGTCATTTTAGGTCTATTTTTACCGATTCGCCTCATTTTTTTATATTTTTGATGATATAACTCCAAACTTTTGTTGCATATGCCAATATGAGGTAGAATGAAACTACATATTAGGTTTTTGTGCATAAATTTTCATGTAAATGAAATTGGGAAATAAAAAGGCTTAAAGACAAGGGGGGAAGTTGTGCGGAGGGGCGGCGGTGGGGGAGGGAAGGGCTCAGTGCAAGGAGGGGTGTGCGGGGGAGGGGAGGGGGTTGTGCGGGTAGGGGGGGCATGTGCGAGAGGCTTGGGAGGGTGGGGCTGCGGTGGGGGAGGGGGGCGGCGACGGGGGGCTTGAGAGGGCCGGCGCGAGGTATATACTAACCCCCGCCCCCCCCGCCAACCCCCCACCGCTGCCCAGCCCCTCCCCACACCCCCGCCCACCCCCTCCCCTCCCCGCCCGGACCCCCCACTACACGATCCCCCGCACACGAGACCCCCCTCCCCCACTCTTGCCCGGCCCTCCCAAGCCCCTTAACGAGGCCCCCTCCCTGCACACAGACTCCCCCTCTCCTCCCCTGCACACATACCCCCCCACCGCACGATCCCCGCACACAAACCCCCCACCTGCACAGATCCCCCCCGCACACACCCCCCCCCCACACCCCTGCCCCCCCCCCATCCCCCTGCACAAACACCCCCACACCCCCGCCCCGCCCCTCCCCCCTGCCCCCCCCCCCCTCCCCCCCCCCCCGCACCCCGCACACCCCCCCCCCCACCTGCTGCCGGCCCTCCCAAGCCCTCCCCACACCCCCGCCCAACTCCCCTCCCCTGCACAAACATCCCCCTCCCGCACATATAATTTTTTTTTATCTTGAGCTTTATGTATATTAATGCGTATATTTGTACAATTTCAGGGAGATGGCAGAGGTGCATACGGATAACAGCACGAGTGCTGCTGAACACACTACCGAGGATGAGTCTTTCGATGCGAGAAAGGAACGGGGTAAATTGGCTCGACCTCGCCGTGAAGAAATAAATGCACAAATGCCTAGGAAGTCATTGGCGACTAGGGGTGTAAGTTCGGTTTTTGGTCTGGTTTTGGGGCAAAACCAAAATAAATTCGGTTTTCATATTTCAAGTCCAAATCCAAACCAAAATTCGTCCCAAACCAAACCAAACCAAACCGAAATTACAAAACCAAAACCAAAACCAAACCAAACCAAAAAACCGAAATTCTTTTATGATGCAAATTTTTTTTTCCAAATCTTACAAATAATACGAAAATTATCAAGTTTCAAATCATCAAACATAGAAGAATTACTTCAAATTTCAACTAAAGCTTAAAATTGAAGTACTAGAACGAAAGATAATTGATAAAAACATCAAAATCCATATAGGATAGGCAAACTTCAGTTTTGTTTGGTTTTTTTCGGTTTTTTAAAATAAAAACAAACCAAACCGAAAACCGAAAAAATGAAAATTTTTCAATCCAAACCAAACCGAATTTTGAAAAAAACCAAACCAAATTATTAATTCGGTTTGGTTTGGTTTGGTTTGGTTTTCGGTTTTTAACCAAATAACTGACACCCCTATTGGCGACGAAAAAGAGAAAAGGAAGGGGACCTACAAAGTCACTAGGGAAACACACAAATATGACTTTAGAGTACGATAATATGGGTCAGCCTTGTGGAAAGTGGCGTCATCAGTATGTCATGCAAGTTGGCATTTGCATGCATAAACTCTCCATTCCGCACTCATGGAAAGAGGTGCCCGAGGGTTGAAGCGATGTCTATGGGAAGATACTATGGTAAGCTTCACGTACAATAACGTTTAGTTTCTTAATTATTTAGTTAAATATATGTGTAATATTACTGATAGCATATAAATTACAACATTTGCGAAAACTAATTTGTGAACTGTGTTTTTCGTAGAATCAATTCAATATCGAAGATGATGAAGCCAAGAAGAATGTATTTCTATCCGCGGTTGCCCAGAGATTCAGAGATTTCAAGGCTAAGTTAGTGTCTGGGTGGATCACTAAGCGGAGGAAAGTAGTAGGTACAAAGAAGAAGAACATCTACGGCGGAGAAACACCATCCTGGCCTCGAGGCTTTACCGGAAACATCATCCGAACCCTCCAAATTACCATTTCGAGATATGGAAAACTATCAAACTCGAAGAGTGGGAATCATTTGTTGCCAAAACAACAACCCCACAAACTATTGTAAGAATATTTTATTAAGATTTACTACACTTAGATCCAGTATTATTGTATAACACCGTACCTAACCTTTGTTTATAATTGTGTGTTTTAGGCAAGTCGTGAGAAAAGTAGCGCGAGTGCAAAAGCTAGGAAGTATTATCATAATTTCGGTGCTCATTCGTACAATGAGGCGAGAGAAAAATGGATGTTCAGCCATTACCCCACAATAGCGTCGACAACGGCAATGGGGACTAGCTCTACGACGACAGTTGCACAGCCTCGGCAACCAGATAGAGTCCTCGATTGGTGGTGTTCAATGCATGGGGTTGATGCAAAGGGAAAAAGAGTCTTGCCTTATCCCGGAACACAACAGATAGCCAACGCCATTGTAAGTACAAAAAAGATGGTTATATAAGGTATATATAATATAACTTTTGCGTTCACGAGCATTTCTCTCTTATCCTTATGTCGATTGGCTTGAAGGAAAAAGAGGCAACTGGTGAGTTCACTCCTAAAGGACACATTGATGCATTGCACGAAACTTTAGGAAAGGACCACAGTGGACGCGTGAGGGGCGTAGGAGGTGTCCGCCTCGGTTTGAGAAAGGTATATGGTGATCAATACACTACAGCGATAAAATCAAGTGCAAGTAGTGTGAATTCGGCAGCGTCAGTAGATGTGAAGGCTATGAAAGCTGCAATTCGGGAGGAGCTCAGGGAGGAGATGACACATAACTTCAACACCATTTTGGAGCAAATGGTTTTACCGACTTTTGCTGCATTAAAGAAGGGTAGTGATATTACACCTAGCCAGCCGACCAGTGATCCACGAACATCTATTGATCAGATGATACCTTTACCTGATCCACCTGTAGTACCCGAGTTGAAGTTAATCACTTAATCCCGATTGCATAACCAGTTAGTGGATGATAATCACTATGTGGTCACCCTCAATGAAATTGTGTCTGGTTTCGAAGAATTACCTCTTCCGCTGCCGAAGCCAGAAGTTGGTCTACAGTTACTTAATGATGCCCTTGGCAGTTATATTCTATGACCGCGTGCATTGGTGCGGTTTTCTGATGAGGTACAATGATTAACATACATATATATATGCGTGTAATCTTTTATAGTTCCTATGATAGTCAGTAATATCTTTACTTTTAACTAATTACTAGGTTTGGGGGAAGGCCGACTCACATGACAGGAAGGGAAAGAAGGCATGTTCACCTAATAAGAAAGCAAGTTTACGTGATGAAGGTGAACGAAATGTGGTGAAGGGAAATTTTTCTATGACAAAGAATCCACTTATTATCGAGCCAGAGGTGGTACGAGGCCTTAGTATCCCATGCTTTTGGTTACATGAGTGCGCTAGCGATTTACCCAATGACAGTACAATAGAGGTTACTTTGGGGGCGCAACAATTCCACTACTTTGAGGAGTCATCGACATTCATTTCTAAGCTCGATATTAAAGAATTCTTATGTGCGGTAGAGTTGAATGTTTCCATGATACAAACTTTCATGAGGTAGTACATAAGTATATAAATTAAATATACATATACAAATGCCTTAAGTAGTTTTCAATTCAACTTCCATAATAAGTAAGTTTACTTTTAATCAATATGATTTCTCAGGTTATTATACAATGAATTGATTACAACATCAAGTGAGTCAATGTTTGGTTGGTTATGTCCAAACATAATACGAGATGGCAATTGCTTAAAAAACAAAGCCGAAGTGAAAGAGTATCTCGATATGAGTTTGAAAGCATCATCTCGTTTAGGATATCATCATATCATCCTTGTCCCGTATATTGAACAGTATGCTTGTTAAACCCGCTTTACTTTTATTTCGATAATTAAATCCACCTTGTAATTGTTCTATGATTAATAATAACTACATTTTCTTGTTGTAGGGCTCATTGGACACTGCTTGTGATATGTTTGTCACGTAACGAAGTCTACCACTTTGATTCTTTGCATCGACAACCACCACGGTCCTTACTAATCAAATCATTGTTAAATAGGTAGCCTAATCGAAACTAAATATATGCGCACTTATTAATAATTAAACATGCATTATTCATCATCTTTATATATATATAAACAGTTAGTAATACATCTAATCTTATAATAATGTATTGATGTAGTGTGATGAAGCATATTAGTGCAACATGACTTCGAGCACCAAAAGCTCCTGTTTGGATATCAGTCGAGGTAACATGACTAATTTGTTTGTCCTTATATAGAAACACTTTTCGCCACATACTACACATCTAACATGAATGTCATTGGATGCATCCTTTGGTGAACATTTAGTGTCCCTAACAAGATGATGGACTTGCATGTGGCTATTACGTGCTGAGGTACATGTTCGATATTGTCAACCATTGCACTAACGTCGATGATCTTCAAAAGGTATGTAACTTATTAGTATATGTTAGTTTAGATTAGATCGATTGGTAATAGGTATCAATTGGTTTAGAAACCAAAGTAGCACATGCATATTTGAAAAAAATGACCCCATTCTACCCTAAAACATGGTACTTTGATGCATTTCATATAAATATGAGGTATAATAACTAGTGTGTACATTTTTAGGCTTGCATTTGTTGTTGGTTGAATTTAGGGAACGAAAAGGTCATTTTACGCCTACTTTCGCCTTTTCGTGTCCAATTCGTACCTATCGAGTCATTTAACCCCAAAATATTTTTGAACATGATAATATGAGATATAATGTAACTATTGTGTAGATTTTTAGGCTTGCATTTGTTGTTGGTTGAATTCCAGGAACGTAAATGTCATTTTAGACCTATTTTAGTCTTTTCGCTTCCAATTCGTACTTATCGAGTCATTTAACCCCAAATTCTTTTTGAACATGATAATATGAGGTATAAGGTAACTATTGTGTAGATTTGTAGGCTTGCATTTGTTGTTGGTCGAATTTCGGGAACGTAAATGTGATTTTAGGCCTATTTTCGCCTTTTCGCGTCCAATTCCTATTTCTCGAGTCATTTAACTCTAATTTATTTTTGAACATGATAATATAGGTATAATATAACTAGTGTGTAGAGTTTTACGCTTGCATTTGTTTTTGATTGAATTTCGGGAAGGTATATGTCATTTTTTTTACTATTAACTACGGTAAATGATTGAATTCTTATATTATGTGTTTATTCCTTGGTTGTTTTGCAAGGTTCATATAAATAACACAACAAGTTTGAGGGCCCTCACCATAGAGGAATTAAATGAAGTTCGGGTTAAGTTGGCGACCTACCTTTGTGATGATTGCTTATGATACATTTTTGTGGATTTCGCGATATAATTAGCTAGTTGGTATATATCAATTCTATGTACACTTTTTACATTATTAAATATATATATTTAAAGTTAATTATAACGTTGAAAAACTTGTGATATATTGCAATTCGATCGGTTTTTTTTTGTGTCGAAGGGAGGTGTTGGGGGGTGGGGGGGGCCGCCACGGAGGGGTGCAAGGCGGAGGTCTTTGAGGGCCTGGGCTAGGGGGCCGTGGTGGGGTCTTGGGGTGGCTGGCAGAAGTGGGTGGAGGGGCCGGCGGCAGGAGGGTTTGGGATGGCGAGAGGGTGGGGTGGGGTGGGGGTGGGTGGGGGTGCGGGGCGGGGGCGGGGTGGGGGTCTGAAAGCTTGGCGGGGGCTTGGGTGGGCTGGGGTGGGGGTGTAGGGGCAGGGTGTGGGTGGGGGTGCGGGGAGTGCGGGGGGTGGGGCTGGGGTGGGGGTGCGGGGGCAGGGCAGGGGGGGTGGGGGTCTTTGAAATTTTTTTTTTAAAAAAAAAATCCGAAAGCGAAGGGTGCGGTTGTGGGTCTAGACCGCGGCCCTTCACACATAGAAGGGCTGCGGTCTAGACCCGAAACCGCGGCCCTTCGTTATACGAAGGGCTGCGGTTTATGAAAAAAACGCAGCCCTTCCAAGCTGGAAGGGCTGCGTTTATGGCCTAAACCGCAGCCCTTCGTTGTGAAGGGCTGCGGTTTAAAGCCGCAACCCTTCACTTTTAGTGAAGGGCTGCTAGCCAAAAACGCAGCCCTAAGGGCTGTTTTGACCGCATCCCTTCCTTTTTTTCCACTAGTGCTAGTGAGTTAAGAGAGATCATAAAGCAAATGCAAGTTCACAATAAAATGCATGAGACTCAATTAGCTCAAATGGCGGGTTCTATGAAAGGTAATTCCACTACCCAACTCCCTAGTCAAGGTGTAAATCCTAATGAACAAGGTCATGCTATAATCAGTTAATCACTAGGAGTGGTAGACAATTGGGGGATGTATGTGTAAATGGGGGTAAGGCAAACAAGAATGACCAACAATTGACCAATGACTTGATTGATGGTGAGGATGAGAGAGATGATGACCCTCCTACCCCACCACCAAAAGCCAAAGATGATGGGCTAGACACAAGCACCCCACCTCCTTACGTGGCAAAGCTTCCCTACCCAAGTAGGTTTGATTCTTCTAAGCTTGATGACCAATTTGCTAAGTTCCTTGAAGTCTTGAAAAAGCTCCATGTCAATATCCCATTCACCGAAGCACTAAAACAAATGCCAACTTATGCTAAGTTCTTAAAAGAGATCATATCCAAGAAGAGGGACCTAGATAGTGTGGACACCATTAACTTGACCGAGAGTTGTAGTGCTATAATTCAAAACAAGTTGCCCACTAAGTTGAAGGACCCCGGTAGTTTCAATATACCATGTGCTATTGGTGACATGACCATTGACCGAGCTTTATGTGACTTAGGAGCTAGTGTTAGCTTGATGCCACACTCCGTTTGCAAAAGATTGAACCTAGGAGAGTTGAAGCCCACTCACATTTCACTTTAATTTACCGATAGATCGGTTAAGATGCCCATAGGAAAGTTAGAAGATGTCCCCCTTAGACTGGGAAAGTTCTATATTCCCGTGGCCTTTGTGGTGCTTGAAATGGATGAAGATCCAAATGTTCCAATCATCCTAGGTAGACCATTCTTAGCTACGACGGGGACAATTATTGATGTTAAAAATGGCAAGCTAACCTTGAGAGTAGGAGATGATAAGATTGAATTCAATCTCTCACAAATCATGAAATGTCCACCATTTACGGATGATTGTTTTAGAGTTGAAACAATTGATTATGATATTCCCCAACCCATGCATGCTTATGATAATGATTTTCTTGCTCTTGCATTGATTGATGATGATTGTGGAAGTGATGAGGTGAAGTCAATAGTTGAGCTACTTGACTCCACCCCAACTCTTGAACCATTTGAAGATGTGTTCTTGGCTATTGATGAGGAAGAGGCAAAAATTTCAAAAAGTGATACTAAAGCTCCGGAGGTAGAATTAAAACCTCTACCTTCGAACCTTAAGTATGTTTTTCTTGGCCCTTCCTCTACATATCCCGTAATTGTAAATGCCAAATTGAGCCAAGAACAAATCTCCAAATTGCTTGATGTGTTGCGATTGCATAAGAGTGTGTTAGGCTATGCAATTGATGATTTGAAGGGGATTAGCCCAACTCTTTGTATACATCGTATTCTCTTGGAGGATGATGCTAAACCTTCAAGGGAAAGGCAAAGGAAATTGAATCCTTCTATGATGGAAGTTGTAAAAAAGGAGGTCCTTAAACTACTTGCTTCGGGGATCATCTATCCCATTTCGAATAGTAAGTGGGTATCCCCGGTGCAAGTAGTCCCTAAGAAGGGGGGGATGACGGTGATTCGCAATGATGTTGGCAAACTCATCCCCACTAGGACCGTTACGGAGTGGAGAATGTGCATTGATTATCGAAAACTAAATGTCTCCACCCGGAAGGATCATTTTCCATTGCCTTTCATTGATCAAATGTTGGAAAGATTGGCGATGCATAACTACTTTTGCTATCTTGATGGTTACTCCGGGTTCTTCCAAATCCCTATTCACCCGGAGGATCAAGAATAAACGACTCTCACTTGCCCTTATGGTACCTATGCTTATCGTAGGATGCCATTTGGGCTATGTAATGCACCGGCAACTTTCCAACGTTGTATGATGGCAATCTTTGCCGACATGATTGAAGATACCATGAAAGTGTTTATGGTTGATTTTTCCGTATGTGGTTCTTCATTTGACATTTGCTTATCTAACCTCACTCAATGTTTGGAGAGATGTGAGAGATCCAACCTTGTCCTTAATTGGGAAATATGTCACTTTATGGTTCAAGAAGGCATTGTTCTTGGGCAAAAAGTGTCATCCCAAGGAATTGAAGTGGATAAGGTCAAGGTTGAGGTGATTGAGAGACTTCCACCTCCAACTACGGTTAAGGGGGTGAGATCTTTTCTAGGCCCACCGAAGGTTTATTAAAGATTTCTCTAAAATCACCAAACCTCTCACCGCTCTTCTCCAAAAGGAGAGTGAGTTTGTATTTGATGATGTGTGCCTAGATGCTTTTTGTAGGATTAAAGAAGCTCTCACCTCCGCTCCAATTGTCCAACCACCGGAGTGGACAATTCCCTTTGAACTCATGTGTGATGCAAGTGATAATGCTATTGGAGCGGTCCTTGGTCAAAAGAAAGAAGGGAAGACTCATGTCATATACTATGCTAGCAAGACTGATACGCTCAAGTTATACGATGTTTATATTATATTTTGGGTGCTTTTTGTTAAGAGTCTTGATCATAAGTGTTAACGTTTACGTTTTATTTAGCTCTTAGCGGAAGTTCGGAATTTTGTATTTTAATTATAGTTAAAGTTGTAAGTTCCGAGCTCCTAGAAGCATTAGTGTTTGGAACGACTCAACATCGTTATGCTTGCCAAGCGTCGCCACATGTTCCAATCAAGCATCGCCGCAAGCCGTAGCCGAGCATAGCACCTAGCCCATCACAGCCGCACCAAGCTCTCGTGAGCATCGCGAAACCAAGCCCAGCCATCGCCCATGCGCGCGCCAGCAGACCGCAAGCCCAGCGCTCGCCCAGCTCGTCGCCCAGCATGCTCGCCCAGCTCAGCCCAGCGCTCAGCAGCAGGCACGCCCAGCGCTCGCTCGCATCTCGCGAGCATGGTCGCACCTCGCGACCTGCCTTGCTCGCACCTCGCGAGATTCCTCGCACGGTGCGACCTGCTTGGCTTGGCCCAGTTCTTCAGCTCGTGTTGGAAGGCAGAGATCACTCGCACGGTGCGACCAGACTCGCACCTCGCGACCCCTAGGTCGGTCTAATTGTCGGCTGATTTTTATGCTTTAGTATAAATACCAAGCTTGATTTTGGACCTAGGGGGCGGCAAATACAAGGAGAGGGAGTCTCCAAAACTCCACTCCTCTCTTGTTGTCTTCTCTTTTTAGTTTTTATTTTCTAGTTTAGTTTTTGTAGATTTCAATTATGGGATTGGCTTATGCTATGCCAATTGTAGCTTGAACCGTTCTTGAACGAGATTAATATGAAGCTTCAAGCATTATTGTGAGATCTTTCCTCTCTTTCTATTTTCTTTGATTATGGTTTAATTTCTATGCTTGCTTTCTATGATTTTTGCATGATTATGCTAGGAATGTTACTAGTTTGATTGTGTAATGAATCTAATGCTAGATTTAAGAATAGAATCGGATTGTTTTATTCTTTTATCGATTTGTAGCAAACTAGGGAGTAACTCAGATGCTGATCATCTTGGTTATTTCTTAGGGAAATTGAATTAACTGTTGAATGTTTATCGCTTGTATGACGTTAGAAGGTATGTTGGTTCTCTGTGTTTATTGCTGCTATTGGATTGAACTTAGACGCGATCGGACTAGGTTATCCTTTAGTTAGGGTTTTATAGTCACGCTGATCGTGCTATTCAACTAAGAATAAGGAGAACACGAGATTAATTCTCGACAATAGATAATTATGGAAATAATTAGAGTGGAGGTTCAATGATCGATAATGAATTGAAGTGGATGTTAATCGGATTCAAGATCTTCCCATATTGATTTCTCATTTTGTTTATATGCTAGTTAGTTTTAGTTTGTTAGTAAATCTACTTGAAACCCCCCTTTGTAATTATTATTAGGTTTCTCGGCCCTTAGCTTAATCTAGGTTTCGAATCACGCTAAGTATTAAACTCGTCCCTGTTTCCCTGTGGATACGACCCCTACTTCCATTATACTACCTTAGTGTAAAAGAGAGTAGGAGAAATTTTAAAATTTGGCCGGGTGCGGTGCACAACGACACATCCGCGCCCGCCCAAATTTTGGCACCGTTGCCGGGGAAACGGTGTTACTTGTTTGTATTTAGCGTGATTTTTGGATGGTATTGTTTGTGCTCTTTGTTTTTTGTTGACACTCATAGCGCTAACAATGCATTGCAAGAGTTCTTCTCAATCAATTTTGCAGGTACTTGAAGTGGAGATTGACATGGAACCACTACTGTCACACATGGAGCACAACCCAATGATTGAGCTTAAGGTACTAAGTCGGGCTCACGACTTTAAACAACAGCGCTTCTCGGGAGGCAACCCGAGACCCTTTTTATTTTCTTTCTTTTCCTTTATTTTCTCATCAAATTTCCACCACCACAACAAATTTTCTTTCACCCACCGCCCACCCACTAAAAAGATCCACAACCAATCTTAATCCACTTGGAACCAAAATCCACAAAAGAAAATCCGTTGGGAGGACTTCAATAGCTAGGAGTTGGTACACTAGAGGATTGAGATTGTTAATGTATCTTTTCGATCTCTTAAGCTAGGAGCAAATCTCACAAATTCAAAACTTTTGAACTTGTCATTTGTTTGAGTGATTCGAGGGAGAGGGTTGTGAGTTGAGTTAGGAGATTTGAGTTGGTGTTGTTAAGAAATTTGAGTTTGACGGATTGTTTGCCATGAGTTTTGAGCATTCGATCTTCGATTTACCCGATTTTCAAATTTCCCCCCTTTTTCAGTTTACTTTTTCTTTTAATTGTCGACACATTGAGGACAATGTGTAGTTTAAGTAGGGGGGAGGGTATTTCAATCTCATGTATTCTATGTGTATATATTACTTTCAATTTGAAAAAAATGAAAATGAAAAAAAATGAAAAAAATAAAAAATAAAAAAATGATGATGAAATGAAACCCGCTGAGTTGAAAACCCACAAGGGTGGGCGACTCAGGCAAAAATGGGGGCCCGGATAGGTTGAAAACCCGAAAGGGCAACCTATGCAAAAAAGTGGCTTATATTGAGCGGGTAAGATGGTGAGATGAAAAAAATGTGAGAAGCTAGGATGAAAACCTGAAAGGGCTCCTAGGCAAAATGAGAGATTAAGAGAGAATTATACACTTTGAAAACTCATTTGCCGGAGATGGTGTCATAAGGTGGAAAGCGTTTTCGGGTTGGGTTGGTTATTTCATCCTTGATTTTGTGAAGATTTATTTTGGCTTTCACATTCTTTTGGTTAATTGTTTGTTTTTGGGAGTAAGCATGGAATTTATTCCTTTTTGTCTTTGTTCCATGGCTTGCTATTTTAAATTAGTTGTAGTAGTAGTAGTTTTAGTTTATCTTTTGAGGTTTTAGGCGAGCTGTCATTTTGATTGTGGCGTTGGAGTGGGTTCAAATCCTTTGAGATCCTTCAGGATTTGAGCTCACATTTTGGTTGTCGTTTGGTGATTATTGTTGTCGCGTCTGTAATTCTGATAGTAGCTTGAATCTAAGTGTGGGGGAATCATCGTCCCTTACGTTTAGGTTTTGAGCGTATTTCGTTTGGATGTGATAATGATGGTGTAGTTGATGGGGAGTGTAAGTTGGTGTCGATGGCTTGGGTGATGATTTATGTGGTGATTCTCATTTTTGAGTTTACTCGAGGTCGAGTAAAGTTCAAGTGTGGGGGTATTTGATACGCTCAAGTTATACGATGTTTATATTATATTTTGGGTGCTTTTTGTTAAGAGTCTTGATCATAAGTGTTAACGTTTACGTTTTATTTAGCTCTTAGCGGAAGTTCGGAATTTTGTATTTTAATTATAGTTAAAGTTGTAAGTTCCGAGCTCCTAGAAGCATTAGTGTTTGGAACGACTCAACATCGTTATGCTTGCCAAGCGTCGCCACATGTTCCAATCAAGCATCGCCGCAAGCCGTAGCCGAGCATAGCACCTAGCCCATCACAGCCGCACCAAGCTCTCGTGAGCATCGCCAAGCCAGCACAAGCATCGCCCATGCGCGCGCCAAGCAGTACCGCAAGTCCAGCGCTCGCCCAGCTCGTCGCCCAGCATGCTCGCCCAGCTCAGCCCAGTGCTCGCCCAGCGCTCAGCAGCAGGCACGCCCAGCGCTCGCTCGCACCTCGCGAGCATGGTCGCACCTCGCGACCTGCCTTGCTCGCACCTCGCGAGATTACTCGCACGGTGCGACCTGCTTGGCTTGGCCCAGTTCTTCAGCTCGTGTTGGAAGGCAGAGATCACTCGCACGGTGCGACCAGACTCGCACCTCGCGACCCCTAGGTCGGTCTAATTGTCGGCTGATTTTTATGCTTTAGTATAAATGCCAAGCTTGATTTTGGACCTAGGGGGGCAGCAGCCACAAGGAGAGGGAGTCTCCAAAACTCCACTCCTCTCTTGTTGTCTTCTCTTTTTAGTTTTTATTTTCTAGTTTAGTTTTTGTAGATTTCAATTATGGGATTGGCTTATGCTATGCCAATTGTAGCTTGAACCGTTCTTGAACGAGATTAATATGAAGCTTCAAGCATTATTGTGAGATCTTTCCTCTCTTTCTATTTTCTTTGATTATGGTTTAATTTCTATGCTTACTTTCTATGATTTTTGCATGATTATGCTAGGAATGTTACTAGTTTGATTGTGTAATTAATCTAATGCTAGATTTAAGAATAGAATCGGATTGTTTTATTCTTTTATCGATTTGTAGCAAACTAGGGAGTAACTCAGATGCTGATCATCTTGGTTATTTCTTAAGGAAATTGAATTAACTGTTGAATGTTTATCGCTTGTATGACGTTAGCAGGTCTATTGGTTCTCTGTGTTTATTGCTGCTATTGGATTGAACTTAGACGCGATCGGACTAGGTTATCCTTTAGTTAGGGTTTTATAGTCACGCTGATCGTGCTATTCAACTAAGAATAAGGAGAACACGAGATTAATTCTCGACAATAGATAATTATGGAAATAATTAGAGTGGAGGTTCAATGATCGATAATGAATTGAAGTGGATGTTAATCGGATTCAAGATCTTCCCATATTGATTTCTCATTTTGTTTATATGCTAGTTAGTTTTAGTTTGTTAGTAAATCTACTTGAAACCCCCCTTTGTAATTATTATTAGGTTTCTCGGCCCTTAGCTTAATCTAGGTTTCGAATCACGCTAAGTATTAAACTCGTCCCTGTTTCCCTGTGGATACGACCCCTACTTCCATTATACTACCTTAGTGTAAAAGAGAGTAGGAGAAATTTTAAAATTTGGCCGGTGCGGTGCACAACGACACATCCGCGCCCACGCAAAGACCTCAATGATGCACAACGCAACTACACTACTACCGAGAAGGAGTTGTTGGCGGTGGTGTACGCCTTTGAGAAGTTTAGATCATACCTTGTTGGGTCCAAGACTATTGTGTACACCGATCATTCGACACTCAAGTACTTGATGTCTAAGAAAGATGCTAAACCAAGGTTGATTCGATGGGTCTTGCTTCTTCAAGAATTTGACATAGAGGTGAGAGACAAGAAAGGATGTGAGAATGTTGTTGCGGATCATCTCTCTAGATTGGGGCCTATGGAGCTTGGTATGGATGATGCTCCCATTAATGAAGATCTCCGTGATGATGCCTTGTATGCTATTGAGAGCAAGGACCTCCCTTGGTTCGCCGATATTGTGAATTTCCAAGCTTGTGGTGCAATTCCCCCCGAATTTACACCACAACAAAGGCGCAAACTCAAGCATGATTCAAGGTACTATATAAGGGATGAGCCCTTGCTTTACAAGAGGTGTTCCGATGGCTTATATAGGAGGTGTGTTCCTAATGAAGAGATGAAAGGAGTTCTTGAGATGTGTCATTCTTCCCCTTGTGGAGGACACATGGGATCAAACAAGACCGCCGCCAAAGTTCTTCAAAGTGGTTTGTTTTGGCCCACTATCTTCAAGGATTCATGGGCTCTTGTGAAAACATGTGATCGTTGTCAAAGAATCGAGAACATTTCCAAGAGGGATGAAATGCCCCAAAATTCAATCCAAGAACTTGAGGTATTTGATGTGTGGGCAATTGACTTTATGGGACCCTTTCCCTCCTCTTGTGGCAACCTCTACATTCTTCTTGCGGTGGATTATGTCTCCAAATGGGTTGAATGTCTTGCAAGCCCCACCAATGATTCAAAGGTCGTGACTAAGTTGTTCAAAAAGACTATTTTTCCACGGTTTGGCGTGCCCAAAGTCATTATAAGTGATGGGGGTTCCCATTTTGCCAAGAAGTCATTCCAAGCTCTCTTAGCTAAATATGGTGTTCACCATAGGGTTGGTCTTTCTTACCACCCTCAAACAAGTGGGCAAGCCGAAGTGTCAAATAGAGAGATCAAGTTGATCCTAGAGAAGACCGTGGATAGAAATAGAAAGGATTGGTCACTCAAGCTTGATGACGCACTATGGCCCTATCGAACCGCCTTCAAGACTCCTATTAGCACCACTCCATACAAGTTGGTGTATGGGAAGTCTTGCCACCTTCCGGTGGAACTTGAGCACAAGACTCATTGGGCAATCAAGGCCCTTAACTTTGATTTGAAGAGTGTGGGTGACAAGAGACTCCTTGATCTTAATGAGCTTGAAGAACTCCGCATGGATGCCTATGATTGTGCAAGCATATACAAAGCTAGGAGCAAAGATTGGCATGACAAGCACATTGTTAAGAAGGAGTTCCATGTTGGTGACCAAGTCCTCCTCTACAACTCACGATTGAAGCTTTTCCCCGGAAAACTCAAATCAAGATGGAGTGACCCTTATGAAGTTAAGGAAGTCTTTCCTTATGGCTCGGTCACCATCTCTTGTCCAAGCCAAAGCCAATTCAAGGTCAATGGATACCGATTGAAGAAATACTATGGTGATGCCTTTGTTAGAGCAATCTCTACTACCATCCTTGGGGACTTCACTCCCCCTCCTACAACATGAAGCACACATTCCATCATGGTCAAGCTAAAGACCTTAAAAACAAGCGCTTTTTGGGAGGCAACCTAAATTCCCTACTCTCTTTTCTTCATTACTTCCTTTTTCACTTTATTTTACTTTTACTATTTTAGTAATTTCTAATTTTACTCACTAACTCTTGTTTTATTGTTATAGGAACTCTTTTTTACTATGAAAAAAAAAACAGAAAAAAAAACCGGGCTAAGGAAGGGAAGGGAAAAGAGGAAGCAAAGAAGAAGAAAAAAAAAACAAACAAAAGGAATGGCTAAGGAGCCCAGAGCCCGCCCGAGCTCAAAGTGGCTCGCCCGGGTAAATCAGCCCGTCCGGGCAATTGGCTTGCTCGCCCGGGGGGTCGAGCTCAGGACATCCTGTTAAAGTGGGAAAAAACTGCCGCCCGCCCGGGGTACAAGCCCGGGCCCACCCACCCTGCACCGCCAGGGCTCAAAATTCTGCTCGCCCGAGGTTTAGAGCATCGCCCGCCCGGGCTTCAAGTCGCCCGCCCGGGCTACCTTTCCCAGCCGAACAAAACACGGGCCCCCCCTCTTTTCCCCCTTCCTCCTTCATTTCTTTACATTCTCAACTCATCTCCCTCACTCTCTCACTCATTTCTCACTCAAAAACCCTCAAACCCTCATATTTCAAACTCTCAAATCCTCATTTTTCCATCAAATCCACTCATTTAAACCACAAAATCACCACATTTTCCATCTTTTCTACAAAAACCCCAACAAATTTCACTCTTTGACTCACAAAATCCCCCTCTTTCACAAACCCTTAAACCTAACTTTATCTCTCCTCCATTAACACTCAAGGAAGCTTCAAGGGTAGAAGAGCATCACATTTTGGGCTAAAAGAACAAGATTTTGCAAGACTTCAATGAATTTCTCCATTGTTGGGTAACAAATTCCTCTAACTCCTGCTTATTTTCATTTCTTTCTCTCAATATCCTAGTTATAATCTAGTTTTTCCCCATTATTGTTGCTCCCCTTGATTGTGGCGTAGGATAGCTGATTAGTTGGAATTATTATGCTACATTAGATAATTGTTTGTGATTTGATTGTAGTATTAGTTGTGGATTAGTCCTTGATTAGTTTTTCTTTATAGTTTCTTTTTAGTTGTGAAATAATCGTTGGTTTTGTGTGGTTTGCTTGTGGATTAGTTGGAATTTATATTAGTGATTTGTTGAAATTGTAGATTAGTGTTTGTGTTTTTGTTTAGCTTTGTAAGTTTGAAATTGTACTTCACTAGGGGAAAAAAAAGGAAGGACTGCACTGGAAGGGTTGCGTTTTTTGAAAAACGCAGCCCTTATAAGTAAAGGGCTGCGGTTAGCCCAAAAACCGCAGCCCTTTTAGTGAAGGGCTGCGGTTAGTCGAAACCGCAGCCCTATAAGTAATAAAGGGCTGCGGTTTTTGGGCTAACCGCAACCCTTTATGGGTTTTTTTTTTAAATTTTTTTTGAAAGGAATTCACGGCTTAAATTGTTAATAAGCAGCTAACTAGGGTTCTCATTCCCTTCTCCCTCATTCTCTCTCCTCTCTCACATCGACCACAGCCTCCTTCTCCTTTCTCTCTCACCCTCCTCCCTTCTCCCTCACCCTCCTTCCCTATCCGGCAGAACCCTAGCTAGCCTCCTTCTCCTTTCTCCCTCACACCATCGGAACAACAGCGACACCACAACAATAGCGCCACAACAATGACGCAACAACATCAACACCACGAAGGAGAACGTGGTTGATGTATGCACCAGCAGCACCAGTGACACAACAACGACGCCACCAGCGACACCAACGGGCCATCGACTGACGGCGGTGCAACAAGAACGTAGCAGCAGCAACCTTAACAGAGGAGAGAAAATTGGGGCAGAACGAAGGAGAGAGAATGCGACAGGCTTAACGGCAACAACGCCGTTGGTAATTTCGTTCGCCGGAGAACTATTATCGGAAAAAGGTTTTTTCTTTTTTGCTTTTTTTTTGTGTGGAAATTGTAATTGTGATTTATGTTTTGCTTCATTTATGGAATTCTTGGATTTAAACAAGCATGGAGAATTGTAATTATGGTGCTTTATTTTTTTTTCTTTTTCCGTTTGATTTTTGTCGAATAAATTGGTAACAAGATTGTTTGTTTTGATTTGAAGAATATGAGAATGAATGGTTTAGAGTTGTAATTGATGATATTTTTATCCAGATCTTGTTAATTTCGTTTCATGAATTTATATTTTGTACTGTTCTTTATAATTTCGTAATTAATGCTCAAATAAAAACAATATATACTCGGTAATTGTTTTTGGACATATTTCGAACTATAAAATGCAAAAACAATTTTTTTTTTTTTTTTTTTTGGGTGAGAAGAGGCTGCGGGCTTTAGCAAAAACCGCAGCCCTTTGTCCAAGGAAGGGGCTGCGGTTTAGGCCCAAAACCGCAGCCCTTCCGATACGGAAGAGGCTGCGGTTTTGGGCCTAAACCGCAGCCCTTCATTGTACAAAGGGCTGCGGTTTTTGCTAAAGCCCAAACCCTTCACTTTTAGTGAAGGGCTGCTACGGAAAGGGGCCGGCGGCAATAAACGCATGCCCCTTAGGGCTGTTTGACCGCACCCTTCCGTTTTTTTCCACTAGTGCTTGTTGAGTTAATTTGTGACAATTTGGGAATTAGCTTTACGTGATTAAACAACCTCAACATTGTAGTTAAACGAAAATTTACGATTTTCGATTTTTATAACAATGTCAAGGCCGTCTAAAAGCCGTAAATCTAATTTAGCTCAAGATGCGACCACAAACTCTCATCAACAAGACTCCTCCCAACCATGGAGGAGATTCAATATCACACTTACAAGCGCCGCCGAGAAAAGCCTTTTCGGACGCACATCAAACGTGATTTTAAACCAACAAAATTTTACCATCAACGCTCATGCACCTGCATTGGGCATTGATGAAGATGTGCGTTTGTTGTGCGCACGAATTGGGTTGACTTCATTCTTAGAAAAATCCACTCCCACTTACCCCTCACTTATATGTGAATTTTTAAGTACATTATCACGTGACACGGATTATGAGACGGGCGAGACCCTAATTCGTTTCCGTCTCTTCAATGCGGATTACGATATGTCATTTGAATATTTAAATACTTGTTTTGGGTGGGATCCTAATTCCCCTACGGGAACAGATTTAAACACTCTCGGCGATTTCAACTTGGAGAGGTTTTGGGCCCGCATTACATGTTCCCGAGACTACTTCGACCGGAGTCATGAGAAATCATCCTCCATTATCCATCTTGTGATGCGCTACGTGCATCGCATGATGGTATACGCGGTCTATGGCCGTTCCGAAGTAGGCGCGGCAAGTGAACATGAAATGCCTGGCCCTTTAGTTGTGCACCCAAGAGCACCAAGATCCACCCCCTATAAAATTTGCCGAGCAATTTGTAGTTCGGATGATACAACACTGGGACGGCACCCCACACCGATCCCAAGATTGTTATGGGGGCATGATTACACTTATTGCCCGTCATTTGGGTCTTGGTCAAGAGCTTGCCACCCTCTCCCTGTTTCAACGGATGTCTTCCTAGACATCCAAGCGGTCGGTGATGAATTTCATCCGTCAAGGTGGGAATTAAACCCGTCCCTACGTCCTTTTAGTAGGGTCGGAGAAAACCTCATGGTGCCGCCTTCCTAACCCATCTATCACTTCTCTTACGAGAGACACGTCCAATCCCTATTACATTGCTAGAACCATTAGGGATCAAGGGCCGCAGGTACCCCAAGGAGGTGGTGATGATTGTCCACCTCCACGACACCCTCCCTCCCGAGCCGACCCCTCTTCTTCCCGTGCCGGCTCCTCCTCCGGCCAAGGTGAGTCCTCTTTTGACATGTCTTCAATAGAGGCTCACCTAGCCAACCTCGTATTGTCTCAATCCCAAGAGTTTGGTCACCTCAATGACCAATACCAAAGGATGAGACAAGATATTGACACTATCATGCTCCAACAAAATAAAAATTGTCATTATCATGTGGAGCAAGGTCTAGCTGAGCCATTTGTCAACTACCCCAACATGCCTCCCCAATATGGGCCGGTTCCGGGGTGGAACAGTGGTCAACCGACCTACCCCTTTTGGCCCCCTCGTCCACCACCATATGACTACACGGTGTCGGGTGGGACCGATCCAAGGGGCGATCCTTCCTACCCTTTTGATGATCCTACATTTGACGGGGGTTGGTCCCCCCATGGTCCTCCCGCATCCCAACTGTCGGACGATGACCCGGTGGATGAGGATTAGGATCCTCATCATCTTTCCCCCGCCCTCCCCCTATGTCTATGCTTGGCACACCGAGGACGAGTGTTTTTGATAAGTTTGGGGGGTTGCTTTCACTTGTATTAAAAGGGTGGGGATGTTTAAAAGGGTAGTGAATGACTAAGTGTCTAGAGGGTAGGTTTAATTTTTGGAGTGTACTTCATGAGGGTTAGAATTGCTTGATGTTTAGTGTTGATATTTGATGAGTGATGTTTGAGTTTGATGGTGTGTATATAAAAAAAAACAAAAAAAAAAAACGTATGAATCAAGGCAAACTTTTCTTTTATTTATTTCTTTTGCTCTTGAGTTGAGAACAATATCATTGAAACTCCACTCTTTTGAATGGTTTTATTCCTAGATGTTAGAAGTCCGCATGCTTTGAGATGTTTATGGTTGATTTTAGGTTACTATATTCTAAGGTAGTGGTTAGAACTTTTTGAGAGCACAAGACCTTAATTCATGGATGGTGGTATGATGGTGTTGCTCTCTCTAGTGAATTTGAAACCTAAAAAGGGTAGTATTTGCTTGATAATCCCATGTGAGGACTTTCAAAAAGCCCCAACATCTATTTTGAGCGGCATAAATCCTCGACATCGCATACTTTTATCGAGAACTTGACTCCAATCTATCCAAGATCGCGACCCAGCCACTCTAGGGAAAGATAAAGGCGTTCAGTTCGGTGACAATTTTTTTTATTTTTATAGTTTTAGGCCCTTCGTTTTCGTTTCTTTTTCTTGGTTTTGTTTTTATTTGCAATTGCCCTTCCTCTTAACCCTTCGAGCCTTATCCTTTTCTTTGGTTACCTCAATACAAGCCAATTGCCTCCTTATTTTATTTTTCACCCTTGTAGTGAATAGTGAAGTTAGAGCGATTGTCTTGAATAATATTTGAAAAAAAAATAGCAAAGAAAAAAATGATGAGATTCTTATGGTATAGTGGAAATTTTGTGTATATATTCGAATAAATGCAATTGCAACTTCATAGAAAAAGCCACCCAAAGTCAAAGAAGGCGGGGAAAATGAAAAAAAAATGAACAAGATGAAAAAAAAAAAGAGAAAATCCAAAAATAGTTAATTATTGTCATGTTTTTGAATAAGTTTGGGGGGAACCTTATCCCTAAATGGTTGAGTATGATTTGTGATTTATGGTTATTTAGCTCTTTCGCTCCTACTAAGACTTCACTATTTTAGGATTGAGCACCACTATCCAAATTTATTCGCACCCTTTACCCCTAGCCTACGTTACCACCTTAAAAAGTCCTTTTGACCTTAGAGGGTTGAGTCATTGGCGGTGGCGGAAGATTGGAATCAAGCCTATTGAGCGAATGTGCCATGTCGAGATGTCGAGTAACCTTCTCCTCTTCTATTTCTTGTTACATTTATCGGCTCCATTCTTCGGAGTTTAGAGAAGCTACCTTGAATGGCGAATTTGAAACTAGTTGAGAGAACGCGGTATGTATGGTTGTAGAATTTGAGGAAATGTGCTCTATCTAGTTCTCTATGCTTAGTGTATGGTATGTTTTAATCAACCTATGGACATCTTTGAGCATGCTTACTTTTAGTGTCTAGAAATTCTTGCATCCATTTGTGTTTGCTCCTCTTCAAAATCTCACTTAAGAGCATCCTTTTTATTTTCTTTTGGTTTTCTTATTTTTAATTTGCCTTGAATTATAAGATCTAGAGTTATGGGTCAAACTCTTAGAAAACCCTTACGAGAGCATTACTCGTCCTCATTGGCAACTTTGGGGTTTAAATGGCTTGTCACTTATGCTAAAAGTGATCGTGATTCCTACGAAAATGAGTTAGTGTATATAGTTTCTTTGTTTTACCTTAAGTGTGATTTGTCTTGGTTGATTTTGCCTTGCTATCTTCGTTGGGTCATTTCATTTCCTCCTATTTCTTTTTGCACTTTGCTTGAGGACAAGCAAACACTCAAGTTTAGGGGAAGTTGATGAGTGAGATTTATCTCACTCCTAGGGTAGTATTAAGGCTATTTTACTTGACTTATTTCCTATTTTAGTTTCTTTTTCTCTTAATTTCGCCTCTTTTTCTATCTAACTCTCTCTTAACACGTGTGTACATGTATTTGCATCCCCCTCCCCTACTCTTCTATTTGATCTTTGATGTGTAGGAACTCAAGTTTCTACAAGCTAAGAGGGGAGCAAAAAGGGGAAGCAAGGAGGAAGAAGCTTGCCCGGGAAGCTCAAGGACCACCCGAGCAAAGAAACCCGCCCGAGCTCCAGAAAGCCCGCCCGAGTAAATGAGCCCGCCCGGGCAATGTGACCGCTCGCCCGGGCCAAGTCGCCCGCCCGGGCTATGTGACCTCCCGCCCGGGCCCATCAGCGGCCAAACTTTCTGCTTCCTGCCTGGAAATTTAATGCACGCCCGGGGTACCAGACCGGGCCCATCTACCCTGCACCGCCCGGGCCACCTTGGGAGCCCACCTGGGCTCCTCTTATCAGCCTGCCCGGGCTCGTTTTAGCCCGTCCGGGCCTCTGTTCGCTGAGCCTTTTTCCGGATTTCTTTTCTTTTAAGATTTGTGTAATTAGAGGGGGTATAAATACTCCTCTACCCTATTTTGGAATTGATCCCAGATTTTAAGAACCCTAATCTTGCTTACTAGTGTAGGAGACAGAAAACTTGGCTCAAGAGGTGTAATTTGGAGATTGAAAATCAATGAAAAAGTGACAATTACTTTGAAGTTTCTTGTTTCCTTAGTAATCCTCTCAATCCTTTCTTTTTTTCTCATTGTTTTTATGCATTCCTACTTTGTTAGCTTCATGTTTTCATTGTTTAATCCTCATGCTTAGTAGTTAATCTAGATTAAAGTTTTCATCTTTGCTTAGATTCTTCTTGTTTGCTCACTAGATTTGGCTTTGTTTTTACTCTAAAGTATTGATTTTTTGTTTTTGCTATTTTTAGATCGGTGATTTAATAGCTAGATTTCCATGTTTAGGATGTTTGGTAGTATAATGGGTAGTGACTAGTTCATTAACTAGGATTGGGAGTAGCCCAATTATTGTTTGCATCCTATTTTCATGAGTAGAGTTTATTGGGTTGGTTATGTTTGGGATTTGTGCAATTTCAATCTTTGATGTCGATTGGTGATTTAGTTGATGTGAGCTCCATCATCTTTTGATCCTTTGTTGCCCATTTAATGGTTTACTTTTATGTGGTTGACCTTCATGATTGATTGATTAGTTGTTACACATCACTTGTTGGTTGGTATTAACTTGGGTTTGATTTCAATTCTTAACTTGGCCTAGTTAGGTGATAACGCCTCGAAATATAGGTTTTGTTGCCATAATTAGGACTCTAAACTCCCTAACAACGATTTTAGAGGTGTTTAGGTTTGTTTATTCCCTTTGCATATCCCCAATGCTTGTCAACCCCCTTTTTTTACTACTTAGTTGTTGGATGTGAACTATGATTGTGGTGATTTTCCATTCCTAGTGCTTGTCCTAATTTGATTCCAATAGTTTTAATCACTTAGTTCAACCAAAACTTGACCATTTCTTCGACTTAGCTTAGTTGTAGCGACTCTACCTTGGTTAGTAACGACCTAGTTTTCCCTTGTTTAGTAACGAACTACAATCCTTCCGCATAAAAATTGTTAAACTGTAAAACTAGTTGACCCAGAAATAATTTGACAATATCCGGTGGATTACCAAACTTATCCATCTTCAACTGCAAACTGTATGGGTATCACCCAAGTAAGTTAGCGGACATCCCTAAAGGGTCCGCGAACGCTATGAAGGACGCGAACGTGTAAACGTCACCTACAGATTTAACAAGTCAGTTCACTAAAGTGGTCCGACAACGTTGGCGGTCGCCTAACAAGACAAAATAGAGGAATCTTCCCTTCTGTCAGGCGCACCACAACCGTACACGTGTAAAAGGATTACGCACCCTGTCAGAGGAATTGTATTTCTATAAATACCCCACTAGTACTATTCTCCAGGTACATTCTCTCACACTCATAATTCTTATCTCTCTCTCACTACTTTCTCTCACACTCATAATTCTTATCTCTCTCTCACTACTTTCTCTCTCTAAATCCTATTTGGACACGTGCTGACTTGAGCGTCGGAGGGGGTTTTCTCGCATCCCCCCCAAGGGTAGTTTACGTTTGTCTTTCTTGCAAACTTCCAGTCTCGGACGCCCACTCATTTGCTGACGGACATCTCTGAAGTCCGCCACCGTTTCAACACCGAAACAACTTGGCGCTAGAAGGAGGGGCCTCCCATCTCTGTGAAGCAGTCATGGATAAGACAGGTAACACAAGTCGTGGTCCACCAGGATTTGAAGTCGGCCAAGGGTCTACTCAACCTGTTATCACTGGACCTATCGGTGCTCCGCAGTTCAACCCTAATATGCCCGAGAGCAACAATGATCAGCGTACTCCTGAGAACAATGTAACTCAGGTGAACACTAGTGGTGTTCCATTCAATTTAGCTCGCTTGAGCCAATTCTCTCTGAACAATTTCAAACCGTACCATCTTTCATCCAAATGTTATCGGGCACTCCTCAGCCTAATAACACTTCTGCTCCTGATGCTAGAGGCGTTCAACACCTTAGGCTAGACGGTCATTTTCTTATCGGCGGTAGTAAACGACCACCAGCTCGCTTGGCTAGACGAACCATTCTTCTTCAGCCAATGAAGATGCCGGAACAGGTTTAGTGTTTGCGGAAAATCCAAAAGCGGACGATCCAAATGTACGCGAAGGGAGTGAGTTTGGCCAGGCATACGTTAAAAGCGTTCAAAATCTTCACCGAAAAGAATCCAGAGGAAAGCGGAGACCAAACTCAAAATGATGAGTATAAACGGCCACGTGACCGGGAGGACGCTCCGTCACAATGGCTCCCTTTGGCGGAACTATTAGCCGGTAGCCCTCAGGAAACTGGTATAAATCCCGGGCAGCTCTGGGATACCCAAGGCTGATGGCGTCCTGACGCCAAAGATCATCAATCTATACGCTAAGAGGACCGGCACTAAAGTCCTCAGGCAACCAAAGGGCGTCGGAACCCCGTCCGACAACAATCTCTTCCTCAGCAATGTTCTCCATCTCAATGGAGTCCCCGACCCTCCTCTCAGCAGCATGGGAACTCTCCTGGGGCCAATGTTCGCGACCATAGTATCCGTCGCGTCCTCAGTAACGCGAGCGACGGGAGGAGTGGAACGACGCTGCTAAACGGACTCTTAGTTGGCCATGAAGGTCGCAATAGAATCACTGTCTTCACCTAAATCAATGATAGGCGGATTAGGGGCCACATATTCGTGTAAACGGTCATAAAAGTCAGTAGTTACTTCAACCCCAGCATCTGCCATACATCAAGGCCAGGAGCAGCATCGGCTGCAGGGTGCCTAAGGGACCGTCTAGCAAGGATTTGATGTCTAAGTTCCCTAAGCGCCTGCCTGTTACGGCTTTCCCTAGCGGACATGTATATTCTAGTTAAGTTGTGCTCCTCAGGAGTAGATGGGTCGTTAAGGAACTTGGATCTAAGTTCTTTTTCTCTCTCGGACGTCAGGGGTATGTCCGCTAACAACCTAGTCCTCCCCACAGGGCTAGAATCTGATGAAGGACTGTTATCGGCCAGGGGGAAAGAAGGTTCACTCTCGGTCATAAATACATCACTAGGGTTTTCTGGCTATCAGACTGGTCCGACATGATGAAAACGCAAAGAAACTCAAGGAAACTTGGAGAAAAATTGAGGAAATACCTGGAAACGAAAAGTCGCCGGAAAAAGCGAGAAAGCAAAGAACGGTCGCCGGAAACGAGCGAGTAAAGCTTTCAAAAGGAAGAAAGTGCTGAAAAGCTCCAAGCTTGACCCAGAAAAAGACCGGCGAAACACGAACCTTCAAACCCAGAAAAAACCCAGAAAAAGTTCGTCAAGAAAAGACAAAATTCTTAGCACAGCAGAACAGAAAAGTGAAAATTCTTTGGTAACTTTTCGAGAAAATTTAAGCAGAAAAAGAAGAGTTTTTTAGCAAGGAAAGGTTGCGAAAATGGAGTTTGTCACAGAATACCAGGGAAGAAGAAATGGAAGTTGGTAAAATATGAGGTGAAAAACCCGAAAAAAAGATAACTGCCCTATATATGTGGCAAATGAACGGCTGAGATTAAAAAACGTCTCAACTTCCTTCCAGATTTCTGCCAAGTGTCAAAGCACAGTTAAACCCTAATAAAGTAATGGGCGGGATTTTCGGAAAAGTAATCATTAACTTTTCAAAATTCTTCAACTCCCTGCAACGACACGTGGCACCCAACGAATCAACTTCTCTGAAAAATCGAACACGACAACACTGGTTCGCGTCCACCGACAACATCCTTAGCGGTCAAGACCCCAAATGATGTTGGGGGGGCTAGTTGTATGGGTATCACCCAAGTAACTTAGCGGACATCCCTGAAGGGTCCGCGAACGCTATGAAGGACGCGAACGTGTAAGCATCGCCTACAACTCTAACAAGTCAGTTCACTAAAGTGGTCCGACAACGTTGGCGGTCGCCTAACAAGACAAAATAGAGGAATCTTCCCTTCTGTCAGGCGCACCACAGCCGTACACGTGTAAAAGGATTACGCACCCTGTCAGAGGAATATTACTTCTATAAATACCCCACTAGTACTATTCTCCAGGTACATTCTCACACTCATAATTCTTATCTCTCTCTCTACTTTCTCTCTCTAAATCCTATTTGGACACGTCTTGACTTGAGCGTCGGAGGGGTTTCCTCGCATCGCTGTCTTTCTTGCGGACTTCCGGTCTCGGACGCCCACTCATTTGCGCGCACATCTCTGAAGTCCGCCACCGTTTCAACACCGAAACACAAACCATGTATAATCCTACAAGGGGTAATAGCATTAGTAGCCCTTACTCCAAACCCGTTCCAAAATCGATCCCTCAGTCTCGTCCCCGCCAATGTCACAGGAAAAGAAAGCGGAAAATTGACATTGAAACAATGTAAAAACTCGAGTTTATTAAATCTCATGGTGTGATCAAGAACATGATCATACCCAAGAAGATCCTACCGACCAGTTGGCGTTGAAGATTCAAGTGGCAGCAATGGGATGGTTTCTTGTCGTAGCCGAAGACGCAGAATTTTCGTAGAAGGGTTTAAGCTTTCTTCCCAACGATAATAAACCTCAATGTCTACTCCAATTTGATGATGATAGTCAAACGGATTAAATTCCAACATCTTGAATGTAGCAGATACGAGGCGTAATTCGTACTCAAAATGGTTATATGGTGAAATTGTTCTAAAGAAACGTGCATAATTATTGGGTGTTAAATTGATCCGACGGATGAGATTGTTATTGTCGCGAAATGTGTAGTGGTAAAAAGGAAATCGCAGGAAAGATTAATCGATCGGTAAATGTAAGTAATACCATGTTCACCTCCGGAAGTCACAAATGGTGGCGGTTTGGTGTTAGCGATGCAATTTGGACCCTGGTTTCAAAGTTTATTGATAAAAGAAAGTTGTCGAAACATAGTGGTGGTACGTTGATTAATAATGGGGTTGTCGTCATCTCTTGTCGTTTATTGAACAATGCAAATCCCAGATATTCATATTGGTTTTGCATCTTGAATCTTGATGGTGTGTTTGTTGTTAGAGGAGAGAGAGAAAGACAGAGGATGAGATTGAGATGAGAGGTGAGATTGTAAAGAAATGGGGATTGTTCTACTTTTATAGAGGTGGTTGCCCTTTGACAAGAAATAGAGAATTTATTTAAGGACCCTCAGGATTATACCGTGGCTTGGGTCTGCAAGATTGACAACCTTCGGGACGAGCAATCGTGAAGCCTGAAAATCTGAATGTATGAAAGTATGTAGATTGAATGTATTTGTGTTTGAAAGTATGAATTTTGTAGGGAGATTTTGTAGTTTGTAGAGAGGTTCGTAAAGTATTCGTCGAGTTTGAAGTATGTTAATGTAAAAAATCCGTTTTTAAATCTGTACGGAAAACAGGCCTATTTATAGGGAAAACGACAATGCGCCTCACGCGCTGGCTGCGCCAGGCGCAGCTTCGCAAGCGCATGACGCGGCATGACCAGTAAAAAGCGTACACGTGGTACGCGTTTAAAAAAGATAAGAAAGAAAATCTGCGTCTCAAGCAGAGAGCTGCGCTTGACGCAGGACTCTGAATGAGTCAGAAATCCACGTGTCTAGTGCAGATTAGTGAACCTGACACAGGTGGAAAGAGATGCGCCTGACGCACAGGCGTGCTCCAGGCGCAAGGCCCTGCGCCAGTCGTAGGTAGGTGCGCTAGGCGCACCAGCCTGGCTCCTGCAGTGCCTTTGCAAGCTTCAATTGGGCTTTTCAAAGAATTAGGCTCAAATACAATTAATTGGTTTTGAATGTCTTTTCAGACTGCTATGCCCTTGGGTCGGACCAATTAAGACCACGGTATGTTTCATCATCGGATCCTTAAATGGGGAGACACAATTATGTGTCTACGAAGCCCCCACTTTGGCGAGGTTCGAAACCGAAAGTCAAAGTATACGGTGTCGGGACGGAGAACGATTCTAAACGCTCTGCAGTTTAGAACTGATCTATAACCGTCGGTCTCTCCAAATCAAAGTTAGTATGCAGGATAATAACTACAAGCAATCTGATTACCTGCAGAAGAAGGTGTTAGCAAATAGGTGCAAACAACTCAAACAAAGCACATAATGATGCAATAATGCAAACTTAGACTCTCTAAGGATGCATGAGACGCTATGAAAGGATTAAGGTTATGCAAAGCTAAGGAAGATGACACGTCATGCAAGGTCAGAGTTATGCAAGACTAGAATGTATGAAATGCAATACAAGGTCAGGGTTTTACAAGGCTGCAGTGCAAGGTCAGGGTTTTGCACGGCTAGAAGATGTGTAGAATGATAAAATGAGCAGGATTGAATAGAAATGCATAGAATGATTTTCGAAAATCATTTTTAGTAAATGATTGGGGTCCGCAAACGAGGTCCGCGGATTACAACTCTTCGGGAGTTTGATTTGAATTGGAGGAACCACCACACGTAGGAAGCCCCCACTTTGGGTGAACTTACCTTGAATTAGGCTTGAGCCTTGATTGAAATGTAGGCGATTTGATATTGAAGTGTAGTTGCTATGTCTTGAACTTTGAAAGTTTTCGGCGGGGGATTATACTTGGGATTCTTCTTTGGTATAGGCAAAGTCAAATATCGCGAAAACCATGGAATTGTCGGAGAGTCATTCGGGGACAAGGAGAGCTTGGATTAAAAAATAAAAAGGGTTTGATTTTATGACTCAAATAGATGTAGGTGGGAAAAGGCTTTAACGAGGCTAGGTTCAGACTCGAGTCTATGTCGGGATCTAGAAAGAGTATGCTCCTGAACTCTAGAAAATCAAATCATTTGACCTTGACTAATTTTATTTTATTGAAGCGGTCGGACCTCGAGATGAGGATTCCTACGTATCCTTGCGGAATCAGACCATTCGTAGTTCCGTATCTGATTTTTTTATTATTATTTATATTTTTTTTGTGCCCTAACTTTTTCCTAGGCCGCCCTTTCGGATTTTCAACCTAGCGGGCTTGGACATACCTTGAAAAAGGAGTTAGGGTTGATGAAAGGTTTAAGGGCTTAAGGCTTGAGGTTAAGATGAATGTTTAAAGGCTAATGTAAGGATTATGAATTTGGATTATATGGGCTAAGGATTAAAGGTTTGATGAATCAAAGGGAATTGAATGAGGGTAGAACTTGTGTGCGAAGCCCCCTAGCTTGACTTTTTTTATTTCTTTGCCTTTGGCTCTCTCTCTTTGCATTTGTGCGTTTTTGCTTTTTTCATTTTTTTGCACTTTGAATTTTTTCACTATTTTATTTTGCGTGGCATTGATTTTTTTTAGTGAGGCTTGCACACAAGTTTGGTTTAGGGTATTGGAAGGCTTGAAGGATATCTGTGGAGCTTTGATGTTGAAGGGATTTTTTTTCTTTGGTTGTATAAGGATGGCTTATGAAAGGTGATGGAGGAAGAGGGAATAACACCTGATCCAAAGGATGTCTTCTCTTTTTTATTTTTCTCTTTTTTTTCAGATCTCTTTTTTTTTATTAGTCAAGTTCATTAGGTGATTCGAGTTTCATCATTGAATTAGAAGCATAAATAGGCCAATGGAAATGAAAATGAAATTCTTTTATTAATCAGAAATAAATAGAACAAGGCTTATTAGAAATAAAACCTAAATGCCATAGACTCGACGAGAAAGGAAATGAACGAGCTAGGGGAGGGACTCTCCGACTCAACCTAGAAAACTAGCGTTAAATGACTAAGCCCCGAGGCGTTATTTAGGTACGCCCAAGGGGTTCTTTGCTATTGCTCGACTTTTCTTTGCAGGGCGGAATTGGCAATGGACCGGTCTTCAACCATATCCTGCAGGTGATTCTTTAAGGTCCAACATGCAGATGTTGGGTGTCCATTCCCATGGTGGTACTTGCAGTAGGCATTAGGATCCCAACTCTTGGATCTATTTTCGGGAGCATGGTCTGGAGTAGGACTAATAGGCTGAAGTGCTCCCCTTGCATGAAGTCTAGTGAAGGCTTCTTCTAAGGGCATGCCTAATGGTATGAATGTCCTTTGAGGTTTTTGATAACCTCTCTTTTCAGTAGCTTTGGCAATGACCTCATTGCTTTTGGAGCTAGAAGGGCTATTGTTACTCTTCTTGAAAGAGTTGTTGTTGTTGGAAGCCTTATTCTTGTTGGCTTTTATCTCCTCCTCAATCAGAAGGCCTACCTTATAAAGCTTCGTGAAAGACTCTATGGGTTGGAACTTGATATGATCCCCATACTTCGGCTGCAGGTTACGGATCACCAGTCGGACTTGATCCTCCTGAGATGGCTTGTTAATCATTTGTGCAGCTTTATCCTTCCATCTGTTAATGAAGGTGACGAAGTCTTCGTTGGAGTTTTGTTTGGTTAACTCCAACTCACGAAGGCCAATAGGAAGGTGAGTATTGTATACATATTGTTTGTGGAACTCTTCTCGATGTAGTCCCGATCATTCGGCTTGCTCTTATTCAGTGATCTCGAACCACTTGGATGGATGTGCATCCAAAGTTAAAGGAAAGACATAAGCAAACGGGTCCCTTGCTCATGCCTTTGAGAGCCATAGAGATGGAAAATGCTCTCAAGTGGTCATCTGGGTCTTCGACCCCCTTGAATTTTGGGAGGTCACCCAAGGTTAACTTTTCAGGGAGTTTTCCCCTTAGTTCAGGATCAATGATGCCATGGTCATGAGCCTGACTCTCGAGCACCGGAATTGGTTGGATCAATTGCTCGAGTTTTTCGAATCTCAATCTTTGTGTTGGTTTTGAATGGTGGTGGAGTGTTGCCTTGCTCGTCTTCTTTAATTAGTTTCTCCCTCGGTGCCTTTATTTCTTTGTCTTGTTCCTCAAGACGAGAGTTCATCGGTGTGAGTTGAGCCATAATGGCACCGAGTTGTTCATTAGTTTCCCCATTGCGGATGATGCTTCGAAGAGTCGAGAGGATTCGTCCGAAAAAAAGTTAGGATGCGCTGACGAGCACGGGAGTAGGTCGACCTTGTTGCCTCTCTCGTTGGACGTTCCCAAGTTATATTCTAACGACATCGTCCCGAGCAAATCGGATGGACCTTGTGAATTATAAGAAATAATGTTTTCGAAATGAGAAATGGAAATGGGGAATGAAAATAGAAAATGAAAATGGTTTTGAAATGGAAATGTAAATGGAAATGAGAATGAGAAATGATTAAGAATGGGTATGGTTATGGACTTAGTATGGGCTTGACCATGATGGAGACATGGGCCTAACTATATGCAAATGCGGCCATGGATTGGACTAGACCGGATTTGGACTGGACTATGCTATGCAGCTGGATTGGGGTTTGGTGATAATAGGAGAGACTAAACTTTGAACTTACGGGTGAGCAAGTAGACTAGACTTTAAAGAAGACTTGACAATAAGGGAGACTAGACTCTTAACTTAAGGCGACGGGCTAGGCACCTAGACTTTGAACTTACGGGTGAGCAAGCGAAGCTAGACAACTAGACTTCGGAACTTACATTAGACTAAGCGGGCTAGACTCGAAAATTGTCTATGGATTTATGAAATGCTAGACTTTGAACTTACGGGTGAGCAAGTAGGCTAGACATTAAGGAAGGCTGGACAATAACAGAGATCAAACTCTTAACTTAAGGCAAGCAGGCTAGGCAACTAGACTTTGAACTTACGGGTGAGCAAGCAGGCTAGACAACTAGACTTCGAAACTTACATTAAACTAAGCAGGCTAGACTCAAAGATTGCCTATGGACTTAAGGAATGCTACACCTTGAACTTACGGGTGAGCAAGCGGGCTAGACACAACAATGCCTATAGATTAAGGAATGCTTAGACCTTGAACTTAGGGGTGAGCAAGCGAGTGGACTTTATAGGAATTTGTGCTATTATGAACTTATGAAGGAATTGGACTTGACTAGGGCCTACATGGAGATGTAAACTAGACCTAAGATATGAATTGGGCCTAAATGTAACTAAGTTTGAATTAGATTAACATACAGGTTTGATATAGACTTGGAGATGTATATGGGCTTGACAGTGGAAATATGCTAGGATTGGACTTAGAATGGAATGGACTGAGACTAGATTTGGACTGGGCTTGACATAGACTAAGGTTCACATAGAGATGCAAATGGACCTAGATTTGACATGAGCTAGACTTATATGGGCCTAGGATGGACACTAATGAATGCATGGACTCGAATTAGATGGACCGTATATGAATGCAAAATGGACTCTAATGCACATGGGCTTAGAATGAATGCAAGTGAATTGGATTTGGTTGATTGGATTGGATTAAAGGTGTTTAGACTGGGCTTAGAATTTTCGAAATTTGTTTTTGAAAGGTACCCCTTGTTTTATCTTTTGTTAGGAAAAGATGATGGATTGACTTTGAAGAATTTTTTTTTTTTTTTAAATGTCGTGGTATGATGGTGATTAGTAAATGCTTTTTGAAAAAGGTAGAATAGACATGGGTGTAGGATTGATTTTGAAAAGATGTAAGGTTTTTTAAAAAAAATTGATTGAATATGGTAGGGTAAGAATGATAGGAAAGACTTGTTGAACAGCAGGGAGGAAATGGGAAGAGGTAGACATGCATGACAACTCTAGCTCTACAATGACCCTTTAGATGCATTTTTTTTAGGACATACTTGATCTTGCATGAAAAGACTGATTTTTTTTTAATGTTTGATTAGGTGAGACTCCTAGGATGACCAAATTACGCGAAGCGACAGGACACACATAAATTTGAATATAGGATCGGCAATTGCGACGGCAAAATTGACGAAAAGTGTGCGATGCACAAAGCTGCGTGCCGCGCAAAGCATTCTTGCGCGCGGCACATAGCCGTGGGTCTGGTGCGGGAATGGTGCGCCAGGCGCAACTTAATACGCTTGGCGCACTACTCCCTGACACGTTTTTCAGGGATTTAGGCGACGAATTGACCGATTGATGAATTTTTCTTGTTTTTTTGACGCGGTTTTAGGAATGACGCATTAATAATGACAATTTGACAGAATAATAGCAGGCGAGAATTGCAATCATAATCAAACGTCATATAACATGGATGCAAAAGTTCCAACCTAAAGTCCAGTTCTATGTATGAAACTATTGGTCAGGTTTAGGTTCAGTCTAAAAAGGGTCCATGACTTAGAGATTGATCACACGCTTCGTACCCCTGCTTAAAGATGTGGCCACGTGTAAGACGCACTCCAGTCTCAAGTTAAGAACATGAGAATAATGCCATGGTTGGGTAGGTTTGCTTATGACTAAGATCCAACACTATCGCTTAGGAAGCTTTTTGGAAGGACAAAGCGCAAACCCCCCGGGGGTGACCTCACACATAGAACATGTGCTAATGAGGCAAGGTAGATTGTCCTTATGGTGGCTGAACAATAGCCATGCATATGCAAAACTGTATTTTACTCTAAGGCATAAAAATAAGAATGAATCGTATTTTTCAAGTTTCATCCCCAGTGGAGTCGCCAAATTATAGGCGCGTTTTTATTTCACCTACGCGGTGTGAGCGCGTATTAGATTTGACTACCCCACTGTAAAGTTTTATTAAAAATTGTTTTGAATTGAAAGAAGTCGCCAACAATTCTTTTTTAGAAGAATCAGAAACCTAATTGGATATGGGAAAAACATATAGGGACAAATTATCCAATGTAGATTTCCCCGTCCTGACTCCATAGATATCAATTCATTACAGATTTTATGCCAAAGAATAATCATATAACGTTTTATACAGCCTAAAAATATTTAGTCTAAGGTTGTTCTGGATACACATAAAAAGACTAATTTTAGTGACAAGTTATTAAGCAATCAAATTACAGAGAACTTAGCAAGTTGTCCAAATTAATATGATTAATGTTAGAACAATTCTTTAGGTCTTTGATTAGCAAAAATAACATGTGGGTGATAAAAGCATTGAAACAGGACAATCATATAATAGGCATAGAATGATCAGGCAGGCATATAATATACAAAGGCATGAATAATAATAAAATAAAATGAAAGAAAGTATACATCAGGAAAGAAAACTGTTAGTAACTTCAATATAAAAATAGAGAATTTATTTAAGGACCCTCAGGATTATACCGTGGCTTGGGTCTGCAAGATTGACAACCTTCGGGACGAGCAATCGTGAAGCCTGAAAATCTAAATGTATGAAAGTATGTAGATTGAATGTATTTGTGTTTGAAAGTATGAATTTTGTAGGGAGATTTTGTAGTTCGTAGAGAGGTTCGTAAACTATTCGTCGAGTTCGAAGTATGTTAATGTAAAAAATCCGTTTTTAAATCTGTACGGAAAACAGGCCTATTTATAGGGAAAACGACACTGCGCCTCATGCACTGGCTGCGCCAGGCGCAGCTGATGTGGCAAGCGCATGACGCGGCATGACCAGTAAAAAGCGTACACGTGGTACGCGTTTAGAAAAAGATAAGAAAGAAAACCCGCGTCTCAAGCAGAGAGCCGCGCTTGATGCAGGACTCTGAATGAGTCAGAAATCCACGTGTCAAGTGCAGTTTAGTGAACCTGACACAGGTGGACAGAGCTGCGCCTGACGCACAGGCGTGCGCCAGGCGCAAGGCCCTGCGCCAGTCGCAGGTTGGTGCGCCAGTCGCAGGTTGGTGCGCTAGGCGCACCAGTCTGGCTCCTGTCGTGCCTTTGCCAGCTTTTTAAAACGCGTTTTAAAATATTTCTTTTATCCTTTAATTACGGATATCTGATTTTACGGGATAAAATCTGATTTCTAACTTATAAAAAATATATTTTGGAAATATTTATTTATTAAAATAAATCAATTAATTATCAATTAATTGGGCTTTTCAAAGAATTGGGATCAAATATATTTTTTTTTTTGGTAAATAGAGAAAATTTTATACGAAAAGTGGCCATAAACGCCCAAACTTCATACAACCTAATAAAACCCAGAAGGCCTAAGCATCTAAGAAAACAGCAAAGAAACAAAGAAAAGACAGAAAGCCTCAAAAAAAAAACACCAGCCTACAAAATTACAGAGGCTAATTTAGGAAACCGAATACAAAAAGAATATGCCAAAAATTGGATTAATCAACTAAGCTCAGGAACCTCCCTTCTAGTGTGATCGAATTTTCTAAGATTCCTCTCATGCCATAAACAGTATACGGTGATGGAAAACACCATTCTAACAATATGTTGTTTCTTTGAATTGGACTTCAACAAGTGGGAAAACTGTAGGGAATCCTAACTCAAAATAGTTCTATCAACATTCAACCAACAAAGCATATTACTCCAAACAGACTTGGAGTATGCACAAGCAAAGAAGAGATGATTGATGTTTTCATCTTCATTACCACAAAGATCACACAACGAATTTACCTGGATTCCAATCTTGCCGAGGTTATCACAGGTACTTAGTCTTCCAAGGAAAGCCAGCCACGAAACAAAAATGAATTTAGGAGGAGCAGGTTATCAAATACAATTATTTATCATGAATAAATAATTGGACTTTAAAATAGGACTTTAACACTTTTCGAAATGGTTTTGAATGGCTTTTCAGACTGCTATGCCGTTGGGTCGGACCAATTAAGACCATGGTATGTTTCATCATCGGATCCTTAAATGGGGAGACACAATTATATGTCTACAGAAGCCCCCACTTTGACTGAGGTTCAGGAAACCGAAAGTCAAAGTATACGATGTCGGGACGGAGAACGATTCTAAACGCTCTGCAGTTTAGAACTGATTTATAACCGCCGGTCTCTGCAAAACAAAGTTAGTATGCAGGACAATAACTACAAGCAATCTAATTACCTGCAGAAGAAGGTGTTAGCAGATAGGTGAGTGAGTGAGTAGCTCAAGAATAAATATATTTACAAGCATAACAATTTATGTAGTTTGATAGGTCTAGAATGATTATATATAGTTTAATTTAAGTGTTAATCCTTAAATAAGATTTAAGGACTTCACATAATCACATCCTTAAGCATCGTGAGACTCTAGAGTCCTTATATGCGGCAAGAAATGGTCTCGCATCATCACGGGCTCGTAGAAAATGCAAAATTGTGGAGGTCATTAAAAAATTTGAGATCCAACACTAGTACAGAATCGACGATTTGCATCGGATGCGAGGCGCCCATTTGCGTCGGACATGGGTCCGACGGCACAGGTCTCGACGTAGATGAGAGAGACAGGATCTGCGTCGGACTAGCACACGACGCAGTTCATTTACTATTTGCGTCGGATCAAGCCCACAGTGCGACGCACATGACCCATCCCCCCTGCATGCGAGAGATCCATCTGCGTCTCATGTAGCTCTACATGCGACGACGGATGATCCACATCTGCGTCGGACCAAGCTCGCATGCGACGCAGATGTGGCTTGGTGGCTGAAATTAGTCGTGCTATCTGCGTCGCGTATGACAACACATCTGACGCAAAAGGCCTAAATTTGCGTCAGATGGGTTGCCATAAACGACGCAAATGGCTGTTGTTATTAAAAAAAAAATCTACGTAAATTCATCCTCATCACCAGCATAATTCACGCATAATTCATCCACAACCAAATAATGAAATTCAAATCTGTAATTCAGAAACTAAACTGAAAAGAGGTTGAATTTATACATTGAGTAGAAATTGTATTTTTACAAAACCTAATTATAGAATAATACAAAAATTACAGAAAATCAAAAATAAGCAAATCAACAAAAGGAAAAAAATTCAATTACATAGTTACGTAAATTATAAAAAACAAAATGGTGATCTTCATTTTCGGTTGGCCACCGCCTTCGAGGACGCCGGCGAAAACTACCCGATCTCTCCTCCCAATCGATCCCGCAGATGGCGAGGAAAAAACTTCTCTTAGCCAGCAATAATCCATCGACAACGATCGGCGAAAAAAAAAGCTAGCAGTATAGATCCCAATCTTCTCCATCTCGCGCATTTTTTCTCTCTCTCTCTCATCCTTGTGTCAAGGCCGAGAGCTCGCAAAATCAGAACAATGGAAGACATCAAAAATGCGGGGAGAGAGAAAATGGCGTAGATGAGGAATGAATTAAACTCTAACCTTCTTCGCTCTTCGTCGCTCGCTGCTAACCGTTGCTTCGACTCGCCGGCGAGGTGTCTCTTCCTTCTCCTCCGTTTCACCGGAAAATGCACTGGTGTTTTTGGTAGATTTGTGAATGGAAATGGATTTCAATGGGTTCTTCCTTCTTAGTTGAAGTTTCGGATTTTGCAGAATTTGTTTGTTTCTCGATGTCCTTCATTAAGTTCCTTTTTTTATTTCGAGATGAGATGATCAACATTGTTGATATATTTGTTTGCGATGAAAGTCAGGATACAGGGAAGCCGTGAGAGAATGGTGAGAGAGATGAGGGTGAGCCGGATTGAGAGAGATCTAGGTTAGAGATGGAAGAGAGAGAAGGTGAAGAGAAACGGCTAAGAGGAAAAGGAAGTTAAAATTGGCTTTTTATATGGTAAGCCTATCTGCGTCGCACATAGAGTCCATTCGACGCACTTAGCCCACGTACAGCCCATTCAACGCTCTTAGCCCATTTTTTTTGGTTATCTAATCCTTATCCAACCCAACTCATCTGCCCCGGATGGGTTTCTATGTCCGACGCAAAATCGCTCGATCATGTGCGTCGGATGTCTATGGCCACGCGACGCAAATCCTCTTGCCAGTCATTTGTTGTGGGTATTTGCGTCGCACGTCGATTAAAATCCGACGCAAATCGTCTGCTCATAGCGATTTGCGTCAGTTCATCATGCATGCGACGCAAATAAGCAGACGCAAATTATGATTTTTCTACTAGTGCAATTTACCGGCTGTTAGGAGTCTAGACCTAAATAAACCATGGTTAGTAGGGGTTAGGGAAAACTTAACAAAATTATTAAAACTAAGCATGAAATCAACGTTTGAGCCTCATTAATGCAACTTTTGGGTAAATTAGGAAAACCGAGGCCTAGCAATGGGAAAGTTACTCCTCAGTTAAGCGTGCTTTACTGGGAGTACACTAGTACAGAATGGACGATTTGCGTCGGATGCGAGGCGCCCATTTGCGTCGGACATGGGTCCGACGGCACAGGCCTCGTCGCAGATGAGAGAGACGTGATCTGCGTCGGATTAGACACGACGCAGATCCTAAGCTATTTGCATCGGACTAGGCACAAGGTGCGACGCACATGACTCCTCCACCCAGCGCTAGCACAAGAGGTCATCTGTGTCGGACACATGGTAATGTGCGACGCAAATTTTGTTCACCGAAAAAAAAAAAAAAAAAAAAAAAACCCACATTTGCACGAAAACCTCTACCGAACCCCCAAATCAACAATGAATCAGTGAGAAAAATGGAAACGCCCAAATCAATTTCAACTTAATACAATTTCACAGAAAATTACAACTTAAAAATTAACAAATTAAAAATTAGGTAATTTTACAGAAAATTACAATGAATCCACTAAAAACCTACAAACACAAAATTCTATTAATCTGTACACTAAATCCAGAATTAATAAGAGAAAAATAGAAACACACAAATGGAATATAAGCCTAAATTTCAGCATCCCCAACCTCAACAACTTCCTCTGCTTTTAGCGACTGCAACGCGATTCAAACACTCCTTCAACGAAGCAGCAAAACCCTAAGAAATTTTTTTAAAAAGTATTAGAGTTGAATGTCGAATTCAGGGGATAACAAATTGAATGTCGAATTGAGAGGAGATAGAAATTGAGAACTTACCAGGTAGAATGAGAAAGATGGAGCAAATTCACTAGACCACGAATTTCCAAGCGGGCGAACAAGACCACGATTTTTCGAGTTTGAGAGTGAGACGGGGAAATTGATGATGAACTCGTCGAAATTCAGAAGATGAAGAATTTTCGTTGTTGAGATTCGAGAATTCAAAGTCGAGCCCGTCGTTCGTTTCTCTCTCCTCTTTGTGTTCGTGCTCGTGCTCGTCGAAATTCAGAAGATGAAGGTAGGTGAGAAGGTTGGTGAGAGAGAGATGAAGAGAGATGAAGGTAGGTGAGAGACGGATTGGGGAATTCTGAAGCGGTGATTGGAAGTTAGGGTTTAATTTGGGGAGTGCGTGACCCGTAGAAGTTTAAAAGGCTTGGGACATCTGCGTCGCGTGTATGGGCCATCCGACGCACATGACGCATCTGCGTCGCGTGCCATGGCCCATCCGACGCACATAACTTAAGGGATCCATCCAATTTGCGAGAGAGGAGAATCATCTGCGTCGGATGTGAGGTGGGATCCGACGCAGATGACTATTTGCGTCACACGTGGGATTCATGCGACGCACATGACTTGTCTTTTGCGTCGATTCCCTGTTGCATGCGACGCAAATGAGTCTTCTGCGACGTTTGTCTTGTTGTACGACGCAGATGGTGAGACGCAAAACGTCGTTTTTCTACTAGTGGTAGTCCAGGGATGGGTGACCCCCCTGTGAAGTTTCTCGGGGTTGCGCATGAGCAAGGACAAAATGCACTGTAAGAAATTGTGTTGGTTATTGAGGACAGTTGTTGGCCTCGGATGTGCATTGGTGACGATAGACTCGACTTCATATGGGTTGGGTGTTACAAATGGTATCAGAGCCACCCTGCGACCGCGCTAAACGTGTGGATCACTAATCCAAGGTTAGCCGCCTAGATGGGGAGGATTCTGGGGCTATATCACCAGCTGCGGTCGAATATGTGATTAGTTTCTAGGCTAGGGTGACGCACAGGTCGTTGTGGCCGAATATGTGGAGTCCTCAGGTGCAACGAGGGCGTTGCTGTCACTAGTAGAATAATTGCTTATTGTGGCGGTCATTAAGTGGCCTATTGATGCGGTTTTAGCCGCGCCGCAATTAAGGGCGCATCAATATTGCTGCGGTTTTTAACCACAGCAATTCGTCAACTTATTGCTGCGGTTTCTTCCCAAAATCGCAGCAATATGTATTTTTTATATGAAAAAACGTACACCTATTGCTGCGATTTTGGGCCAAAACCGCTGCAATAGGTGCACTTTTAAAAAAAAAAATTAAATTAGAATCTTAATATTATTTTCAATGTTAAAATGCAACAAAAACTAAAAGTAACTAAAACTCACTGGTACAACACATTGAATCCATGAATTGAGTATAAAATCATAAATAATGAAAACAAAACAATTACAATATATAAAAGATAAAATAAATCAGAAAAGATAAAGTGGAAATGAAACTAAGTAAAGAACACACTGAAACTAATTACATATGAAAATTAGAAAAAAAAATTAAATAAAATAGTTATAGGAGGAGTCATATACATAATACAAAAGATCAAAAAAGTAAAATGAAAAGGCAAAAAAAAAAAAAAAAAACAACAGTTACAACTCATTGAAGGTGAGGAACGCAAATAAGAAATTTTTTTTATTAAAAACAAAAAATAAGAAACTGAAAATCGAAAAGAGAAAAAAAAAAGGAAAACCCGTCCTTCGCCAGATCCAAAAGGAGTTTCGCGACGGCCGCGGCAATTCTCGCGTCCATTAAAGGTGACGGCGGCGGCGGCGAGAGGATTTCGCGACGGTGAGGAGAGAGAATTTCGCGACGGCGACTCAGAGGGAGGACCGAAGGGGAGATTCTCACCATTTGAAGGTGACGACGGCGAGGAGAGAGGATTTCGCGACAGCTTCGTATGGTTGAGCGCCGGGCCATTAAATGTGAAGGATGAGGCTTGGTAAAATCTTCGAGAGGATTGGGAAGATGAGGAAGGAGAGAGATTTGGGAGTTCGAAGAATTGAAGGAGGAGATAGAGAGGGAGCTCAAAGATTTGTAGAGGGAGTTCGAAATTTGAAGCAGGAGAGAGAGAGGGAGCTCGGAGAAAAGAGAAGGAGCTCGGAGAAAGGAGTGAAGGCTGGGAGACGGCGAGAGATATTGGAGAGAGAACTGAATGAGAAAACCCTAAATATGTCATATTTAAAAAAAGGGAGGGATATTGCAGCGGTTCCTTATAAAAACCGCTGCAATATATTATAATATTATTAAAATAAATTATATTTTAATCTATTGTTGTGGTTCTTTGAAGAAACCGCAGCAATAGATCTGGTCAAATCAATCAAATAATTTTGAAAAAGTCCCGTTGATATCTAGTGATGCGGTTTCCACCCAGAACCGCAGCAATAGGTTGATTTTCGAATTTTTCTTTTCTTTAGACGTGATTTATTGCTGTGTATGGGTAAAACCGCAGCAATTCAACCGCAGCAATAAGCAAGTATTCTACTAGTGTGTTCTCAAATGGGGGTGTATGTAATACCCCTCATGATTGCTTTAAAGGGACTTAGTAGGATACTCATTCTAACAAGATGCATCTTTCTTTTAGGGAGCTCATGTTGCTGCTCAATTAAGCGTGCTTGGCTAGGAGTAGTCCAGGGATGGTGACCTTTAGGGAAGTTTCACGGGGTGCGCATGAGTGAGGACAAAATGCGCCGAAAGAACTTGTGTTGGTTACTGAAGACAGTTGTTGGGCCTGGATGCGCATTCGTGACGATAGACTCGACTCCGTATGGGTCGGGTGTTACACTTTATGTATCTGAAGATGCAGCATCCACAAGCCTGTAGTATGGCCTTCTTCCCGACGATACAAAATCTCGATGTCTGCTTTAGATTGAAGCCCATATTCAGTTGCATTATAGGCAAAGTTATTAAAATCGCGATTCAAATCTTAAAATCTTATGATTTTAGGATTCAAATATGGTAGACGATTCGATTCACGATTCTAGACCAATCTATAAATTTCTTTTGACTAGCGAAAACCTCGCAAATTTAAATCATGCTAACAAAACAAATAATAGATATATATTGTTAGTTATTGCCAATATAGTGGGTAAACAACTATTTTTTCCAATTTTTAGGATTTTTAACTTATAATTTTAGCACATTCAAAGAATATTGAGTGTAATATCTTGATTATACGTGTTTGTAGAATCTTACGATTCTATGATTTGATTTTACGATTCGATTCTAAAGGTCGTTTCCGATTCGAATGAGAATCTCGATTTTAACAACTTTGATTATTGGTATTCATCGTCCTTGTAATGAAATCCAGTTATAAAGATTGAACGTGAACCCCAATTATGGTAATATAGTGTGCAAGTATGATGCAAAATTGTTGGGAGTAATGTAGGTGCCATTGACGACATTGATATCGTTCTGAATCTCCAAGTGGTAAAGATAAGCAAATACTGAAAGATTATAACCGTCAGCCTTTTTGCACCATGATGAAGCACTCTTATGAAATTAGCTATATTTAGAAAGAAGTTTATAGGGGAAGTCATCAACTCCAGGCGGCACTGATGAAAAAACTTATTGAAATGTTGGGTTGTACATTGGATTGCAAAGGGGTTTTGGTTGTTTCGAGCAAGATTTTCTTCTTTTCTGAATATGGTGAAACCCAGAAGGGCATGCGGCTCTGATGACATCGTGATAATGATCAATTGATGATGAAAAGATAGAGAAATGATGTTGCGAACTACTACCTCCGTTTCAAATTAATCTACACACTTTACTTTAGAGGAGAACCAAGGAGAAATAAAGTGCAAAAGTATGAGAGATAAACTAAAAAGGTGGAGAGAGAAACTAAAAAGTGATAGAGAGAAACTAAAAAGTTGGTTAAAATATTAAAAAGTGGATGACATAGGTGGAAAAAGAGGAGATTATAGATGTGACATGTTACCAAAAATAGAAAAAGCAACAGTGTGTAAATTAAAAAGAAACATACCAAAAAGGAAAGTATGTAGATTAAAAAGAAACCGAGGTAGTATATGCCTATTAAGCTCAAATCATATCAAATAAGTTTAATAATAAGTTCAGGAAATTTCAAGTGAAAATAAAGGATTCTCAATATGCCGCGCATAGGGCTCATAACTTGAGGGCCAGGTCATGGGATTAAACTCCGAGGGTCTCTATGAGTGAGGTTTCCATTACCACCCCCCGCACTCCAATCCTATTGAGTTTGATTTGCTAAATGAGTTTGACCTACAAAATTGACTGATACATTTGCTAGATATATCAATTTAGTAGGCTCTTTTTCTTTACCTAGCTACTAAAAAATAATTGAAATAATGACTAGATACGATAAAGGTTTGTTTTAGTACAAGGATTCTTCTGCAAGTGATCAAATTGTATTTGATTATTTATTTTTTCCCATACTTTATGTTCTTCAACCTTTATTTATTTTTTCTCAACGAAATTTTCTAATTAAACAGAGGACAACTAAATTTTGAGACAAAAGTTTTAGCAACTGTGAGCTCGAGTATGAGACAAGAGGTAAGAATCAAATATTATCATAGACACCAATCTGGAAGATGTCATCCAATATTTCAAGCATTATATTATTTCTTATTTCCTTTTTTTTTTTACATCATAATATCCCTAATCAAGTATCTTAAAGCATACAATAAAGTAACTACAAGAATATCACAAAATTATTTGAGCCCTAAAAAAATAAAAATAGAAAAAAATAACGAAACAACAAGATCCTCCAAACTAATTAACATAAAAGAAATCATAAACAACTGAAAATAAAATCTACTTAAACAATAAAAACATGCTACTTTATTTTACTAACATGCTGCCACTAACTTTTAGCTAGGAAACATGACAAATTTCAACTAATTCCTACTTTGAAGGATAACTTCTAATAATCAACTCCAGACGGCGCTGATGAAAGAAACTTCTTAAAATGTTGGGTTGGTGCTTGGATTGCAAAGGGGTTTCGGTTGTTTCGAGTAAGATCTTCATTTCTTCTAATATGGCGAAACCCCGAAGGGAATACGACTCTGATGACATCGTGATAATGATCAATGGAAAGAGAGATAAATGATGTTGCAAATTATTTGCGAATGATGATGATGATGAAGAGAGAAAGAGAGAGAGAGATCACTTGAGTTGCATTTTATAGAGGTCGATGCTGTTTCGGTATTGAACAAGAGGGTACCTGATATTACGAGGTCGCCATGTATAACAATCCTTGAACCTCGCCAGTAAGATGTGCCTGCAAGATGAACTCCAAACATGGGGAGGGGTCCCCATGGTGGAGCCTCCGACGCTCAAGTCAGTACCCAAAGATGGATAAATATCACAGAGAAAGTAGGGTAATTTGTAGAGAGTGGGGAGAGATCCCTTTACCTTACCGTTAGTCCCTCCTATTTATAATGGTGACTTATTAGGTTAAATAGAGTAAATGAGCCGCTTAGGGCCTATGGGCCATATAACGAGTTATTCCCAATAGAGGAATGATCATACTCGTATTGGGCTGCTATGGTATTGTTAAGGTAATTAGGAATATAGCCCACTTTAATTGGCATCATTATTATTCCTATACAACTAGCCCCCCAGATCTAAGTTTATTGGAGATTGAACTTCAGCTAGACGCTTTATAATTTAGTTATGGAATGTGCCTTGAGGCTTTATAATATATTACCATCTTTGCAGTTAGTGCTACAAAGATAATGTCGAGTTTGTACCGTTGCACTTGGTTTCTTTTCGAGTCACAAGTTGCTAATCGGTCAACTGACAATACAGGATGTCGAGCTTGTACCGTTTCACTTGCTACTTTTCGAATCACAAGTTGCTAATCGGTCAACTGACAATATATGATGTCTAGCTTGTACCATTGCACTTGCTACTTTTCGAATCACAAGTTGCTAATCGGTCAGCTGATAATACATGGATCCTCGTCGGAAGTTGACAGTTTCCTTTTAGCTTGAAAGAAAAGAATGTAGTTTAACAATTAACAATTGGATCACTTTGTTAACTTTACATTTCTATGATGATTTGAGTAATTAACACTGAAAAACTTTTTCTGATGTTATATGCTCACTAGCCCCCACTCTTGAGTTTATGTCAGCTTAAGAGTGACATCAACAATTTTTTTTATACTAGGCAATACTTGTGTGACTCTGACATTATCATTAAGCTTAAATATGACTGGTCACTTCATAGAGCATTCTATTTTGCAATGTATTAGCTAGCTAGTATGATATGTCTTTTTAGTCTAATCTTGTAATATTCAGGGTCTACTACAAAATTTAATACTTATACACACCAAACGAGAACAGATCCTCCTGACGGTTTTTAGCATTATATTGGTTGCTTGCAAAACTTGTAGTCTTGCTGTTTGCATATTGTATCTTGCTGCTTTTTGGGATAACCTGTGAGCTTATTAGTGGAATACATAACAATTATCTATTGGATGTAGTATGTAACACAAATCTATTTAGCACGTTTTTTAGTCTCATGACATATACTTACTAGCCCCCCACTCTTATGTTGAGTTTGAGTCAGCTTAAGAGTAGTATGGTCTGACATTCATAAAATATGCTATGGATATGAGCTATAAAGTCATTTAATGCATATGTTTTGTGTACGTATACTCCTTTAAGTTATGTCCTGTGTGCTATGGTGTAGTCACGATTCTTCACATAAGCATATTTCAAGCAATCTAACTAACACTTGTTGCAAGATTAACTTAATTAAGCTTTGGTATAGTATGTTCCTGCAAGTGAGCTCAACATATTCATTGGGTAGTTTGCGTCAATTTTGGACCTCTACTTATGCCCAATTTAAATTTGGCCACTTTGATGCATAGAACAATAACTTATAAGACAAAGCTTGAGAAATGCAAGTAATTTCACAATGAGACATAAGTTGTGCTCATATAAATGATATAGGAAGAATGACTTATCTCTGCTCCTCTAATGGGAGAAGTTGAGTCTGTGATCTGCCTTATTGAAATACTTAGACCATACTTAAGCTCAAATAAAGAGCATAGCTTCAAGAAATCATGAGCTTAATAATATCTCTTATTGAGGTTTGCATGTATACAAGACAAGTGTGCTCGGCTAAGGTTTGCATGCACCATCCTCTGTGAAAGTCTGCGGAATTTCAGGAGCAATAATCTATATATTCTGCTTCTCACTTAACGACGGATTAGTATATCACTGACCGCTAGGGTTTGCTTCTCCTTAACAGTAGATCCACTTAGGTCGTAGACTGTTAACAAAGATAGTCAATTTGAGGTTTGCTTCTCTTTTCACTAGCGATCCACTTAGGTCGTAGACTTAATAGAGATAGTCAATTTGAAGTTTGCTTCTCTTTTAACTAAGAGATCCACTTAGGTCGTAGACCGCTAATAGAGATAGTCAGTTTGGGCCTGCTTCTCTCTAACGGCGGATCCACTTAGGTCGTAGACCGATAAGAGAGATAGTCAATTTGGGGCCTGCTTCTCTCTAACGGCAAATCCACTTAGGTCGTAGACCGATAAGAGAGATAGTCATGGTTGTTGTGTTACTTCTCGTTTCTTCCCGACAGTTAGTCGTTAATGCACATATCGTTAGTTCAGCGTGATTTGCCCACATAAAGAGCATAATAGTATGTGAACTGGAGCTTATGTACCAATAGTGAGGCTTGCTCATATTTGATGAGAGTGTTGTTTGCAACATATTTTTCATCTGATGGAGTGAAAAAATCAAGTCTGGTTTACTGTGACCTTAATGGAAGGGATCACTAGATTCACGGAATATCCATGTCTACCTTTATTATGTAAATGTGCAGTTATGCTATACATCTGCTCAAATGATGACGATCACTCAATGACATATACTTCTGCTCAAATAAAGAGCTTCACGAGTGTGCAAATGGAAGCTTCTGAGTTCAGCCTTGTCTCGTGACTAGCTCTTGCTCTTGCAACTCTATGCGACTTTAATGCATCTTATTCTTTTTAGTAAAAGAAGTGGAGCCTGCCAACCATGGTTTACACATGAGTTTACTGAGAAATAGTCTGGCATATGGGTCTGTTAGGTGTGGTCTGCAGCATGGTCCGTAAGCCATGATCGATGAGTCTGCTCGACTACATGCTGCCATAAGAGGTTCTGCAGGTCTTGTCCTCGGCTTTTATTATGCTAGATTAAATTGAGTAATTCCAAGTAGATAGAACTTGTAGCACACATAATCCAAATAAAAACCGAGTAAAAGAATGAAACTTCCCTAGCTTGCTGGCCCTTTGTACTGAAGTAACTTCCCATATATCTGAGTGCATTTGCTCCTGGAGACACATGGTTGCTTAGATAGTGCACTGATCATGAATGCCTAAATAGCAAATGAATTTCTCCTGAGCAGTTTGTCAAATGATTAGTGTGCAAATAGATAATACCAGCATGTCTAAGTAAATGCTTGATCCCATCAAATAATAAGGATATATAAGAAAATTGATGTCATATTGCAGTTCAATATGTTGTGATTGGAATTTCAAGAGACCAATGAGACTTGGTTTAGTGATTACTATCCAATAGAATAGTAGGTTAATTGATTTCTCAAGTCATTCTATCATATTAGCACACATAACACTAGCATATAGAAGATACAGAGACCATATTATGTTCTGATTTCATTGATGCATATTGTCGAACACTTTGTGTGCGTTATTAAGGTGTGCTTTCCTACACGACATTGAATGATAAATTTTTCCCCAAATTGATGAGGTATATCCGTTGGAAGTAGACATACAATGAACTCAACCAATAATGCAGACCAATAATCAAATTTCAAGTCATTGCACGCAATCTCAGGTTCTAAAAAAATATATATCAACAATAATGGCACAAATAAAGAACTTATATTTCCATTGTATATCAACAATAATGGCCCTCTATTGGTGAAGGTTTTGATCCTTGCACGAGAAGCCATTGAAAAGCTGTCGTGAGTTGCGAAGGTGGTCCAAGTACCAGCATAAAATAAATTCTAGAGAGATACTCTCCAGTCTCCAGTAGCTTCCCCTTGAGCTTTTGTTCGTCTTGTGTTTTAGTGTAGCAGGTGGAAGACTCCACTTTTGTCAATATTTCCCATGGATTTCTATCCAACTTTAATTGCTAACTAGGAATCTTGATAAAAGAACGAACCTTTTCTACCCGGTGATACATACTTGTCTGGCCCGCTCGAGAATTTCACCAATAATACATTGATGATCAATTGATCATAGATCGCTTTCCTGATTTTTTAAATTTTTTAGATTAGCTAATTCTGAGTGGTGAAATCTGTCGCAGATTAGCATGTAATTAACGTTCGTTCGTCCACTGATCTCCATCCCCATCTCTCCCTGAGGTTCCGGCGCAATAACGAATTCTTATTGACCCTCCTTCTAGCGCCAATTGATTCGGTATTGAACAAGAGGGTACCTGATATTACGAGGTCGCCATGTATAACAATCCTTGAACCTCGCCAGTAAGTTGTGCCTGCAAGATGAACTCCAAACATGGGGTGGGGTCCCCATGGCGGAGCCTCCGACGCTCAAGTCAGTACCCAAAGATGGATAAATATCATAAAGAAAGTAGGGTAATTTGTAGAGAGTGGAGAGAGATCCCTTAACCTTACCGTTAGTCCCCCTATTTATAATGGTGACTTATTAGGTTAAATAGAGTAAATGAGCCGCTTAGGGCCTATGAGCCATATAACGAGTTATTCCCAATAGAGGAATGATCATACTCATATTGCGCGGCTATGGTATTGTTAAGGTAATTAGGAATATAGCCCACTTTAATTGGCATCATTATTATTCCCATACAGTTGCCCTGGTGAAAAAGCTCTGCTTACGAGAAATTATGGTTGGTGAGGGAATATAAAGAAAAATTATTAGTGAACTAATAGGGAGGGTTCTTGAATAATAATCATGTGGACTGGGTAGATCATAATATAAAGAACAATTCTTGCTAAATTGAAGAAACCTTAGCTTCAGACCTTCAGTGGTGGAGACCCTATTGTATGGTACTGCATCATAAGATCATTTAAGGATCTCATCTTTTAAGGTTAAGAATAATGCTATTAATCAACATAAATGAATTAAGTAATATGATGTACATCTTAGTTTGATCATTAACCCATGTGCCAAAGTTTTAGGCCACATTTCAGATAAAATTTGTTCAGTTTCGATAAGTTCCAATAAGTTCAGATTAAGTTTAATAAGTTTTAACCAGGTCCAAGTAGATCATCATTAGGTCTACTAATGAGTTCCAGTAAGATCCAATAAGTTCCAATAAAATCTAATGAAGACTAATATTTGTTATATGTTGATTAATAGTTAGTATATAAAGATTAATTAACAATAAGAATAAGACATAAGATGCATGGTTCCAAATCGAAAATATACAAGCAAATAATAAATAAGTATGCAATAATTTGTATAATACAAATTAATATTTGATATTCAATACTCCCTCTGTATTTTTTTAGCTTCCTTACTTGGAATGTAATCTTAACGATATTCACAATTAGAAAGAATCTTCTGGAGAAAAGAATAAGATCGAAAATACACAATTAGAGTTATTCTAGAGTTCTCTCCACGTACTGTGTACGCTGGTTGCCATGGCCAGAACTACTAGAGCTCAGAAGGCAAGACAAGCTATGCCGGAAAAGAAGAATGGTCCTCATTCTGATTCTCAGGCGACGAAGATGAAATCAATGGATGCCATTCTTGGAGTGGTGAGTCTGGAATTGGATAATGCGAAGGAGATAATCAATGAGGAAATCCTTTCTCCGTGATCTTCTTTGCGAGATCTCCAGGAGCAATCTGAGTTAAGAATGAATTTTTCTCAATGGCTGGATACGATTCAGAGAACAGAGAAGCGAATTTCAATGGAAATTCGAAGTAATGAGGAAATAGTTGCAGGTAATCCTATTCGTGTTCTTTTTTCTCCTGAAAAGGAAATTAGTTATGATGATGTGAATGATGAACTGAATAAAGAAAACCTGGTTAAAATTGAATTGGAGGATATTCAATCAGAATTGGATTATTGGAATTCTGCTGTATATTGTTATGTTGTTGGTGCGAACCCTCCTCAACATGTTATGGAAGGTTTTTTAGGCGAATCAGGAGAAATTGTGGAGTTGAGAAGGTTGCAATGGTGAAAATGGGGATTTATGTTGTGAGATTTAGATCGATGGAAAAGCGAGATCGTATATTGCGGGAAATCTTCCATTCTTTGACAATAAACCCCGTAATTGTGAAGCCGTGGGATTCAAATATGAATTTTCAGAAGGAGGTGTTGAAAACTCTCCCTTCTTGGATTCAATTGAAACTTGACTTCAAGTATTAGGCTGAGAAATGTATTTTTAAGATTGCAGGATCATTAGGAACACCAATTAAGCTCGATCAAGCTATAATTAAGCGTGAAAAACTGCAATATGCCAGGATGATGATTGAAATGTCTATTGAACATTCATTTCCTGATCACATTGAATTTCTCAATGAATGTGGTCAAGTTGTGAAGGTGGAAATAGTATATGAATGGAAACCTAGCCTCGTGTGAGAGATGCAAGGGTATGGGGCATAACCGGGAGGAATGTAGGAAGCCTTGTTGGTAAAAAAACTTTGGTTGCCAAAGATTCCTAAGCCTACTGTGGAGGTGCCTCTAGAGGTGCCTGTGAGGGTTGAAGATGGGTGTGGAGCATTTCAAGTTGTGAAGAATTCAACTAGGAAGACTACAGAGAGGATTACTGGTCCTGTTTTGAAGAATGGGTTTGAAGTACTCATGAATGTGCAGAATCAGGAGGTTTTAGTTCAATTATGTGAGAATGATGAAGTGGTAAATAGTATTGGGGAGGATGCAGGAGAGGAAGGGCCTCCTAAAGGAAATGGATAGGATCTTATGCTGGAATGTCAGGGGATAAACCATTCTCAGAAGCAAAAAGATGTTAAGAAACCGATTAGCATGAAAGCTCGGGTATGGTGAGTCTCCTTGAAACGAAGGTAAAGGCCTGCAACATGGGCAGTCTTTACTTGAATCTCTTTGCTGGTTGGTGTTTTGTTAGTAATTCAGCTCATCATAAAGGTGGAAGGATTATTGTTGCCTGGAATCCTAGGAGTTTCCATGTGGATATTTTGGCTGTTTCTAGTCAATTGATCCATTGTAAAATTAAGCCTGTTACTGGTAATGGCTGCTTCTATGTTTCTTTTACGTATGCTATGAATGATGCTCGAGTAGGAAGGTTGTTTGGCAAGAACTGGAGGGTCATGCTTGCTATATTACCGATCCGTGGATCTTTGGGCCGGTGACTTCAATTGTGTTATGTTTGTGAATGAAAGGGTTGGGTGCTCCTGTTAGACCTCAAGAAACGTAAGATCTCTGTAATTGTATGGTAAAATGTGGCTTGCAAGATTTGACCAGCCTTTGGTTGTTTTTATACGTGGAATAACAAGCAAGCTGAAGATAGAAGAGTGTTTTGCAAATTAGATCGGGTTATGGTGAATGCACAATGGCTGATTCAGTTTCCTACTGCTGCTGTGAACTTCATGCCTAAGGGATCTTTTGATCATTCTCCAATGTTGGTGAGTGTCTATCCTCAGATGAAGAGTGGGATGAGACCTTTTAAATACTTCAAAATGTGGTGTGATGCTCCTAATTTTGATAGTATTATTTCTGAGTGCTGGAGTAAAGTTGTTCATGGTACAAAAATTTTTCAAGTTACACGAAAAATGAAGCTCATTAAAGCGTGAATTGAAGAAGCTTAATAGAGAGGGTTTTTCCGAGATCCATGTTGCCGACTCCGGTGGCCCATAAAGACCTTGAAAGATGTTAGAGTGAGCTTCATATGAACACTGGTGATACAGAGTTGCGCAATGCAGAGAGAATAGCAGCTCAGCATTATAAGCAGGTGCATAGCCATTACATCTCTTTTTTGGCACAAAAAGCTAAGATAGCTTGGTGTAAAGATGGTGATGAAAACTCTAGCCTTTTTCATCAAGCTATCAAAGCTAGGAGAATTCAAAATACTGTGTATGCCATTTTTGACAAGGATGGTGTGTGGAGAGAGACCCCTGAGGAAGTTAATACAGCTTTCCTTAACTATTATCAGAACCTTCTTGGAACTACTTCTAATAATAGGAAGAAAGCTCATGCTGAGATCATAGCCTTGGGTCCAGTTGTTACAGAAGAGCAGGCTGCAATGTTGGAAAGGTCATTCACTGCTGATGAAGTTCATAAAGCTTTGTTTTCCATCCCTGGAGACAAAGCTCCAGGTCCTGATGGATTTGGGAGCCACTTTTTTAAAGACACTTGGGGCACTATTGGTTCTGAGGTGACAAATGCGGTGCTGGATTTCTTTACAAGTGGCAGATTATTGACAGAGGTAAACTCTACCATTCTTACTCTGATTCCTAAAGTAAGCTGTCCTCATAATGTCTCTGAATTCAGGCCAATTGTCTGTTGTAATACAATTTATAAGTGTATTACAAAGGTGATTTGTAATAGACTCAGGATGGTTTTGCCAGATGTAATAGCTGAAAATCAGGGGGCGTTTATACATGGGAGATATATTATTCATAATGTGATGGTTTGCCAAGACCTTGTTAGGTTTTATGGGAGGAAAAATGAAAAAGCTAGTTGTTTGATTAAGCTTGACATGAGGAAGGCTTATGACACCATTGAGTGGGAGTTTTTGGAAGAAATGTTGGTGGGTCTGAAATTTCCTAGGAAGATTATTGATCTTATCATGGTGTGTGTGAGGTCCCCCAAGTTTACTTTGATGATTAATGGTTCCACGCATGGGTACTTTAGCTCAAAAAGGGGCTTGAGGCAGGGAGATCCTATGTCCCCCCTCCTCTTTGTGGTGTGTATGGAATACATGTCAAGGGTCATGAAGAAAATAAGTGGGTGCCAAGGTTTTGGCTTTCATCCTAGGTGCAAAGCTATGCAATTAACTCATCTAGTGTTTGCAGATGACATAATCTTATGTTGTGAAGGTAATTTTCCTTCTGTGTACCTGATGTTACAAGCCTTCAAATTGTTCTCGAGATTCTTCGGGTTATGCATAAATGAGCAAAAATCGAGTTTTACTCGCTAATATGCCTAGTGATGTGATGCGAGAGAATAAAGGAAGTGTCCGGGTTTAAACACGGTATTCTCCCATTTAAGTATTTAGGCATCCCTATATGTTCTAAAAAAGTCTACGTGGCTAAATGCAATTGCTTGGTGGAGAAAATTTGTGCCGTAATTAAAACTTGGAGTAGTAGGCATGTGTCTTATGCTTGGTAGAGCCATGATTATTAATTCAGTCTTTGCTTAGTTTACACGTTTATTGGGCTCGAGGTTTTCATCTTACCCACTAGTGTTCAAGGAAATTGAGAAGGTCCGCGGGGCTTTCCTATGGGCCGGACCTATTACGGTAATAGACCGGGAATGTCACCGGTCTAATGTTTGCTCTCCCTAAATCTGCTGGGGGTTGGGTGTCGGGCAAATAAAGGAGTGGAATAAAGCTACTCTAGCCAAGTACGTTTGGGCTATAGCTTGCAAGCAAGATAATCTTTGGATCGATGGATTCATTCGGTTTATGTGAGAGATCGGGAATGGTGGGACTACAAACCGCCAAAGAAATTGTTCTTGGTGCGGAAGAAGTTATGTCGATCAAAGAAGAAGTCAAAAGACACTACTCTCTTGAAATGAGGAACATGGGTCAATTTCGTGTTCAACATGTTTATAATAAGTTTGTTGGGGTTCAGGAGAAAGTCTATTGGGATGCTTTTATATGGAATAGACTAGCTGTATCCAAACACAGATTTATTGGATGGCTCTCTATACAAGGGAGGCTTAGCACAACGAGATAGACTTGCACAACATTGGTGTCTTGGACAACGGTAAATGCCGGTTATGTGTGCAAGGTAATGAGAGCCATGAACACTTATTTTTCAAGTGTGATTATTCTCGAGTCTGCCGAGGATGGTATATGATTGGTCGGGTATAAAAAGCAAGCAAGTTTGGTTTCGGAGAATTGTTTTACTCTCAAGAAGAAGCAAGAAGTCGGGTTTCAAAAGGAAGGTGTTCTCTCGCTGCTATGTTGGCTACAGTGTCTTGGATTTGGTGGGTTCGAAATGAAGCAATTTGGAATGCCACTGTTTGGAGATATGAGAAAGTCTTTAGGATAATTAAGGAGAATTTGATACATAGAATTACAACTGTGATGCCAAGATGCATTACAAATACAGATAGGGATTGGTTCAATTGTATATGTGGTAGATAAATTTGTTTTCTGTTTTGTCTGGATCCTGACAAATAGTTTAGGTTGTAAATTGTTTTGACAAGTTTATATACATCTCTCTTACTTAGCAAAAAAAAAAAAAAAGAATCTTCTAAAATTTTCTTAATATATAATAAAAATATATATTCATGTGGGGTTTTGTTTGACTCGTCTCAATTAGTACTTTATTAATATTCAATCGTTATAAATTTTTAGTAACATATAATAAAAGATATATAAGGTCAAATTAGTGCATTGGCAAACGCGCACAGTCAAATCAAGTAAACTAAAAAAGTATTGATGGAGTGCCTATTATATAATATAATTACTAGTAATATTATAGATATACTACGTATTGTCAAAATTCAAATAGTGTCAAATTTCAAGTGAGCAAACTAAAAAAATACAGAAAGAGTAAACAACTTTTTTTATCTAACTCAGTTGGAATATTCAAGTCAAAATTTTAACAATTTGACCATGCTTGCATATTTACATTAGTTATTATTATACATGAAAAAGCTGCATACGATTTTGAGAGATTTTAATTGATTTATCTCAATGTGTAGCTTTAAAATATTTGATTTTCATAATATATACTATAATCTCTAATTAAAGATATTAACATTTAAAGCTGTGTATAGGAGATGATGCAAAAGCAATTAGAGAAATAAATAACTATTAAGAAAGTATCTACTAACCAATACAAAATTATTATTTCATAAATGTAGCAACAAAAAGGCTAATAAGTCAAAATTAGGTGTCAATAAGGTTTAACGATTTCCAATCAGATGTAACAAGTTTTAATCAGGTCCAATAAGTTTCAATTAAATTAGAGTCAATCATAACTAATAAGTTCAAATCAAATCTAATATGTTTAATAAGTTTAGTTTATTTCAAGTGAAAATACAGGATTCTCAATCACCCATGCATGGGACGACTCGATCATAACAAGGTCATGAGATTAAACCCTACAAGAGTTTTCATGACTGAGATTTCCATCACCATCACCCCACACTCCTATTGAGGTTAATTTACGAAATGAGTTTAACCTACAAAATTGACTAATAAATTTGTGAGATATGTCAATTTTGTAGACTCTTTTTCTTTACCTGGCTAACTACCTAAAGAATAATTGAAATACTGACTAGCTACGATAAAGATTTGTTTTACTACAAGGATCCTTCTGCAAGTCAAATTGTATTTGTATTATTCATTTTTCCCAAACTTTATGTTCTTCAACCTTTATTTATTTTGTCTCAATAAAATTGTTGGTTGAGATGTTAATTCATACAAAAGAGAGGCGGGAAAAAAGTACAATCATAAACAAATGTCCCTCAAACGGCTGATATTTAACATTCTAACCCTTTTTTCTAATTTATTAAAGGGCAAAAGTTGAGACAAAAGTTGAGACAAAAGTTTTAGTAACTACGAGTATAAGAATCAAAGATTATCATGGACACCAATCTGGAAGATGTCATCTAATATTTCAAACATTATATTATTTCTTATTTCCTTTCATGTTTACATCATAATATCTTCTAATCAAGTATCTTAAACCAGACAAGTAATAACTACAAGAATATCACAACATTATTGCAGCCACCCTAAAAAAATAAAAATAGAAATATAACGAAACAACAAGATCCTCCTAAGTCCTAACTAATCAACATGAAAGAAACTATAAACAACAGAAAACAAAATCTACTTAGTTACATTTTTGCAGTTCTGCCTTATCATTCCTACCTCAAAACCCTAATCAATTGATACCAATCTTCATGCGCAGCTCCAAGCAATCACCAGTCCAGCAGTAATAAACCAGAATTTTTTTGCCATAAAAGTCTCTGTTATAGTGTAAAACTGGACCCAGAAATAATTTAACATACGGTGGACTACCAAACATATCCATCTTCAACTGCAAACCATGTAGAATCGTACCAGGGGTGTAAACATTAGTAGCCCTTACTCCAAACCCGTTCAGCAAGCGATCCCTCAGTCTCGTCGCTGCCGATGTCTCAGGAAAAGAATGCCAAAAATTGACATTAAAATTACCTACAAACTCGAGTTTATTAAAAAAATTCTTGGTATGATCAAGAACATCATGCCCAAGAAGATACCACCTATAGCCACTACTTGGGAAGAGCATCATTGGGGTAGGTTCTTGTTGTAGGCGAAGTTGCAGAATCTTTGTAGGAGAATTTAAGATTTTTTCCCAACGATAATAAACCTCAATGTCTACTCCAACTTGATAAGAATATTCTAACGGATTGAATCCCAACATCTCAAATGTAGCGGATATGAGGTATAAAGCCACATGGTTTGATGGTGAAAGTGTGCTCAAGAAAGATACATAATTACTGGGTGTTAAATTGATCCATTGGATGAGATTGTTATCGTCGCGAAACATGAAGCGGTAAATGAAATCGCAGGAAAGATTAATCGATCGGAAAATGGAAGTCATACCATTGTCACCTCTGAAGTCACACATGGCTGGCACTATTTTGTTACCATTATAAATGTCGTCACTGGTTTGAGTGCTTGCTGATAAAACAAAGTTGTCGAAACATAGGGGTGATACGTTGATTAATAATGGGGTTGTCGTCATATCTTCTTCTCTACTGAAAAATGCGAATCCTAGATATTCATATTCATATTGGTTTGCCATCTTGAATTCTTGATGGTGTGTTGTTAGAGGAGAGAGAAAGAAAGAGAGGATGAGATTGAGATGAGAGGTTAAAATGGGGGTTGCTCTACTTTTATAGAGGTGGTTGCTTTTTGGGTTTTGACAAGTTACGCTATAAATGTCAGTACTAGTGAAAATTGTGAGGGATATGGCAGAACTTATGTTTGATTTGGCAGCAGTCATATATATGCAGTATGCTGGGAAATTTGAAGATATAGAAAAAAGACCAAGTGAATTCAAAAGTCTACTTTGCATGATGCATAATCTGAATTTTTTTTTAAGGTATGATGAAAGGAACTCACTTAAGGGGATAATCTGAAGTTGACTAATAATTGTTCGTCTCTTTTAACCTTTTGACTTTTGTCTGATATACTCCATCCATCCCGTGCTCATTTTTTTTAGGTGTCCTAAAAAAAATTATTCCTATTTCCTTTTTAGTTCCCATTTCTAGTATATTTCGACATTAATATATTTAAAAGTTTGTGCCCATATTCAATTCTCATTCACCATAAACTGACCAATGTGCCCATATTAAATTCTAATTTTCGTTTCCTTTTTTTAATCAACAACTTTAAGTAAATCTCCATTTACTTAATTGGCACAACATTCCGCGCATTTTATGCTCCCTCCGACCCATAATGTAGTGCTTATTTCTTCTTTTCTTTTGTTTACGGGAATTAAACAGAATGGAGGGATAGGTTTTAAAAAAAAAAACAAAAATTAATGAAGTACTCTTTTCTTGGAACTACTTCTTTATTTTTTTTTTTCCTTTGAAAACAAAGAATGGTGCAAAAATTAAAGATAGTTAGTCCAAAAAAAATGTTAAAAAAATGAAGTAGGCACAATATTTTGGGACACCCAAAATAAAATGGAACGTAAGCACTATCCGAGAGATGGACAAAATTAGAATTTTCTGAAACGTTTATTGTTCAATGCACAATATAAAACCAAATCCACTTCCTCAATTCCCATTAAAAATGAGAAATGGGAACATATTTTGTGGACGACGGGAGTAAATGTTAAAGCTGTATGATGTTGTAAACCGTTACACTTGGTATTCTATATTTACAATATCAAGATTTTACCATTTTACTATTTTTGGGTTGTTGGATGGTTTAGAGAATTTTAGAGAGAAGGAATAGCCCTTCACTCTAGAATTGTCTATGACAATCTAGTTTTCTCCTCCTACACATACCCTTTTAAGTTTTGAATGAAATTAAGATAATCATATTGTCTTAAAAAAATTCTAGTGACATTATGGTAAAAAAAAGGTTCACTTTTGTTTTTAATTACTTTTCCCCCTGATCTTTTCCCTTTAAGTGCTTTGTTTTATATACTTCCTCCGTTTTTCAAAGGATGCAATATTTTGACTTAGACGTTTGTCAATATGTAACTTTGATCACCATTCATATCTTTAATTGTCTATTATTTTAAATTATAGAAAGTTGATATTTTTTTAAATATACTTTAAGACAAATCTAATAACATCTTAAATATTTAATTTTTTTGTATATATTAGTCAAAAAAAGTTCGGTCAAATTTAATACATGAATAATGTAAAAGTCAAAATGTTGCAACCTAAAAAACCAAAAGGAAGTATATTGTAAGATTGAACGAACCCCAATTGATGGTAATACAGTGTTCAAGTATGATGCAAAGGAGTAATGTAGATGACATTGACGACACTGATATCGTTCTTAATCTTTGAGTGGTAAAGATAAGCATATACTGAAAGATTAATCATCAACCTTTCTACACCATAATGAAGCATTGTTCTGAAATTAGATATAGTGAGAAGTTTATAGGGGAAGTTATCAACTCGGGGTGGCCCTGATGAAATAAACTTCTTGAAATGTTGGGTTGGTGATTATAATGGATTGCTAAGGGGTTTCGGTTGTTTCGAGCAAGATCTTCTTCTCTTCTGAATATGGCGAAACCCAGAAGGGCATACATCTCTGATGACATCATGATAATGATCAATTGATGATGAAAAGAGAGAGAAATGATGTTGCGAATTATTTGCGATTGATGACGAAGAGAGGGACAGAGTGATCACTTGAGTTGCCTTTTATAGAGGTTGTTGCCCTCGTGAAAAATTATTAAGAAATATTATGGTTCTGCTTATGGGAAATTATGGTTGGTAAGGGAATATTAAGAAAAATATTAGTGAGTTGATAAGGAGGGTTCTTGAATAATCATATGGGCTGGGTAGATCATAAAAAAAAGAATAGTTTTTGCTAAATTGAAGAAACCTTAGCTTAGACTGTGGAGATCCTATAGTATGGTAAATCATTTAAGAATCTAATTTTTTAAGCTTAAGATGAATGTTATTAATTAACATAATAAATTAATTAAGTAATATGATGTACATCTTAATTTGATCAGCAATTGCATGTGCATTCATTAAACTTTTAAACAAAGTTTTAGGCCAAAGTTCAGATAAAAAATTGTTTACTTTCGATAAGTTCCAATCAGCTCAGATCAAGTTTAATAGGTTTTAACCAGGTCCAAGTAGCTCTAATCATTAGGTCTATTAATGAGTTCCAATAAGATCCAATAAGTTCCGATAAAATCTAATAAAGGCTAATATTTGTTATTTGTCCATTAATCGCTAGTATAGAAAGATTAATTAACCATAGGAATAAGACATAAGATGTATGATTTCAATCAAAAAATAACAAGCAAATACTACCTCCGTTTCATATTAATAGTTACACTTTCACTTTTGACACTATTCACAAATTTCCCTTTGACTATCATTTGTGAATTATGGTTAAGAGAAAATATAGTCATGTGGGGTCTTGTTTAATTCGTCTCGATATGTAGTTTTAGAATATCGACTTTTTATATTTTTTACAAATACAAAATTAGAGATATAAAGGCTCAAAATAGTGCATCGGCATGCGTGAAAAATATAAGTGTGTAGATTAATATGAAATGGAGGTAGTAATAAATAAGTAAACAATAATTTGTATAATACACATTAAAATTTGATATGCAATACTCCCTCTATATTTTTTAGCTCGCTTACTTGGAATTTTGACGATATTCACAATCAAAGAAAATCCTCTAAATTCTTCTTAATACATTAGAAAAAGTATAGTCATATGGGGTCTTGTTTGACTCGTCTCAATGAGTACTTTATTAATATTCAATCGTTATAATTTTTACTAATATATAATAACAGATATATAAGGTCAAAGAAGTGCATTGGTAAACGCGCAAAGTCAAAATACATAAACTTAAAGAAATATAGATGGAGTGCCTATTATATAATATAATTACTAGTAATATTATTAATTATAGCTATACTACATATTGTCAAAATTGCAAATAGTGTCAAATTTCATGTGAGCAAACTAAAAAAATACGAGAGAGTACTCTAATTTTTTGTCTAACTCACTTGAAATATTGAAGACAAAATTTTAACAATTTGACCATGCATGCATGTCTACATTAGTTATTATTATACATTAAAAAACTGCATACAATGGTGAGAGATTTAAGTTGGTTTATCTTGCTGTGTAGCTTTAAAATATTCGATTTTCATGATATATACTAATCTCTAATTAAATATATTAATTAAATTAAATATATTAATTAAACTAATTAAAAGTGTGTATGGGAGACTATGCAAAAACAAATAGACAGATAAATAACTATAAAATTACCCATGCATGGGGCTTTATCATAACTTTAAGGTCATGAGATTAAACCCCACAAGAGTCTTCATGAGTCAGGTTTTCATCACCATCCCCCCGCACTCGTATTGAGTTTGATTTGCGAAATGAGTTTGCCTAAAAAATTGACTGATAAATTTGCGAGATCCTATATCACCTTTCCTATTTGTGATATGATTAATGGCACAATGCATGGATTTTTTAAATCTTCAAGATTATCTCCTGGGCTACACTATTTACCTTTGTATGTTGGAGAATTTGGATTCGTAGGATTCACTAGGTCTTTAGTCAGAAAGATTTGAAACTGGTCGAATTTTTAAAACACTCTATTTTTCTTGCGGTGGAATTTTCTTGCTCAAGACTGGGTGCCCTCTCTTTTCCTCAAAATACTCAATGCTTCGAACCCTCACAGGACCATACCTTCACCATTGTGGTAGATGCTTCTTTTTGCCTTAGTTCTTTTCATTCAGGAATGGGAGCTATTTGTAAGAATCAGTCAGGACTTTGGATTGAAGGGCTATGTGGAAACCTGGTTGGGAATGATCCAGCAATGGCTGAGATGATGCCAATTAAGAAAGCAATGGACTGGGCCAAAATGAGAAAATGGAAAGACTGCATCATTCTATCTGATTCCATGATTTCTATGGACAACATCTGTGGTAACTCAAAAGTACAAGATAGATATATACACTAATATCATGTATGCATGCATGGGTCATTGCAAGAGGATTGGGTGAAGGTGGTCCAAAAAACTGACCAAGAGCACGTCAAGGAAGCTGACATCTTAGCAAAAACAAGTAGGAAGGGAAGCCTGGAAGTCGACATTTTCTGCTTTTTTGACAAACCTCCATGGTAGGAGCTATCTTAGCAAAAACAAGTAGGAAGGGAAGCCTGGAAGTCGACATTTTCTGCTTTTTTGACTGTTTCTGCCTAGAAACTAGTCAAAAGAGTTGAGTGTGTTTAGAGAGGTTAAAATCCCGAGTTGGAGTATAATCCCGAGTCTTGTCAACCGAGGTCCTGCAAAACAAAGAAACCTAGCCCGGGATGTTCCCGGAAAGCCCCTCCGACGCTCAAGTCGGGTTGAGATTGAGGTAGAGAGAGAAAGTGAACAGCTTCTAGAGAGAGATGCTCTGGTTTTGTTAGGTGAGAATTCAATACCTGTTCATTGATTGGACTTGCTGCTTTTATAATGTTGGGGATTTCCCAGACAGGAAACCCTATTGGGGAGCATCCATGTCTGTAGGAAAGTTGTCTCCCTTTTATGGTGAAGTTGTTTTCTGTCTAAGCTGATGGGCCCCTTGGGAGCATACAGATCAGATCTTTTAGGTGGGCTTTGCATAACACTGTTGGACCAGATCAGGGGTCCAAACAATTATCCCCACGCCAAGTAATCGGAGTGAGATCCTTGATTTTCAGTGCGGTTGGTTGGCGGAACAATAATGTTTTTGCCGATGTTCGTTGAATGATGCCTCGAGTCAGCTATGTGGCGCTAGGATTAACCAATCACGGGGGTCTCGCTTAAGCTATGGTGCTCCTGAGCCCCAGGCAAGTCCCGAGGTGGTGCCTACTTCCCCGAGGTGGTGCTGGCCAAGCTTAAGCTATGGTGCTCCTTCCCTCAGTCGAGCCCCGACTCGGTACCGGACTGGGCTTGCATGCACCCCGAGAAGGTCCCGTTGCTCGGCCGCGTCGTTTACCGGTCCCGGGTGAGCGCAAACCCCGACTCGGTTTGGCATTGCTTTGATGCCCCCTGGCGACCCCCGAGTGTGCCATTCTTTACACCCTTGAAGCCCCGACTGGGTACAAATCTCGATTCGATTCTGAGCTTCAGGCCCATTCCTAAGAGCCCCATGTGTATATTGGTAGATGACCCCGACCCGAGAGCATGCATGCCCTGAGTACGAATTCGGGCTTGGTCGTCGCCGCCGTGGTGCTTAGGGCGACCCCGAGTGTGTTCCTCTTTCCTCGAATGGTTCCCAACTCGGGAGTGTTCATCAAAACTGAGCTTCAGACAAATCCCAAGAACGCCGGTGACTTACGACCCGTGTTGAATGCCAACCCCGACTCGATCGAAGCCGCCTTGATGCCACAGACCGAGTTGGGTAGGGACCAACTCGGGTGCAAATGAGCATTCCCATGGAATCCCGAGGTGGGTGTTGGGGTACTTAGCCAAATGGCTAAGTGTTGAGCCCCGACAATGCCGAGAAGGGTATGCACCAACTCGGGGGCTAATGAGCCCTCCCTTGGAGGGACCCCGAGTTGGTAGTATAGGTACTTAGCCATGTTTTGGCTAAGTTCTGAGCCCCCTGGCATGGCCGAGGTGGGTATGCACCAACTCGGGGGCTAATGAGCCCTCCCTTGGGGGGACCCCGAGTTGGTTGCATAGGTACTTAGCCATGTTTTGGCTAAGTGCTGAGCCCCCTGGCATGGCCGAGGTGGGTATGCACCAACTCGGGGGCTAATGAGCCCTCCCTTGGGGGGACCCCGAGTTGGTAGCATAGGTACTTAGCCATGTTTTGGCTAAGTGCTGAGCCCCCTGGCATGGCCGAGGTGGGTATGCACCAACTCGGGGGCTAATGAGCCCTCCCTTGGGAACCCCGAGTTGGTAACGGAGGTATTTAGCCGTTTTTTGGCTAAGTGTTGGGCCCTCCTGGCATGGCCGAGGTGGGTACGCACCAACTCGAAGGCTAATGAGCCCTCCCTTGGGAACCCCGAGTTGGTAATGGAGGTATTTAGCCGTTTTTTGGCCAAGTGTTGAGCCCCCCTAGCGTGGCCGAGGTGGGTATGCACCAACTCGGGGGCTAATGAGCCTCCCTTGGGAACCCCGAGTTGGTAATGGACTTAATTTTTTGTCGGTGTTTGAGTAGTTGGTCATACTGTTGACTGTTGACCGTTGACTGTTTGACTTTATTCCTGTAGAAAGTTGGGCTTTTGGTTTAATGCCTTACCCATGGGCCTCTCATTGTTGGCCCGATCTTTTGAAGCCCATTTAGAGTGGTGCAGAGGTTGTCGTGGCGCGGGCACGGAGATGGATGTATATAGAGGGGGAGGAGAGTTGTTTTTCCGTACTTTTAATCACTTGTCAATTTCCTCAATCTCTCTCCTCTCTCTCTCTCTCTAACTTTCTCCCAAGCTTGATCCAGGCCCCGAGTTCACGAGTGCTCGTGCTCGTTACATTCCCGAGACCGAGAATTCCCGAGAAGGTACGCTCTTCCTTTGCAGTAACATTTGTATTTCAATTGTTTTGGTAATTAGAGATCCCTAGGATGGATCCCGAGTCCGATCCGAATGTTCCCACTTCCCCTCCTCACAGGCTGTCGGAAGAAATACGCGGGGTTGATGGGTTTCTAGTAAGCACCCGTATCCCCTGTGAGGACCCCTCTTTGGTTCCCGAGGCGATCCCCTTGCCCAGTCCCTCTGACTCGCTTAGTGATGAAGACGAGGGTGTTGTTCCGGGACCTTTTGACGTTTCCGTGGCCCATAGGCCTTGCAGTGCTAGCTACCTTGACAGACTTCTTTCGGACGGGATAGTTACGGTTTCCGAAGAGGCGGAGGATGAGGTCCCGACTACGTCGGGTCAGGAGTACCCTCCCTTGGACCCCGAAGGTGGTCCTCACACTTATTATCCCGAGCCCACCTTTATGGCCTATATGGAGAGGAATGTTAAGTACGTGGGGACTAAATTTTGGATTCAAGATCCCTACTTCGTAGTTCGAGCAAAGCATATTGAGTCGGTGTTGACTCCTCCACTAGGATGCGTATCAGTCTACCATCAGAGTATGCAAATGGGTCTTAGGTTTCCCTTGCACTCCTTCATTAAGGACCTTTTGAATGCCTATCAGCTGACGCTTACCAACCTTCTTCCTAACAGTTGGCTGACCATAAACGGCTTCATATCAGTTTGTGAACTCCTCGGTGTTACCCCGAGTGTGCGCTTGTGGCGCAATGTCTTCACACTGATGTTGGGCCCCGCTGATCTTCATGGCCCGGGGTGGTTCCGCTTCTAGTGTAGGGCAGGTTATAAGGTCGTTCGTGATCCCCCTTCCAACCAGAAAGGGTTTAGAAGGATGTTCTACCACGTTTACACAAGTGGTGAATGGGGGATCCCCATCCTTCCCCCCGAGGAGGGGCCTCGCTTTAGGCTCAATCAAACAGTTCCCGAGATGTCCCGGGAGGAAGCGGTAGCGGGGATTTATCTTTCCACCACCCCGAAAACGTTGACTGGAGCTCTCACTTACGTGCCTCAGAACTGGCTACCGACCCGCCACGAGATGCGGAGTGAAATGTTCTTGGCGGCGGCGGGTTTGAGTTCTAGCTGTGACAAGGGTAATTTCCCTTGATCGAGTGTGTGTGTGTTTGCTTTTATGCTAAAGTTGACATTTTTCTTATTTCAGCTGTTGCCCGACAACGATTGGATCCTGCGATGACTGAGAGGTTCATCGACAGTGCTGCTCTAGCCTCAAAGATCCTGGATGAGCTTGACGCGGAGACTATGTCTATCCCGCCTCCTCCAAAAGTAAAACTACGTCCGTCACTGTGCTTTGATTTGTACTCCGCCTTTTTAACTTCTTGTATTTGCAGGATACCGACCCGAAGAGGGCCAAGAAGCCCCATGTACGATCCCGCAAGTTAAAGGGGGATACCGAGAAGGCCCAGGCCTTGGAGAAAGCGGCCTCCAAGGCTTCTGAGAAGGCTTCTTCAAATGTTTCAACGGGCAGTAAGAGGGGGCCCGAGGACGAATCGGGGGGTCCCCTTGAGGTTTTTGAGGAACCATTGTCCAAGCGACCCCGATTCGATCCAGCGGGGTCTAGCGTTCCCTTCTCAGCTCTTACCAGGCCTCAGAAGTTGGCCCGTGTCAAGGGTGCCGTCAAGGCCGTTTATACGGATGCTGACGATGAGGCACTACTGGCCCTTGGACATGGGGAAGTAAATTCTTTTTACGAGTCCTGGCTTGAGGTACACTACCCCGACTATCTATTTAGGTGCTTCTTGCTTCTTCTCTAGACTAACTTGTCACTTCTATGCAGACCACTATCCGGATGACCTCGGTGATCAATCGTCGGGCTCAATTCGAGGAGGGCGTGGTAGCCCTGACCAAGGAGGTGGAGGTGCTGAAGAAGAAGGTCGCGGATCGGAGGCCGAGATCCTAAAGGCGAACACCGACTTGGATGGTCAGAAGGCCACCTTTGAGGAGGCTAAGAAGGCTATTGCTGACCATGAGGCCTTGAAGGAGGCTAAAAAGCAGGTCCAGACCTCTCTTGAGGCTGCCATTCTTGAGCGCAACACTGCTCAGAAGAGCCTGGAGGACGTCAAGCTTCAGCTGGCTGAGGCGCAGCGGAAGGCCAAGTCTTCTAAGCATAGCCTGAAGAAAGCCAAGGCTAAGCTAGAGAAGGTGCAGGCAGAATTTCTGCAGGAATGGAAGAGATCTCCTGAGGGGTTGGCCTTTCTGGGCAAAATGGCCACCAACTCCTACCGTATGGCGGTTCGGGAGACGAAGGAGCGCCTCAAAGGGATCCTTGCTGGCCCCGACTCTGCTCTAAACTGGGATGACGTTGAAGCTGAATTTGACCGTCGTATTGCAGAGGAGCAGAAGGAAGATACGGCCAAAGCTAAGGCTTCTCCTGTTACCCCAGCTTCAGCAATATCCCAGCCCGCCATTGTCAGTTCTGGTTTGCCTACCCTTCAGACCTCTACAACTGCTGGAGTTGCCCCGAGCTCTGTGGCTCCGACTGATGATGCTGTTAACCCCGAGGGTCCTGGTTCTGATAAGAGCTCTGATGAGGAAGACGGGACGGGTAGCACCGACAGCTCCCCCAACAAAGATTTAGCTGCTTAGTTCTGTTTCTTCATACTTGTACTTAGATTTTTGGGCCCTTGGGAGTTTTGTTCCCGGGACCTTTTGGTTGTACTTTTCTATCCTAATGAGATTGCTTTGTGTTTGTAGCATTTCTGAGTTGGAATTTTCGGAGTAATATAGTTCCGAGTAACATACGAATTTATTTTCAATTTCCCGAATGTTCATTTTGTTAAGATGCAACTGTTACGGAACAAGTGCTTTCATTCATATTCCCGAGACTGTCAACTATGGGGTACAACTTACTGCCCCGAGTTGTGTCTCAACAAAATGAACTGTAGGCTCAAGTGTGGCCAAGTTCCCAAAATCCCGCCAACTCTAATAGGGTATAAATGGATGCCCCGAGTTGTTGTCTACAAAATGAACTGTAGGCTCAAGTGTGGCCAAGTTCCCAAAATCCCGCCAACTCTAATAGGGTATAAATGGATGCCCCGAGTTGTGGTCTACAAAATGAACTGTAGGCTCAAGTGTGGCCAAGTTCCCAAAATTCCGCCAACTCTAATAGGGTATAAATGGTTGCCCCGAGTTGTGGTTTACAAAATGAATCTCAAGTGGCATAGTTTTAAATGTAATATTTCTTCAGATTGTCAGCATTCCAAGGTCGGCCAGTGGGGTGCCTTCGGATGACTCGAGTCGGTATGTTCCCGGCTTGATTACTTCCGTAACCTTGTAAGGCCCATCCCACTTAGGCCCTAGCTTGCCTTTCAGGTGTGTCAACCCTGTGGCTTCGACCTTCCTAACCACCCAATCACCTACATGAATTGGCCTAGCTTTCACCCTGAGGTTGAATTGCCTGGTTACCCTTTGCTTGTTGCGGATTGACTTGAGTAGCGCATTACCCCGAGATTCAGGTAGTAGGTCTAGCTCGACTTTCTTCTCTTCTTCGTTCTTGTCATGCTCGTAGAAGGTCATCCTTGGAGAAGGTATCCCGACCTCGACTGGAAGAACAGCGTCACTTCCATAGACTAAGCTGAAGGGCGAGTTGCCTGTTGCTTCTTTCACTATTGTTCTTGCTGACCAGAGCACACCCGGGAGATCATCGACCCATGACCCTTTTGCTCCTTCCGGTGACTTCTTAATCCCATTCAAGACCACTTTGTTTCTTCGCCTCGGCTTGGCCGTTGGTGCGGGGTCGGGAGACGGCCGAAAAACCGTGTTTGAATCCCGAATCTGGAACAATAATCCCGGGTTGGCCCACTGTTGAATTGTCTCCCGTTGTCTGATATGAGCGTTCTTGGGATCCCGAAACGGGTGATGATGTTCCTCCAGATGAAGTTCTGCACCTGCTTGTCTGTTATTGAAGCTAGTGGTTCAGCCTCGACCCATTTGGTGAAGTAGTCGATGGCTACTAGGAGGAACCTTCTCTCGCCCGAGGCCGCTGGGGAACGGGCCTATAAGGTCCATCCCCCATTTGTCGAAGGGTAAGACAGCTTGAATGGTGGTTAAGGGGTTAGTAGGAGCCCGAGGGATGTCCCCATGAATTTGGCAGTTGGGGCATTTCTTTACCAGTTCAGCGGTGTCATGCTTCAAAAAGGGCCAGTAGTATCCGGCCCTTAAAGCTTTCCCGCTATAGTCCGGGCCCCTTGGTGGCTCGCTGCGAGCTCCTTCATGAATCTCTCGGAGGATGTAGTTCCCTTCAAAAGGAGTTACGCACTTGAGTAGGGGGGTGGGTATAAGATTTTTTTGTACAAGTGGCCCTCCCGCGATGAACCACCCCGCCTTCCTTTTTAGGCTATCAGCCTCTTTCTCATCCAAAGGTAATAACCCGTCCTTTAGGTACCCGATAATCTCTTCCATCCACGTGCCCGTCCTGTTGATGGTGTGTATCTGCAACGAGTTGATGCTTGGTTGGTTTAGGACCTCCCATATGATGGTTCGAGGAGTCAACCCTTCTGCTGAGCTTGCCATGCGGGCCAAGGCATCGGCTTGCTGGTTCTCAGACCTCGGGAGGTGTCAGTATTTTGAACGCGGACGGCTTCTTGATGAGCTCCCGGTTTTATTGAGGTACATCCTCATGTTGTCCTCCTTGGCCTCGTACTCCCCGAGACCCGTCCAACTATGAGTTGTGAATCCGATTTTGCCGTGATCGCCCGGGCTCCCGCATTGATGCGATTTGGAGGCCTAAGATTAGAGCTTCGTATTCAGCCTCGTTATTGGAGGCCAAAAAGTCGAACTTCACCGCGTACTCCATCTTATCCCCGACTGAAGGAATGATCACAAGCCCGGCTCCGCTGCCGACTTTTGAAGCTGACCCATCCACCTGCAACTCCCACGACTCCCTTTCATCCAGGTCCGGGGGTCGGGAGCTGCATTCACTAATGAAGTCGGCCAGCGCTTGTGCCTTGATTGCTCTTCGGGGCTCATATTCCAATCCGAAGTCCGCCAACTGGTCTGCCCACTCGGTCATCCGAGTTGAATGATTTCTGGCTTTCAATTACTTTTCGATGGGTTGTCCGGTTAGGACCTTGATGGGATGCGCCTGAAAATATGGCTTCAACTTCCTACTCGCCATGACCAGCGCGAAAACCATCTTCTCAATCTGGCTGTATCTTGCTTTCGCTCCTCTATAAGCATGGCTGATGAAGTACACGGGGTGCTGAGTTCCCTCTCTTTCTGCTACGAGTACCGCACTGAGGGCGTACTCTGATACCGAGAGGTATATGTAGAGTGCTTCTCCCGGCAAGGGTGATATGAGTTTGGGCAACGTTGCAAGGTGTTGTTTTAGCTGTTGGAATGCCTGTTCGGCCTCGTTGTCCCAATCAAACTCCTTCCTTTTCAACGCTCTGAAGAATAACAAGCTCTTGTCAGTCGAGCGGGACAAGAAGCGGCCCAGCGCTGCTAGGCACCCTGTTAGCCTTTGAACTTCTCTCACATTCCTTGGTGAGGACATGTTTAACACTGCGTTGATCTTGTCGGGGTTAGCCTCAATTCCTCTTTCATCTACCAAGAACCCGAGGCATTTCCCCCCTCTGACCCCGAATACACACTTCTTGGGATTTAACTTCATGCCCCGACGTGATCAACTGCTTTTTTGCTCTTGACGATCATATCGTCTACGTAGACCTCAATGTTCTTCCCGAGTTGCTCCTCAAAGACCTTGTTGATTGTTCGTTGATAAGTAGCCCCTGCGTTTTTTAGCCCAAAGGGCATCATCTTGTAGCAGTATACGCCTTAGGCTGTAACGAATGCAGTATGTATTCGGTCCTTTTCCGCCATCGGGATCTGGTGATATCCCGCGTTGGCATCCATGAAGCTGAGCAACTCGTGACCGGCCGTTGAATCGACCAGCCTATCAATCTTTGGCAGCGGGTGATTGTCTTTGGGACATGCCTTGTTCAGATCAGTGAAGTCGACGCACATGCGCCAAGTTCCATTAGCTTTTTTTACTAGAACAACATTGGCCAACCACTCGGTGTATTGGCATTCCTCAATGATACCCGCTTCTAGCAGCTTCTTGACCTCTCCTGCTGCTGCTGCTGCGTTTCTCTCGGGCCCTTGATGCCTGAGCTTCTGCTTAATGGGGCGAAATCCCTCCTTGATGTTCAGCTCATGGGATGCGAACTTGGGATCCAGCCCCTGCATGTCTGGGAGACGGAGTAGGCAAACACGTCCCCGGTATTCACGCAAGGTGTTGATGAGTTTTTCCCTGATCTCGGGACTAAGGTTTTTGCCAATCCTTACCCCCTTCCCGAGGTCTTCGTCCAGCATTACTTCTTCATCCTCCTCGACCGGTTGGGGTCGTTCGTATAGTTTCGGGTTTTCTGATAGATAGACCCCGAGGCCGCAGGGGGTCTCTGCGGGGTCTTCCCTCTTTCTCTTCCTTGGTCTTTCTTCTGAGGTTGGTGTTTTAAAACTGTTTGTGTAACACTCCCGGGCTGTCTGTTGATCTCCATATATCTTCCCGACTTGACCCTCGTCTGTTTCATATTGCAAGAGTAGTTGGTATACCGAGATGGCTGCCTTTATCTTGTTCATAGTGGGCCTGCCCATGATGGCGTTATAAGGAAGTGGGGTGTCGACCACCAGGAAGTCTACTGGTAGGCTTCTTCCCTTACCTCTTTCCCCGAGTCTCACAGTCAACTTTACGAACCCGAGGGCGTACACGGATGCTCCCCCGAAGCCTATCAGCGGCTGACTGGTCGGGATTACGTCCTTCTCGGTATATTTCAGCTTCTGTAAGCATTCTAGCGTGATGATGTCCGCTGATGAACCGCTGTCGACCAATATCCTCTTGACCCTTGAGTTGGCTATTTTCATTTTTATGACGAGGGGGTCGTCATGGGGGGTATGTATGTGCCGGTCAGGCTCCCCGAATGTCATGACAGGACACCCCGCCTGTGTTGGCTCGATTTCTAAGACTTGATGTTTTATGGCGTGCAGGTGAGCCTTGTGCTTTAGATCTAAATAGATCTCACGTCGATTTCTGTTGAAACGGGGATCATTCCCATTATCGGTAACTCTCGGGAGGAGGAGTTGGTTGCCTTTATTACTTTTGTTAGATTCCCGGTAAGGGGTTTCTTCCTTCCTTTTCTTCGACTTCTCCACAACAGGTTTGCAGATGTCCGAGGCTTGAATGAATTTCTGGGCCCGACTCATGGCCTCAGTGAACGTGGTGACTTCATTCTCGGCCAAGGACCATCTGAACTTGCCCGGCCAGAGTCCCGACATCAAGGCGGTGAAGGCTACCCCGTCTTGAAGGTCAGAGATCTTGAGGGATTCCTCATTGAAGCGTTTGATGTAGTCGGCCGGGCTTTCATGCTCCCCGCCGCTTGATTGACATCAAGTGGATGCTTGTCTTTTACGTGCCGACGCCCAGCAATGAAATGTTGGTGGAATAACGCTTCCAACACGTAAAAGTTCGTGATAATGCCAGGGGAGAGCCCCGAAAACCAGCTGAGTGCTAGGCCCTTGAGGGTAGTCGGGAAGTAACGACACCACGCTGCTTCACACCCTGTTTGTACACTCATCTGGGCCTTATAGGCAGCCATGTGATCGTCGGGGTCGCTATTTCCCGAGTACTACTCAATCTGAGGGACTTTGACTTTGCTGGGGTTAGGGACTTCCATGATCTCCCGACTGAAGGGCGTCATAAAGTTCAATACCCCCCTGTTGACCAAGATGGGACTTTTGTTTCGTGGAGGTCCCGAGTCTCCTTCCCCTTCCGTCCCCGGTCTTCTTGGACCCGAGGGGGGACACTTCCCTCCCCCGTCTAGGAGTCCCGGATTGAGCTTGCTCTTCCCGGCGAGTCTTCTCCCGATTGTCTCTCCTTTTGTCATTAAGTAAGTTCCGAGCGTCCCGCTCCACCCGACGCCTACGATTCTCTTCGATGATTCGCCGGGCATCCGAGTTTGGTGTCCTACGGGAGCCGTCCCCGTCTGGGGCCTTTCTCCTCCCACTCGTTGCCCGTCCCTGTTAGGGGACGTGAGTGTTTGGATCACCCCCGGGTTGCAGCTCTCCTTGGGTCAACTCTCGAGGTATCCCCTGGTTTAGTTGGGGGATTCCCGCTATGAGCTCCCGCAAGCTGCGCTGCATGTTTGCATTCAACCGCCGAGCTATTCTTTCTATGTCCGCCATGGTGATGGGGGGTTTGATCGGCATGGTATTGCTCCCGGGGTACGGTTTGCTCTTCGTTACGAGGAGTAGATCCCTCATCGTCGATGGCAAGTGACTCGACCAAAGACGTTGGGTTCTTTGGGATCGAATCGGGGTCGGTTGTGAAGGTGCTGAGGCTCGGGTTGTTTTCCTTCGGGGGGCCATGTTACTCTCGGCACGTAGCTTTGAGATGTGTCTTCCCCACAGACGGCGCCAAACTGTTTCTGCCTAGAAACTAGTCAAAAGAGTTGAGTGTGTTTAGAGAGGTTAAAATCCCGAGTTGGGGTATAATCCCGAGTCTTGTCAACCGAGGTCCTGCAAAACAAAGAAACCTAGCCCGGGGGTGTTCCCGGGAAAGCCCCTCCGACGCTCAAGTCAGTTGAGATTGAGGTAGAGAGAGAAAGTGAACAGTTCTAGAGAGAGATGCTCTGGTTTTGTTAGGTGAGAATTCAATACCTGTTCATTGATTGGACTTGCTGCTTTTATAATGTTGGGGATTTCCCAGACAGGAAACCCTATTGGGGAGCATCCATGTCTGTAGGAAAGTTGTCTCCCTTTTATGGTGAAGTTGTTTTCTGTCTAAGCTGATGGGCCCCTTGGGAGCATACAGATCAGATCTTTTAGGTGGGCTTTGCATAACACTGTTGGACCAGATCAGGGGTCCAAACATTGACAAACCTCCATGGTAGGAGCTTAGTATTGCCCCCTCAGACATTACTTTTGAGCAACTATGTCGTTGTTGTACATTAGGGCCTATAAGCCCAACTACTATGGCTCCTGACGTTACTTAATGTTTGTTGAACTCTTTATGTTTATTTAATTTAATGCTCCATCTACCCAAAAAAAAAATTCAAATTCTTCTTAATATATAAGAAAAAATATAGTCATTTGAGATCTTGTTTGACTCATCTCAATGAGCAATTTATTAATATTCAGTCGTTATAATTTTTACTAATATATAATAAATGATATATAAGGTCAAAGAAGTGCATAGACAAACGCGCACTGTTAAAATATGTAAATTATAAAATATAGATGGAGTGCTTGTTATATAATATAATTACTAATAATATTATAGATATACTACATATTGTCAAAATTGTAAATAATGTCAAATTTCAAGTGAGAAAACAATAAAATACAAAGAGAGTACGCTATTTTTTTTATCTAACTCACTTATATTCAAGTTAAAAATTTAACAATAATAATGTACAAATTTATTAATGTATAAATTTATTAATGTACAAAATTTTAACAATAAATTTTAATTATAAAGGCTAATTAATATATACAATAATAATGTACAAATTTATTAATGTATAAATTTAAATTATAATTTAAATATAAATTCAACATAATGAATGAAGTGGATGTAAAATTAAAAATGGATGGTCCCGATTATACAAGTTGTGGTGGCTAAAATATTATTGTAGCCATTGTAAAATTGTCCATAATTTATAAAATATTTGATATTTAATACTCCCTCTTTTTTTAGTTTGCTCACTTCAAATCTTGACACTATTCATAATTAGACAGAATCTTCAGAATTCTTCTCAATATATAAGAAAAAACTAGTCATGTGGGTTCTTTATTTATTATTCTCAATGAAACTGTATTAATATTCAATCGTAATAATTTTTACTAATATGTAATAAAAGATATTTAAGATCAAGGAAGTGCATCAACAAACGACACTCTAGGCCCTAGGGTTGTTCAGAGTGCGGTCTGGACCACACCAAACTGCTATCTAAAATGTTTTTTTGCGGTTTGGGTTGGTTTGCGGTTTCAAAATTGTGGGTTGGTTTGATATTTCAAGCAAACCGCGATTTTGCGGTTTGGGTTTGGTTTGAATTTTTATAAACCGAAACCGCACCGTAAACCATAAATTTGTATGATCTTTTTTTTAAAATCTTTTTTTTATCTATTTTGATTTTTTTTTAAAAAACTTGACAAATTCACGGGCATACGAGTATACAAGATAATACGAGTATTAGGTTAGGTCTTTGCACTCATCAATCATCTAGTCATCTGCCCCTCTTTGCAATCCCCTGCCTCCCTCACTTATCTACTCCTCCGAGGCTCCGATCTCCAGTACTCATCTACTCTGTATTTATTATCTAGTTTTAGAGAATTAAGTATTGGATTTATCAACAACTTTGTACCAATTTTTTTTTCAATTTTTAGATTACAAAACTCATACCGCGGAGGAAAATATAGCTAAACCGCACTGCACCAAACTGTTTTGCGTGGTTTTGTTTGGTTTGTTTTGGGCAAAAGTGTGGCGCGATTTTGGTTGGAAAAATGTCAAATCGTATATTTGTGGTTTGGGTTACTTACCACACCGCACCAACCCAACCCACGAACAGTCCAAAATGACACAGTCAAATAGGCAGAGTAAAAAATATAGATGGAGTACCTAGTAGCTTATAATATAATTACTATTAGTAATATTATAGCTATACTACATAGTGTCAAAATTGTAACCAATGATATCTTGGCCTAGTGGTTAAGATTGAGGTGCTGTGAACGATAGGTCACAGGTTCAAATCCCCCCTCCCCTTCTATGTACTTTGTACTGCCTTCTTGGCTCATATGGATAAAAAAAAACATAGTGTCAAAATTGTAAATAGTGGTAAAATTCAAGTGAGAAAACTAAAAGAATGCAAAGAAATTACTTAAAGTTCTTTACCTAACTCACTTGGAATATTCAAATCAAAATTTTAAAAATTTGACCATGCGTGCATGTTTACATTAGTTATTATTATTATACGTAAAAAAAACTAAATTTAGAGTAACAAATTCCAATCATGTCTAATAAACTTTAATTAAATTAGAGTTAATTATGTCTAATAAGCTCAAATCAGATCTAACATGTTTAGGAAATTCTAAGTGAAAATAAAAAACTCTCAATCTACCACGCATCAGGCTCATAACTTCAAGGCCAGGTCAAGGGATCAAACCCCGAGAGTCTTTATGAGTGAGGGTTTCATTACCATCTCCCTGCACTCCAATCTTATTTAGTCTATCTGATTTGAGAAATGAGTTTAACCTACAAAATTGATTGATACATCTTCGAGATATGTCAATTTAGTAGGCTCTTTTTTTCTTTTCTAGCTACTAAAAAGTAATTGAAATAATGACTAGATACCATAAAGATTTGTTTAAGTACAAGGATTCTTCTGCAAGTGATCAAATTGTATTTGAATTATTTATTTTTATTCCCATACTTTATGTTCTTCAATCTTTTTTATTTTGTCTCAACGAAATTTTCTAATTAAACAGAGGACAACTGAATCTGAGACAAAAGTTTTAGCAACTACGAGTATGAGACAAGAGGTAAGAACTAAGAATCAAAGATTATCATGGACGCCAATCTGGAAGATGTCATCCAATATCTCAAGCATTCTATTATTTCTTGTTTCCTTTTATTTTTACATCATAATATCCCTAATCAAGTATCTTAAAGCAGACAAGTAACTACAAGAATATCACAAAATTATTGCAGCCCTAAAAAAATAAAAATAGAAAAACAACGAAACAACAAGATCCTCCAAACTAATTAACATAAAAGAAATCATAAACAACTGAAAACAAAATCTACTTAGTTACATTTCTGCGGTTTTGCCTTATCTTTCCTGCCTCAAAACCCTAATCAATGCGACCAGTCATCATGACCAGCTCCAAGGAATCACCAGTCCAGTAGTAATAAACTAGAATCGTTTTGCCATAAAAGTTTGTGTTAAAGTCTAAAACTGAACCCAGAAATAATGTAACAACATACGGTTGACTACAATCCATCTTCAACTGCAAACCATGTACAATATTACGAGGAGTGTAAACATTAGCAGCCCTTATTCCAAACCCGTTCCGAAATCGATCCCTCAGTCTCGTCGCTGCCGATGTCTCAGGAAAAGAATTCCAAAAATTGGCATCGAAATAACGTACAAACTCGAGTTTATTAAACATATGATCAAGAACATCATACCCAAGAAAATACAACCCACTACTTGGCGTTGAAGCTCGATACGGCAGCAATGGGATCGGTTCTTGTTGTAGTTGAAGACGCAGAATCTTTGTAGGAGAATTTACGTCTTCTTCCCAACTATAGTAAACCTCAATGTCTACTCCAAATTCATCATAATATTCCAAGTGATTGAATTCCAACATCTCAAATGTAGCGGATACGAGGGATAAAGACACTTGGTTTGATGGTGAAAGTGTGCTCAAGAAAGATGCATAATTACTGGGTGCTAAATTGGCCCATTGAATGAGATTGTTATTGTCGCGAAAACTCAAGTGGTAAAGGAAATCGCAGGAAATATTAATGGATCGGAAAGTGGAAGTAATATCATTCTCACCTGTGAACTCACATATGGCTGGCACTATTTTGTTACCATTATAAATGTCGTCACTGGTTTGAGTGCTTGCTGATAAAAGAAAGTTGTCGAAACATAGGGGTGATACGTTGATTAAGAATGGGGTTGTCGTCATCTCTTCTTGTGTACTGAAAAATGCAAATCCTAGATATTCATATTCATATTGGTTTGCCATCTTGAATTCTTGATGGTGTGTTGTTAGAGGAGAGAGAGAGAAAGAGAGGATGAGATTGAGATGAGAGGTTAAAATGCGGGTTGTTCTACTTTTTTAGAGGTGGTTGCCTTTTGACAAGTTACGATATAAATGTTAGTACTAGTGAAAATTGTGAGGGGCATATGGCAGAACTTAGTTTGATTAATTTGGCGGCAGTCATATATATGCAGGGAAATTTAAAGATATAGAAAAAAGACTGAGTGAATTCAAAAGTCCACTTTACATGATGCATAATCTGAAGTTGACTAATAATTGTTCATCTCTTTTAACCTTTTGACTTTTTTTTTTCTGATATACTTCATCCTGCTATTTTTTTTAGGTGTCCTAAAAAAATTATTCCTTTTTAGTTCCCATTTCTAGTATATTTCTACTTTTATATATTTAAAAGTTTGTGGCCATATACAATTCTCATTCACCATAAACTGACCAATGTGCCCATATTAAATTCTAATTTTCGTTTCCTTTTTTTATCAACAACTTTCAGTAAATCCCCATTTACTTAATTAGCACAACATTCCGCGCATTTTATGCGCCATCCAACCCATAATGTAGTGCTTATTTCTTCTTTTCTTTTGTTTATGGGGATTAAGGAGAATGGAGGGATAGGTTTTTTTTTAAAAAAAAACAAAAATTAATGAAGTACTTTTTTCTTGGAACTACTTTTTTATTTTTTTTGGTGCAAAGTGATGATAAATAAGTGTTCACATTTTGAAAGAAAGGTAGGAGTATTTTGGAAGGTTTGTTAAATAATTAAGGATAATTAGTCCAAAAAAATTGATAAGGAAATGAAGTATGCACAATATTTTGGGACACCCAAAATAAAATGGAACGTAAACACTATCGGAGGGATGGACAAAATCAGAATTTTCCGAAACGTTTATTCTTCAATGCACAATATGAAACCAAATCCACTTCCTCAATTCCCATTAAAAAAGAGAAATGGGAACATATTTTGGGGACGACGGGAGTAAATGTTAAGGTTGTATGATGTTGTAAATCGTTACACTTGGTATACTATATTTACAATATCAAGATTTTTCCATTTTACTATTTTTGGGTGGTGGGATGGTTTAGAGATTTTTAGAGAGAAGGAAGAGCCCTTCACTCTAGAATTGTCTATGGCAATCTAATTTTCTCCTCCTACACATACCCTTATAAGTTTTGAATGAAATTAAGATAATCATATTGTCTTAAAAAAATTCTAGTGACATTATGGTAGAAAAAAAGTTTCACTTTTGTTTTTAATTACTTTTCTTCCTTTTTTTCCTTTAAGTGCTTTGTTTTATATACTTCCTCCATTTTTCAAAGGATGTAATATTTTGACTTACACGTTTGTCAATATGTAACTTTGATCACCATTCATATATTTAATTATCTATTATTGTAATTAAATTATAGAAAGTTGATATTTTTTAAATATACTTTAAGAAAAATCTAATAACATCATAAATATTTAATTTTTGTGTATATATTAGTCAAAAAAAGTTCGGTCAAATTTAATACATGAATAATGTAATAGTCAAAATGTTGCAACCTAAACAACTAAAAGGAAGTATAGGTCTAGCCATGGTTAACAATATGATACATACTTCAAATGAAGAAGCTAGTATATATCATGTAATATAGCTTCATATGATAGCGGCATCATTTCTTGATTGTTAGAATACATGTTAATATTCTTGTATATTATAGGATGATTTGTTAATCCTTGTATTTAGGTAACTATAAAGTAGTTTCCTTATTTGTAGCATAGTTTGAATAGGTTGCTAATGTATATAAACTAATTATGCCAATAGAATTAATCAAGGGGATTACATTATTTCATGGTATCAGTTAGCCTAACCTAGATCTCATCTTCAACTTCTTCTTCACGTTTCTGCCGTGAACTTATTGCCGTCATTTTCACATCCTCAACTTCAGCCATGGGCGACACCAAATCCAACACTTCTTTTCACCTTGCTCTTGCAGTTTCAAACATCAAGAATAATATCCCTATTCTTCTTGAGATGGAAAATGTGCAGTACGCTACTTGGGCTGAACTATTTAAGGTTCATGCTCGACCTCACCGTGTTCTTCACCATATCATACCACCGAAGGAGGGCTCGGTGAAGGAACCTACCACCACGGATGAGAAAGAATTGTGGGCGACCCTTGACGCCACTGTTCTCCAGTGGATTTATGCAACTATCCCAACTGATCTTCTCCATGCGATCATTGAACCCGACGCCACTGCCATGGCAACTTGGAACCGCCTTCGGGACATCTTCCAAGATAACAAGAACTCTCGTGACGTTTCCCTTGAGCAAGAATTCTCTCATATCTCTATGGAGGATTTTTCGAATGCTTCGGCATATTGTCAAAGGCTCAAGGAATTATCCGATTAACTTAAGAACGTTGGTTCTCCTGTTTCTAATGATCGGCTTATTTTACAGTTAGTTTCGGGTCTCACCTTATCATATAGTGCAGTTGGTACGTTGATAAGATAAATTAATCCTCTTCCTCCGTTCTATTAAGCACGTTCGATGCTTACCTTGGAAGAAGCCGGATTTGCCAAGCAACCCGCCACCTCTGCTATGGTGGCTACCTCACCGGAATCTGATGAGTCTCTGTCGGACTCTTCCTCTCACTCATATCATTCGGGTGGTGGGAAAAAGGGTCCCAATCGCCACCATCACAACAATAAGAAATCGGGTGGTGGTAAAGGAGGCAAAGGTGGTGGTCACGGTGGTGGGGGTGGCCAGGGTGGTCGCCAGAATGGTGGTCAGGTCGGTGGACAGCAGCAGCAGGGCTCCGGACCCACTGGGTGGCAGCAGCAATGGGGGAGTGTCGGTGCTCCATGGCCTTGGCAGTGGCCATGGACATTTCCTCCATGCCCCTATCCAACCACTAATTGGGCTAGGCCCAATTCTATGGGCAGATCGCCTGCCATGCATCCTGGCCCAGGCGTGTTGGGATCTCGCCCACAAACGTACCAAGCAGCAGCTTCTGGACAGCCCACAGCAACGGATATCGAAGCCGCCATGTACACCCTTGGCCTCAATGTACCCGATGCAAATTGGTACATGGACACTGGAGCGACTTCTCATATGACTTCCGGGCAAGGTAACCTATCTTCTTATTTTAATTTGAGCAATAAACGTGGCATTCTTGTTGGTAATAGTCATTCAATTCCAATTCAAGGTTATGGTCACACCACCTTACCCTCCCCGAACCCGCCTCTTGTGTTAAAAGATATCCTCCATGCCCCTCAATTGATTAAAAATTTAGTTTAAGTTCGGAAATTTACCTCTGATAATTCTGTTTCTGTTGAGTTTGATCCATTTGGGTTTTCTGTTAAGGACTATCAGACGGGGATGCCTCTCATGAGGTGTAACAGTCGGGGCGAGCTATATCCTATCACCACCAAAAATAATGCTTCACCATCTACCTTTGCGACCTTAACTCCTTCTCTATGGCATGAGCGCCTTGGTCATCCGGGGGATTCCATTATCTCTTCTCTTCAGAAACATAAATTTATTGAGTGTACTTCTTCTGGTAGTTCTAATTTTTGTAATTCTTGTCCACTTGGGAAAAACATAAAATTACCATTTGTTGCCTCAAATTCTCGTACTTTGTCACCATTTGATATTATTCATAGTGATTTGTGGACTTCTCCAGTTTTAAGTTCATCTGGTCATCGTTATTATTTTTTATTGTTGGATGATTACTCTAATTATTTGTGGACGTTCCCTATCTCCAAGAAATCTTATGTATTTTCCACATTTACTTCCTTTAGAGCGTTCATTCAAACACAATTTGAACGCCCGGCCCTGTTAAAAATATCCAATGTGACGATGGCAAAGAATTTGATAATGGTCCGTTTTGTGATTTTTGCGATATTAATGGCATTTCTTTTCGTCTCTCTTGTCCTTATACCTCATCTCAAAATGGCAAAGCCGAAAGGAAAATTCGCACCATTAATAATATTATACGGACTCTCATGGCTCATGCTTCCTTTCCTCCATCGTTTTGGCATCATGCCTTAACCATGGCCACTTATCTTCTCAACATTCTTCCAAATAAATTATTAAACTACCAATCTCCACTCAAAATTCTTTATCATCGGGATCCTCTTTACTCACACCTTCGTGTGTTTGGATGCTTATGTTATCCTCTCTTCCCTTCTACCACTATTCATAAACTTCAAGCTCGCTCTACTCCTTGTGTGTTCTTGGGATATCCATCTACTCATCGGGGCTAAAAGGGCTATGATATTTCTTCCCGTAAGATTATTATTAGCCTTCATGTGATCTTTGATGAAACTAAATTTCCATTTTCTAAGCTTCATACTCCACAAAAATCCTCCTACGATTTCTTAGATGATGGGATTTCCCCATATGTGGTTCATTATTTAGCTACACAAAATTCCCCTCAAAATCCTCCCATTCCCACACATGGACCTCGGTTTTTGGGCCTGCCAGATCAGCCCACAAATGATCCCCTCGCCCAGCCTCATCCGGCCTCACCTCATCCTCCCTCGCCTGCTGGGCCGCGAGTTCCAATCCAGCCCACATCTCCAAACTCCTCTCTTCCCCTTACCATGCCTGCTGGGCCGCGTGCCCCTGATCCCATTTCGGTGGACCCAGTGCCCCCCTGCGGCCCAATCCACTACCCCGCCAGCTATTCAGTCCTCTCCAACCATTTCACACGGCCCTGTCACTCGTAGTCAACGAGGCGTGTTTAAGCCCAAACGCCCATTTAATCTTTCCACTACCACTTTGCGCTCTCCTCTTCCTAAAAACCCGGTGTCGGACTTACGTGACCCGAATTGGAAAATGGCTATGGATGCTGAATTTAATGCTCTTATTGATAATAAGACATGGGAGTTAGTGCCCCGCCCCCTAGTGTTAATGTGATTCGTTCTATGTGGATTTTTGCTCATAAAGAGCGTTCTGATGGTTCTTTTGAGCGCCATAAGGCCCGTCTTGTAGGTGATGGCAAAACTCAACAGGTTGGTGTGGATTGTGGTGAGACTTTTAGTCCGGTTGTGAAGCCGGCTACCATTCGCACCATTCTCAGTTTAGCTCTCTCTAAGAAATGGCCTATTAATCAGCTGGATGTCAAAAATACCTTTTCTTCATGGAGATCTAAAGGAGACGATTTATATGCATCAACCTTTGGGATATCAGGATCCTGATTATCCTGATCATGTGTGTCTGTAGAAGAAATCATTATATGGCCTCAAACAGGCTCCTCGTGCCTATCAACGCTTTGCATATTATATCTCCTCTATTGGTTTCTCCCACAACACTTCTGATCATTCATTATTTATTTATCGACATGGCACTGCTATGGCATACTTGCTCTTATATGTCGATGATATTATTTTGACTGCTTCCTCTGATGCTCTTCTCCAGTCTATCATTACTAATCTAAGTTCTGAGTTTGCTATGAAGGACTTGGGTGCTTTGCATTACTTCTTGGGTATTGTTGTTACTCGTCATGCAGGTGGTCTCTTTCTTTCACAACGCAAGTATGCTACTGAGATCATTGATCGAGCAGGGATGTCTTATTGCAAGCCTTCCCCTACTCCAGTTGATACTAAACCCAAATTGGGTGCCATTTCTAGTGATCCATATCATGACCCCTCCCACTATCGCAGTCTGGGGGCTCTTCAGTATCTCACCTTCACCAGGCCCGATATTTCCTATGCTATTCAGCGAATCTATCTGTTTATATATGCATGATCCCCGGGATGCGCATATGCATGCTCTGAAGCGCATTGTGCGCTATCTTCAAGGTACTCTCGATCATGGCTTACATCTTTACCCCTCCTCTATTTCCAAGCTCATTGCTTATACTGATGCGGATTGGGGAGGGTGTCCTTATACTCGCCGTTCTACGTCGGGTTACTGCATTTTTCTTGGTGACAACCTACTCTCATGGTCGGCCAAGCGCCAACCTACTCTTTCACAGTCTAGTGCTGAGGCCGAGTATCGAGGTGTAGCAAATGTTGTGTCTGAATCGTGTTGGCTACGCAATCTTCTTCTAGAGCTTCATTGTCCTATTCCTACTGCTACATTGGTGTATTGTGATAATGTTAGTGCTATCTATCTATCTGGGAATCCTGTTCAGCATCAGCGCACTAAACATATTGAAATGGACATTCATTTTGTTCAATTCGTGAAAAGGTGGCTCGAGACCAGGTTCGAGTTCTCCATGTTCCCTCTCGTTATCAGATTGCTGACATCTTCACTAAGGGACTTCCATTGGTCTTATTTGATGATTTTCGGGACAGTCTCAACATCCGTCCACCTCCCGCTTCGACTGTGGGGGTGTGTTAGAATATATGTTAATATTCTTGTATATTATAGGATGATTTGTTAATCCTTGTATTTAGGTAACTATAAAGTAGTTTCCTTATTTGTAGCATAGTTTGAATAGGTTGCTAATGTATATAAACTAATTATGCCAATAGAATTAATCAAGGGGATTACATTCTTTCATTGATGTTTCCGAAGATGTAGCATCCACAAGCCTGCAGTATGGCCTTCTTCGAGATGATACAAAATCTCGATGTCTGCTGCAAATTGATAGCCATATTCAGCCGCATTATAGGGACTCATCGTCGTTGTAAAGACATTAGGGTATTGTAAGATTGAATGAACCCCGATTGATGGTAATACAGTGTTCAAGTATGATGCAAAGGAGTAATGTAGATGACATTGACGACATTGATATCGTTCTTCATCTTCGAGTGGTAAAGATAAGCAGATACTGAAAGATTAATCATCAGCCTTTCTGCACCATAATGAAGCATTGTTCTGAAATTAGATATAGTGAGAAGTTTATAGGGGAAGTTATCAACTCCGGGTGGCCCTGATGAAATAAACTTCTTGAAATGTTGGGTTTGTGATTATATTGGATTGCTAAGGGGTTTCGGTTGTTTCGAGCAAGATCTTCTTCTCTTCTGAATATGGCGAAACCCAGAAAGGCATACGGCTCTGATGACATCATGATAATGATCAATTGATGATGAAAAGAGGGAAAAATGATGTTGCGAATTATTTGCGATTGATGATGAAGAGAGAGAGTGTATGTGATCACTTGAGTTGCCTTTTATAGAGGTTGTTGCCCTCGTGAAAAATTATTCAGAAAAATTATGGTTCTGCTTATGGGAAATTATGGTTGGTAAGGGAATATTAAGAAAAATATTAGTGAGTTGATAAGGAGGGTTCTTGAATAATCATATGGGCTGGGTAGATCATAAAAAAAAAATAGTTTTTGCTAAATTGAAGAAACCTTAGCTTAGGCGGTGGAGATTCTATAGCATGGTAGATCATTTAAGGATCTCATCTTTTAAGCTTAAGATGAATGTTATTAATTAACATAAATTAATTAAGTAATATGATGTACATATTAGTTTAATCATCAATTGCATGTGCATTCATTAACCTTTTAAATAAAGTTTTAGGCCAAAGTTCAGATAAAAAATTATTTACTTTCGATAAGTTCCAATCAGCTCAGATCAAGTTTAATAAGTTTTAACCAGAATCAAGTAGCTCTAATCATTAGGTCTATTAATGAATTCCAATAAGATCCAATAAATTCCGACAAAATCAAATAAAGGCTAAAATTTGTTATTTGTCGATTAATCGCTAGTATAGAAAGATTAATTAACCATAGGAATAAGACATAGGATGCATGGTTCCAATAAAAAAAATACAAGCAAATAATAAATAAGTAAACAATAATTTGTAATAATACAATATGTGATAGTCAATACTCCCTCTGTATTTTTTAGCTCGCTTACTTGGAAATTTGACGATATTCACAATCAAAGAAAATCTTCTAAATTTTCTTAACATATTAGAAAAAAAATAGTCTTGTGGGGTCTTGTTTGACTCATCTCAAAGAGTTTTTTATTGATCGTTATAATTTTTACTAATATATAATAAAAGATATATAAGGTCAAAGAAATGCATTGGTAAATGCACACAGTCAAAATACATAAACTAAAAAATATAGATGGAGTGCCTATTATATAATATAATTACTAGTAATATTATTAATTATAGCTATACTACACATTGTCAAAATTGTAAGTAGTGTTAAATTTTATGTGAGCAAAGTAAAAAAATACAGAGAGAGTACTCTAATTTTTTTTTATCTAATTCACTTGTAATATTCAAGACAAAGTTTTAAGAATTTGACCATCCATGCATGTCTACATTAGTTATTATTATACATTAAAAAAACTACATTTAATTGTGAGAGATTTATATTGGTTTATCTTGATGTGTCGTTTTAAAATATTCAATTTTCATAATATACACGAATCTCTAATTAAAGATATTAATTAAACTAATTAAAATTGTGTATGGGAGATTATGCAAAAACAAATAGACAGATAAATAACTATAAAATTACCCATGCATGAGGCTCTATCATAACTTCAAGGTCATGAGATCAAACCCCACAAGGGTCTTCATGAGTGAGGTTTTCATCACCATCCCCCCGCACTCCTATTGAGTTTGATTTGCGAAATGAGTATGACCTAAAAAATTGACTGATGAATTTGCGAGATATATGTCAATTTAGTAGGCACTTTTTCTTTACCTAACTACCTAAAAAATAATTGAAATAATGACTAGCTACGATAAAGATTTGTTTTACTACAACGATCCTTCTGCAAGTAAAATTGCATTTTTGTATTATTCATTTTTCCCAAACTTTATGTTCCTCAACCTTTATTTATTTTGTCTCAATGAAATTGTTTGTTGAGATGTTAATTCATATATAAGAGATCGGAGGAAAAAAATAAGTACAATCATAAACAAGTGTCCCTCAAACGGTTGATATCTAAGATGCTAACCCTTTTTTTCTAATTAATTAAAGGACAACAAAAGTTGAGACAAAAGTTTTAGTAACTACCAGTATGAGACAAGAGGTAAGAATCAAATATTATCATGGACACCAATCTGAAAGATGTCATTCAAGCATTCTATTATTTCTTATTTCCTTTTCTTTATTTTTCCATCATAATATCCCTAATCAAGTATCTTAAACCAGACAATTCAAGTAACTACAAGAATATCACAAAATTAATGCATCCCTAAGTAAAATAAAAAATAGAAATGTAACGAAACAACAAGATCCTCCTAACTAATCAACATGAAAGAAACCACAAACAACAGAAAACAAAATCTAAATTATTACATTTCCGACGCTTCTTCTTCTTCAACCTCAAAACCCTAATCAATTATCATGGCCAGCTCCAAGCAATTAGAAGTCCAGCAGTAATAAACTAGGATCTTTTTGCCATAAAACTCAATGTTAAAGAGTAAAACTGGACCCAGAAATAATGTGACAACATACGGTTGATGACTACAATCCATCTTCAACTGCAAACCATGTAGAGTCTTACCAGGGGTGTATACATTAGTAGCCCTTACTCCAAACCCATTGTGAAATCGATCCCTCATTCTCATCGTCTTCGTCGTCGTCTCAGGAAAAGAACCCAAGAACTTGACATTGAAATAATATACAAACTCGAGTTTATTAAAAAATCTCTTGGTATGATCAAGAACATCATACCCAAGAAGTTCCCATCTAGTTGGAAATTTTTTAGGTCCAATGGGCATCATTGGGGTGGGTTCTTGTTGTAGCCGAAGATGCAGAATCTTGCTGGGAGAGTTTGAGCTTTCTTCCCAACGATAACAAACCTCAATGTCTACTCCAACTTGATGATAATATTCGAACGGATCGAATTCGAGCATCCTCAATGTAAAGAATGCGATGGATGAAGATACGAGTTGATATGGGTTTGATGATAATGATGATGAGTTGAAGAAAGATAAAAAATCAATGGGTGTTAATTCGGTCTGATAGAAAAGATCGTTATTGTATTTGCCGCGGAACGTCAGGTAGTAAAGGTAATCGCAGGAAAGATTAATGGATCGGAGAAAAGAAGTAATACCATGTTCACCTCTGAAGTCACAAATGGCTGGCAGTATGGTGTTAGCAGTATGAATTTGGACCCTGGTTTCAAAGTTTGTTGATAAAAGAAAGTTGTCCAAAATTCGGGGTGATATGTTGATTAATAATGGGGTTGTCGTCATCTCTTCTCCTCTACTTAACAATGCAAATCCTAGATATTCATATCCATATTGGTTTTCCATCTTGAATAATCTTGAGACTGAGAGAGAGAAGATGAGACTGAGGTGAGATTGTAAGAAAATGAGGATTGTCCTACTTTTATAGAGGCGGTTCCCTTGGTTGATAAGTTAGGCTACAAATGTTAGTACTAATGAAAATGGTGAGGGATATGATATGGCAGAACATAGTTTGATCTGGGGGCAGTCATATATATGCAAAGAAAATTGAAGAAAAGGGAAAAAAAAAGACTGGGAGTGAATTTACGAGTCCACTTTGCAATGGACCTAATTCTAATTCATCTCAAGTTGACTAATAAAAAACTTATATGGACCTGTGTGGACCTAATGCTAATTCATGTGATTTATGAAAAAAAAGGGTCATTATATAAAAAAATAGATATAAAAGATAGTAGATATAGATTGTAAAGTTTGACTATGTGAAAAAAAAAAAGGATATTGTACTATGTCACAAAGTGAAATTTTCATTATGATACACTAATGTAAGAAAGAATGACTATATTAAAAAAAACTATGACTGTGGTAGATAATAACTATATAGTGTAACTTAATATTTTAAAAGGTTAATATATATGAAAAAAAGGGTGTTCAAAAAAGTTTCCGTTTCTAGTATTTCTACTTTTATATATTTAAAAGTTATGTCCATATTTAATTATCATTCACCATAAACTGACTTATGTGCTCATATTAAATTCTAATTTCCGTTTCCTTTTTTTAGTCAACAATTTTTAATAAATTCCCATTTACTTAATTAGCACAACATTCCGTGTATATTATACTCCCTTCGACCCATAATATAGTGCTTATTATTTCTTTTTTTTTCTACATGCATTAAGGAGAATGGGGGATCGGAGTAGTAGGATTCTAAAAAAATCTAATGAAATACTTTTTGTCTTGGAACTACTTCTTTAGTTTTTTTTGCTTTTGAAAACAAAAATCAAAAAGTAATAAATGTTCCTTGGAATGGTGCAAAGCAATAAATAGGAGAAAATATTTTAAAAGAAAGGTAGGACTAATTTAGAAAGTTTGTGTAAAAATTGAGGATAATGTAGTCTAAACAAATTGATAAAAACTAAAGTAGACACAATATTTCAATTTGGGACACCAAAATGAAATGTAAGCACCATATTATGCGGTGGATGGAGTATGTTTTATTCATTTAATTATGTTGTTCCAAAATCAGAATTTTCCAAAACATTTATTGTTAAATGCACAATATAAAACCAAATCTAGTTCCTTAATTTCCATATAAAAAATGAGAAACAAGAACATATTTTAGGATGGCGGGAGTAAATGTTAAAGTTGTATGATAGTATGTCGTTACATTTGGTTTACTATATTTATAATATCAAGATTTTACCATTTTACTATTTTTGGGCGGTCCGGATGGTTTAGAGAATTTTAAAGAGAAGGAAGATCCCCTCATTCTAGAATTGTCTATGGCAATCTAGTTTTCTCCTCCTTTATATACCCTTATAAGTTTTGAATGAAGTTCAAATAATTATATTGTCTTTAAAACATTCTAGTGATATTATGGTAAAGAAAAGTTTCACTTTCGTTTTTACCTTTTTCCCCCTCTTTTCCTTTTGATTGCTTTGCTATATACTTAATTCCTCTGTTTTTTAAAAGATGCAATATTGTGACTAACATGTTTATCAATATGTAACTTTAATCACCGTTAATATCTTCAATTATCATTAATGTAAGAAGTATGAGAAATTTAAACAAGAATTAGTGAATTACACGTCAAAGAATTAATTAAAAAAATAATACTTAAAAGCTAACACAAAGAGGATAAATCAAGTGGTCTAACCAATTATATTTGGTGAGCACGACCCATTCCACCGCTGCCCTTCGTCCGCTCTACAATTGCCGCTCTTCCCCTTCCATGCGTCGTCCCTTCCCCTTTCCTTCGTCGGCGACACCTTTCCACGGCCCCCCAGGAGGAAATCGGTTCGAAGAGCTTGCTTCGTAGAGAATACCAAACCCTCCTCCATCGCCGCCCTTTGTTTGCTTTGTCGTTGCCGCTCTTCCCTTCCCCCATGTCGTCCCCTTCCCCTTTCCTTCGCCGAGGAAAACTTTCCACGGCCCACCAGGAGAAAATCGGGTTGAAGAGCTTGGCGGCGCACCACTACTCCGTAAGGAATATCAAACCCCCCTTTTATCCTCCACTAGCCACCACGACTCATTCCACTACCGCCCTTCCTCTCCTTTACCGATCTTTGCGCTCTTCCCCTCTCCCGCGCCGCCCCTTCCCCTCAAAGAAGTTCTTCCGGGTGGGGTGGGGTTGTTTCGGTGCATTGGTGGTTTTAGATAGGCTGGTTGTTTCTGGTCGGGGGTTGCATAGGTGAGGTTGTTTCGGCTGGTGGTGGTGGTGGTGGGCTAGTGGTTTTTGTTGGGGTTGGTGCTTTGGGTGGAGGGGTGGTCTTTCAGTAGCCAAGTGGTGGTGGTCAAGGGAAGAAGAAGGAGGAGGAGGAGGAGGAGGAGGAGGAGGAGGAGAGATAACCGAGTAGGAGGAGGAAAAAATATTACCTGAAGTTTAGGGAACAAGTCACCTAGGACCATTATGAGAAGACACCCCAAAAGGTTAGATATAAAACCCAATTTTCCTTTAAGTTTTGCACATTCTCTCTTCCTCTAAAAGTAATCCCCGAACCCTACTGTCAATATTTTATCTTCCTTCGTTCTGAAATAAGTGAAATTCTTCTCTCTTTTATGTGAGAGTTTTGTGAGAGAAGTGTTTCACTTATTTTAGAATGGAGGAAGTATTATTTCTTGGTTTGTATAAAAAATAGTACATATGAATAACATTATGAAACGGAGGGAGTATACAACAGCTTCTTCAAAAATTATCAAAATAAATTTATTAGGGTACACAATCAACACTTCTAATTTATTAGTTACTCTGAAATTATATTATTACTCTATTAAGTTGTTTGCTAAATATAGAATATGTCTAATATTTCTTCAGAGGAACTTCTAAACAATTTTTGTTATATGTTATCTGAGGTTAATTATTATCATGATTGAGCTTTACTTTTTTCCGAATGTAACGCGTGCAATAAGAACAATGTATAGGAAGGACATACAATGATTCGAATTTTACAAAATCCTTACTCGACCCACCCTTATTCGAATATATGTTAAATTATTTAATCTCGTATTGAGTCACATATATGTACTATTTTATCACTTAACACATCACAACAGGAGGACTTGAAAGAATTCAAGATTTTGGAGGCTTTTGCACGGTGCCATTCAAAGATGGAGAGGTGGCCTGGGTTTAGAAAAAAAGGAGGTCTAACCGTCTAATTAACTAACCCACCATAGGCTAATAACTGTAAAAAAAATCCCAATTCCCACTCATTCGGGAGAGTTATAAATTATAGAAGGAGGTCTACCGTTAGTATTAACTCTATAAAAAGACTCATTTATTTCCCCTTAATCACACACTCACAAATCTGCATTATTCCAATTGTTTCGCCTTACTTTCTCTCTCTTCTGACTTCTCCTCTTCATCATCATTCATCATGAAAAACGAGTATGATTATCTGGGTAGAGGATTGTTGAGAAGATACTCCGAGTGTTCGGTAGGATACCTTAGAATCGAGTTACCACCCAAAGTATTCCACAAGCTTCTAAGTACAGCAACCCAAGAAACAAAGTTGGACATTTTTTACAGAAAACCAATCATCGTAGTTTACGACTACAGAGATGACTGCACATTTTCATTCTCCGACATTCCCTACACTATCACCTGTGACTACGTTTACGTGTTTGAAAAAGAACAAAACCCCAATTTAAGATACTTGCAATCTGTCAACGCTAGAACAAGCTTGCCTAAGTTACTCTTAAAGGGGTACCGAATCGAAGATACACTCCCTCTCTTCGTTTTCTTCTACATTAGACCCTACAACGCCTTTGATCTCGGTCACACAATCGGTGTCGACATCGAGGTTTTCTATCGATGGGACGAAATGACATCAAACAAAACTGAAAAACTCCCTCGAGGGGCGACTAATACTATCAAGATTCTTCATCTTAGAATGCGTCAAGAACCAACACCGCTAATGCCGCCGTTTATTCCACTTAATTACTTGTGGACGTGGAGTTGTCTTGGAGAGATTTTCCTTGATAAGTATCACCAGTTCAGGAATCAGCTTGATTTCGCGGTGAATGCCTCTGCGTTCTTGAATGCTTGTCCAGAGGGAAGATTGAAGAATCGACTTAGTGTTGGGTTAGGAATTAGGGCTGCTACTGTTTACTCAACTGTTCCAGCTCAGAATCTTACTGGTTTGCAAGTAAAGCTTAATATTGTTGATCAACAGCTTAATATTGTTGATCAACATAACCAGAAACTCATCATAGATCTTGGTCAGTTTTTAGACTTTAATCAAGATTATTGTGGCAAACATGTTCAAGCTTTTTATCGATGGAGAGGTGGCCTCATAGAGCTCGGCATCAGAACATGTACCGTTGATTGAATCATTCATTGGTTCATTTTGGAATAAAAAATGTCGAAAGATTGCGTCAGAAAGATGAGGGAGAGATTCAAGTAAATTTGTTTTCCATCGTTTTGTTTCATGTTAATTAGGAGTTGTGTTTCTAGTTATTTCGTCCTTTATTTTTCTTTTTTGGTGTAATGTCGTTACATTCTTGTAGTTACTTCTTACTTGTGTAGATTTAGATAATTGATCAGGGAATTTGTGATGTAAAAAAATAAAAGTTGAAGTGGATAGCAATATAAGAAAATAATGATTGTAGACTTCCAATGCTTTCTTTTTTGAATAAAAATGTACGCCAAGAAAAGAAAAAATATAACAAAAAGTTTAATATATGGCCTCAAATAGTTTCTTTCTTACTGTGGTAAAAAACTTCTTTTGATATTTAGTCATGCTTTTTTTTGGGTAAAAATACAAACAGTTCAATCTAAATTGTCATAGTATCAAATTACTAAAAGATATTTTATATAACAGTTAGCCGTGTACTAAAAAAAATTATACAACTCCAAAAATAAGGGTGTTTTAGAAAATTATAAATTATTTAATTGATTAATAGGATGGATAACTGAGAAACGTTATAACCAAAAACAACCAAAAATTTCTATTATCCTTCTATTGGTACTTGGTAGGGTTAAGGGATTACCGGATTAGGATAGAAAAAAAAAATGTTGGTCTCATTTAATGAGAAGAGGAGTGGAAGAAAAGTCAATGCCTGAAAATTGACTTTTTGTTCCGAAAATATTGAGGTGGTCTTATGTAACAAAATGAAGTATTATAATAGGTCTTTTTGAACAAAAAAAAAATTTATTAAATCTTTTCCAACAAAATAATTATTTTAATAGGTCTTTTCCCACAAAAAGTTCGAATAATAACTAATAAAGCTGCATAATAGTATCAATACAAGTTAATAATTCTGAGGTGATGTTGTTAGTGGATAAGAGGATCATGCTTTTAGTAAGTGAGGTGAACTTGTTAGTGGGCAGTTAAATGATTCTGTTATTAATAGAAATTAGCTTGTTTTCCTTTTACATTTTTGGTTATCCAGTAGTGGGGTTATTGTGTAATGTGTATTGGGCCATGATCACATGATCTCATAATCTATTTGTTTTTCATTTGTTAAGTTTTAAGCTAAGTTAATATGTAATGCCTATTTAAAGGTTTTTTTTTATCCCTTTTGCTCATATTTGAATGAGAAGCAGTGTTTTAGCTATTTCGTTAATTAGTTACAAATTTCTTTTGATATCTAATTCCGAAAAACCAACATATGCCCTAGGTTTCTAGTCGTACACCCTCTTTCTGTTTTTTTTTTATATAGAAAATACTAATATATTATATTTTTTTTGTTATTAGATACTCCCTCTAGTTTTTATTAGTTTACCTGTTTTCCTTTTATAATACATTTTTATGAACCCCGAATACCTTCTTTCTTACTTTAGTAAAATAAAATAAAATAAAATAAAACAAATCGATACTTACTCGTACTCTCTTATTTCATACTTGGATTAGAAAGCGCAAATAATTCGATCTAAGCTGCCATAGTACCAAACTAGCCTTATATGCACGCGATGAGTGCGTTAATTTTAAAACCTATTATTATATTATATACTTCATCCGTTATAGTTATGATTACACTTAAAATGTGAAAGATTAATAGTTAGATGAATTTAGATATATTAATTCGCTAATGTAAAAAACTAATAAAGGTTGTGAGTGATTTTTAATATTAAATTTCTAATGAATTTTGATAAAAATGAGTAGACAAAATGAGTTGGTTTGACTAATAAATTAAATAGTATCAAAGGTAGTGAGTGATTCGATTTTTCGGAGGTGACATCATGTATACCATCTTCTCTTATTTTAAAACAAAAGGTAATTTAGTATTTGCAGAGAGGGACGCCATCTTCCTCCCCCTTCCCTTATATAATAGAGATTAACGAAAGATTGACTATATAATAGGTAGCCACTTATCAATGCAAATTAAGCAACCATCTTAAAACTCTATAAGATAGGAGGGTTTTGGAAAAGTAAGTTACAAATAACATGAAATTTATTATTGGTTAATAAACAGTAAGTGTTACTATATGTCATGTAAAATAGATAATTGACAAACGCACATTAGAGAAATGGAAAATCTATCAAATGGGTGTATTAACTAATGACCCTATTTCCTATAGTGAATTTGCGATCTACTTATTTGGTTATCCCTTCCCCATCACTCGTCACATAACCAAAAAAAACCATTATGTTTTATGTTGTCGTATAACAACGAATATAAAAGTTATAGTTACAAAAGATAACAAAAAAGGCGATCAACAACACTACAACAGAATTCCGTGTATTCGGGTTGTTAGTTGTTGAGACACCATTTTCCGCAACATCTCTATATATTATCTCTCATTCTCGCGCTATTCATTACAATTCTCATCATTTTTCTCTCTCCTCTCCCCAAATCCAAACGTACTCCATCATGGAAAAAGAAAAAGAATGGAGACACCTGGGTACTGCATTTCTAAGCGAAGAAACCCATCTAACAAGAGACTTCTTAGAAATCGCAACAACTCCTGCACTTCTTAAGCAATTTTCTTCGTTTTCTAACGAAAAAACCTTGGGTTACAGCATGTTAAGCGGCTACATAGTAATAGCCAAGTTAAAGATCGGAGAATCTGATCTTGATGTTCCTGCATTTAAAACCGTTGGTTTACTTTCTATGGACAAGTATTCCTCTAAAATGATGCTGAAGTTTACTCCATATCATGCAATTAACTTTGGACATCAACCCGACATAGACATCGACGTCTACTATCATTGGAAAGAGGACAAGAATATTATGGAGGTGAAACGTAAGCATCTACATCTTCGGATGAAGCAAGAATCGATTCTATGGATACCAAAGGGAACTCCATTGCAAGGTGAATGGAACTTTCTTGGGGTGGATTTGCTTGATGAGAAAAGGCAGGAAGGAAATGAGCTTTGTTTCGAAGGATTCGACGTGTTCTTGAATTCTTTTCCAAAGGGAAGATTGAAGGATAGGATTCACAATGGATTTGGAGTAAGGGCTGTTAATGTTTATATCCATGAGTGTCAGATGTTAAAAGGGTTACAGTTGAAGGTGAGAGAGGAAGAAGAAGAAACAAAGCCTTCAGTTTTGGTGTTATCACTAGGTCAAGTGTTACAGTTTAAAGATGGTTTTCGTGATAAAAGAGTTGCACTTTATTACCGCTGGTGTGGTGAATTCTTGGAGCTCGGAATGAAAGAGGAATTTTTAAAGGCCTAATTTGGTTAAAAAAATTGGTGTGGTTACGTTGAATATGTGGTGAATCTACTAAAATGGGTCTTTTTTTTACTGTTACTGCGTGGATATTCATAATAGTAGTAGTGATTAGGGATCTGAGGTCTCAAGAAGAAGCATAGATGTTTCCTTGTAGTGGCGAACTCGATTATCTTTTAGTGATTTCTCTTTTAGCTAGTAGATTTGATTAGGAACTCGATTACTCGATAGGTATTTTCATATCATAGGAGTATTATGTAGTGGAACTTTGTGTGAAAATAAATGTAAAAGTAGATTGCTTATTTGAATAGTTCCAAATATTGGATGACTTTCAATTTTGTTCTTGGCAATTTTTGATTCTTGCTTCTTCCTTGGTGATATTTGTTGATAAGAATGGAAATTTTTGATAGGATCAAATAATAAAATAAACAAAAGTGGAGGAAAGTTTTTTGACTACTAACTGAAATTATCAAATTAATGTATGAATAGATAACGTGGCCCACTAAACCATTAGATGATCTTTAATTAACTTCTCACAACAATGAAAACATGCTACTTTGTTTTACGAGTTACCATACTGGCCCTAGCTTTTAGCTAGGAAATATAACATATTTCAACTAACTCGTACTTTCAACGATAATTTCCAATAGTAACTACTTCCTCTCTTTCAAAGTAATTGACACACTTCTCTTAACAAGTTTTGCCAATGCATATTTTTAACCATTAACATCTCTAATTTCCTATACGTAAAAGTTATAAAAAGTTGATATCAGTATATGTCGAGACGAACCTAACAAAATCGCGCATGACTATATTTTTGCTTACGGAAAAATCACAAAACACGGTCAAAAGAGAGTATGTGAATAGTGCAAAAGTCAAACCATGTCAAATATTTTGAAACAAATAAAGTATATTTCTAATTATTGGAAGACTTTCAACTATATCTACTTCTTTTCCTTCAAAAGAAAAATGTCTAATTCATTAATGTTGCGTATAAACTTATCTTCAATAATATGATTAGTACTTGTAAAAAAATGATTAGTTTACAGTTCCATGTGCGTATTGGTTATCATGGATTGGCAGGGCTGAGCCTTGGGATAAAATTTTTTAACAAAAAAAAGTCATCTTGAGGTTTCGGGAAGGCCAGATTTTTTGGCCACAATAATTCTCTACCCAAACCTAGTAATAAAATACTTCAGATCAAATAATGCATCTAATTAAGAATTAAGATTAATTTACGTGAAATTACGTATGAATGCTATGTCAGTATCTAACTTTTTAAAAAATCTTAAATGAACCCGGTACATAATAACTTATTGTGCACCAGGTATCGTATGATATAACCTAGAATTTTTTTTTTGGGATTTGAGCATTATAACAAAAGTCGTTCCTCGACATCACAGGGTGGCTTGTCAATTTGTAAAACCAAAATAGAAATTGGAAAAGAAAAGAAGAAGATAAGGGTCTCACTTACCCTTGCAATAGCTATACATCTATACTTCTACTCGATCATCTTCCGTGCAACCCATTGACAGAATTACCCAGGGAGATCACACAAAATCGAATCCTAACACCATTTGCACAAAATAATAGTTAAAGCAGAGATTATCTTACTATATAAGGTAAGGGTCAGTAACTTGATAACAGGCATATGTCCGAGGATGAGAGATGAATAACTAGTGATTCTTATCACTATTAATTTTGGATAGTTGATCAGGGATACTATGATGTAGAAATAGCAACTTAAAGTGGATCGAAATATATGAAATGGTTGAAATAATGGAATGAGGATGGCATCTTCCAGATTCTTGTCCTTGGTAATTTCTGATTGTCACCTCCTCGGGCTCCGATCCCCTCATATTACTATACTAGTAGTCACAACTGTTGTAGCTTATATGATACTTCCGTTTTTTTCTATAGCAACAATTAATGTTTGGGTAGTTTCACGTCTATTGCAACAATTCCACTTGTGGTATAAAAGCTACTGTAATGGACAATATTGCAATAGAAAAAGAACGGATGAAGTATACATCATGGGTTTTTAGTAAGGTACACCCTCTTTCTTTCTTTTTTCTAAGAAAAAGCTAAATATTAAAATTTTGTTATAAGATAAAAGAGATGAAGGACAATTTTTATAATTACAATTTGTGGGCCATGAGGTAAAATAAAATAATTTGATATAGTCATACTCTTTTTTGGGGTTAGAAAGTACAACTAAGTCAACCTAGAGTTAGTCTTTGCGTGGGCGCAGTCCCATAATAATATTTTTGGTCCACAATAATATTATTGTGGAACAAAGCCACTTATTTAACATAGTGACCATTTTTCTCATATGGTAATCTTTTTAAAATCTTAAGTTATGTTATACTTAATATCTATCATAGTGACTGTTTTTTTAATATAGTCACTCTTTCTCACATTAGTTTATCATGATGAAATCTTCACTTTGTGACATAGTAACCTTTTTTTTCACATAGTTAAATTTCACAATCTATATATACTCATCTTTTATATCTATTTTTTTTATATATAATGACCTTTTTTTCATAAATCACATGAATTAGCATTAGGTCCACACTAATTTAGTGTGAACCAAGTCCATTGACATTGTACCAAATGACGAGAAGATTTTCTATACAACAGTTAGTCACGTATTAATAATGTAAATTGTGCAATTGCCATCTTACAACCCTAAAAAAAATTAGTCTCAGAAAGAAACAGAATATCTGGATTAATATTGTTACATAAAAATGATAAATTTCATTAATGGTTAATAGGTAATTAAGTGTTGCGTCACATAGGTTAGGCAACAGGTGCAGTGAAATTTTTCTAACCAGAAACAAGAAGAAATTTATATCATCCTAGGCAGGGCCGTCTTGGATTTTTATGGGCCCCTGTTCTATAATGGAAATTGGGCCCTTTCTTTCCCCTTAATGAGAGAAAATGACTACAATTTTTCATACAGACTAGAGAGAATCAATACTAATTGATGAATTGATTTATTATTGATAATTATGAAAAAGTATTGATGACAATACTAAAGTTTATAAAGATATGGAAGGTTGAATTTTTGGTGAAAGAGATTGAGGAAGATGATAAGGGATAGCGTTAATTGTGGAGTCAGGAGATGAAAATGTGGAGCGTTTGCCATTTATACAAAGTATTTTTTTCAAATTGGGCCTTTTCAAATAAAACCAAAATTTTTTTGGACTACCGCAACTACCCGATCCTAGGCCTCTTAATTATTAAAAAGGATACATAGTAGCAACTAAATATCATAATCCCTATTTGATAAGGTCCATAGTAATAAAATACGTCAGGGCAAATGCATCTAAGATTAATTTAAGCATGAATGGTATCTCTCATACAAGTAGCACTTGTCACAAGTGATCACAAGTTCACAACAGTTGTAGCTTAGATGATATATATCCTGGGTATTTACGTTTTAGTATTGTACAACAATCTCTAGCCAATACAAGTATATCATTCACAATATTACCGAAACAAGAGCTCTCCTGAGACCCTTTCTTCAAATGATTAATGAGCTTGAGACAGTCACTTTCGAGCACTACTCTTCTAAGACCCGCATCCACTGCAATAGACAAGGCATGGCGGACTGCGAAAGCTTCAGCTACATCGATTTCAAATCGCCCCTCCACCAGCATGCACGTAGAACCCATACATTTTGTTGAAGCCACACTCCTCAAAGAATACACCAGAAAAGGTTCTACCATTGCACATATCTTTGAAGGTTTGGGCAAGGTTTTCACACCACTCTTTAAAAGAGCTGGCTGCAACATCCTTCACTTCAATTCTCAGTGGAGAAATTCGCCATATAAGTCTTGTTTCATTACACAAAACTAACATGTGAAGTGTTGTTTCAATCTCCTCACCACACATTGGGCATTTTCGATCCCCTTCACAACCTCTCTTATGTAGATTCTCACGCACCGCAATTCCATTGTGCACAGCTCGCAACCCAAATAGCTTGATTTTATTTGTCGAGGTCGGCGCTCGGTCCCTGCGTTTTTCAGCCAGTATGCACTTCTCACAGTGAACTCCCCATGTTTAGAATAATGCCAGGCCCAATTATCATCACATGTCGACCGAGGTAAAGGAATGGATTTGATAGCCTCCACATCCAACGCTGAGAACATTTGTGATTATCTCACACGCCAAGCTCGGTCCTTCTTCTCTATTTTCCGCATGAAGAACTCAAAAATTAGGAAGGCTAGGAACCCATGGATATTCACATATATTAAATAGTGTTGCCCCTCCCTACAATCTTCTTCAACCCCTTACTTAGCAAACTTCGGGCTGATAAAATTGATTTCCGCACTACTAAAATATATGGACATTTACGACAAAGGTGTTGTGACATTACTAAAAGCCCGTCGTAGTTTTGTTCATTTATGACAGTGTTGGAGGCCTGTCGTGAAATTTTCCGGTGGAACACATAAATCATTCCAAATACTTTAACTTGGCGATTTATGTTGACCTCAAACTAAATATGAATGTTCTCTCTCCTATTTCCTTACTGCCTTCTTTCTTCAAGCTCCATTAATGGAGTTCAAGCAAACTTCGTCTCGCAACCTCTACAAATTTCGTCTCAAATCTTCTCGTTCATCTTCTGTAATCAACATATTATTGATTTACTTTCTTTAATTGGTGTAATCGTGATTGCAATCATCGTTTTCCGATCGAGAACTTATAACATAATTTTGTTGGAATCATTCAAATATTAGTTGCATTATTGTAGGGTGTTAGTTTCCTAAGACTAAGCTAAGGTTAGTAAGTTTGTTAGTTAATCAACTCAAGGTCAATGGCTAAGTTAGTGGGTTAGTGGCAGAATATTAGGAGAACGTTATTGTGCTTCATGTTATTAGTGGGTCTGTTAATGAATTTAGTGGGTCTTTAGTTATGGGATAATTGTTCCTGTTTTTATGTTCCCATTGTTACTGCTTATGTTATATAAGCGTTTGTTTTGTTTCTTGATGAGTTTGTGGAATATACAACCTGCATTATCATTTTCTTCCCCCAACGTTTACATCATTTCTTATCTCTTAGTTATAAATTCTACAAATTTTTCGTTTTTCATCAAATTTTGGCTTAATTATCAGTTTTTCACTAATATATATTGATCATGCATCCATGGGTAAAACATTATCTAAATAAAATTTTAAAAAGTAACACATAAAATCTTAAAATGTTACAACTTACAAAGTTACAAGTCTTAGATGGAGTTACAACACTAACGAATTCACAAAATCACAATCCATAAAACCTTAGAGTTTAGGTATAATTTTTTTTTAATATGTAAATGGGTCTGCGGGTCGGGTCTGGGCCGTGTTTGGGTCTGACATATGTGGACCCGGACCCAGACCCGACCCATGCTCTTCGGGACACAGACCCGACCCGGACCCGTTGGCTCTAAAATTTCTGGATCCAGACCCTTATAAATGGGTCGGGTCCTAGCGGGTCTGGGGCGGGTCCAGGACCCATTGCCATCTCTAATTATCACACGTATTCATTTGAATTGCCGGAATTAAGATGGCTGCTTTGAATAATTGAAGTTCTTACTCGTTGACGAGGTTTAATCGAACTTTTTTGCTGTAAGTTATCTCTGAGAAATTCTTCTGTTATGCACATAAATTATTGTTCTCAATTATATTCCTCTTTCTTGCGAAGAGCGGCTTCATTTCCTTGCATTCGCCTTGATTTTTCATCCATATCATTACATAAAACTCACTGATTCGAAATTCATGAGGTACCCTCTGTCGTTTTAAATATTTATCAGGTACCCCTAAAGTTGGCATATCATATAATGCATCAGACACCATCAATATATAACTTACTGATGTTGATTCTGTTAACTTAAATGACCTGAAATCACTTAAACCTGAACCTAATTCTCATATTAACCCACATTATGCCAAAAATGTCCTACCATAATTATATAAATCGCCTTTTTATTTACGGTCAAAGTAGTTTCAATAGTGGCGTAAGTACCTATTAGGTAATTGTGTCTGCTTTTAAAAGACTTTGTTGGGAATAATGTGAAATATTAGGTGAATTAGGTTAGGAGCCAACTAATTTTGGGTAATTTAAGTTAATGTAATCAACACCAATAAGTTATTGAGGGTGTCTGGTACATTTTATGTAAACTTAAGGGGTAACTGGTAAATTTTTAAAACGGCAGGGGTACCTCATGAATTTCGTAAAACCTCAGGGGTACCTGGTGAAAAATCCGTTCATTTAATTATGTTGTTCCAAAATCAGAATTTTCTAAAACCTTTATTGTTAAATGCACATTATGAAACCAAATCCACTTCCTTAGATCCCATAAAAAAATGAGAAATGGGAACATATTTCAGGACGACCGAGTAAATGTTAAAGATGTATGATGTTTTATGTTGTTACATTTGGTTTACTATATTTATAATATCAAGATTTTACCATTTTACTATTTTTGGGCGGTGGGGATGGTTTGAGAATGTTAGAGAGAAGGAAGAGCTCCTCAATCAAGAATTTTCTATGGCAATCTAGTTTTCTCCTCCTCTATATACCCTCTTAAGTTTTGAATGAAGTTCAGGTAATCATATTGTCTTTAAGAAATTATATTCTAGTGACATTATGGTAAAAAAAAAGTTTTACTTTTTACTTTTCCCCCTCTTTTTTTTTTGATTGATTTCCTATATACTTTCTCTATTTTTTAAAAGATGCAACATATAACTTACATGTATGTTAATATGTAACTTTGATCACCATTAATATCTTTAATTATTTATTGTTGTAAATTATAGAAATTTGATATTTTGTAAATGTACTTCAAGACAAATCTAATAACATCTTAAATATTTAATTTTATTATATATATTAGTCAGAAAAGTTCATCCAAAGTTAATATATGAATTATGTACAAGTCAAAATGTTGCAACCTTAAAAACCAAAGAAAGTATAGGTTTAGCCATGGTGACAATATAATGCTCTCTTGCCACGTTGAATTGCGCGCAAAAATTAAAGTATTTTCACCCTGAGCACAACCATGCTAGAAAGGAATCAGTAAATCAAATTGCATTTGATGTTAGGGACATATAAGACATTCTGGAGTACCAATCATGTCATGGTACTTAATGTTATCCTGCTCTAGTAGGACTCACTAATGTAGGGGCGTTTTATAATGTTCTTGTCATCATGTGATGAGAAGCACCATCGTCTAGAAGCAGACACTTGACTTATCCACAAATTAAATCCATTAATGCAAGAGGGGCATCAAGATGGGCCATAATTTGTAGCAATTGATCAGTTGAGAGACTTGGAAGAGGAATTAAATCCATGACAGAAGTCGGTTTTAGGGATGTCGTTTTGTTGACGACGAGTAATGGCTTTGTTGGTGGAAGATGCTGGCCGGCGTCGTCTCTTTGCCTCGACCACCTTGAGCATCACCACGTTTGTTGTTTTGTACGTCTCCATGACCATAACACCTTAGATCATCCTCTGGATAGCCATAGTATTATATTGTTAAACTTAATTACATCTTTGATCATTAGTATTTTGATGTACTTATTAATTTAAAATTTGAGAATACATATTCGCAGGAAAGCTAATTTCACGTGCCAATGTGAAGATTCTAATTTAATTATTTTAAATACATTTTAAAATTTAGAATATTTGACAACAAGACTATGAGTGTAGAGAACAAACAAATTGTAAAGTGAGTAAAACATTGAATGGAAATTTACAAGTTGTAATCACCAAATAAACAAAAGAAAATAAACAGTCAATGTTAATTTGACAAACAAAAGGAGAGATTATTTTGTATAAGAAAAAAGAAGAAGGAAACAAAATAAAAGGCTTTTCTTGCACATATCATAAAAGGGAACAACCAAAAATGCATGAACAAGAAACCTTACCAGCGCTTGCTACTAAACAAATTTGTATCGCAAGTAGTGGCATTGGACGAAACAATAGAAATTCCATTACACAAAACCGTGAAATGCCGCCTTACAGACAACAAAAAACCAGAATAAAAATTAAGCTCCCCTCTTAATATAAAATCAAGCTTAATATCCTCCTTTCTTAAGCTAGATTTTGATATTTGGACCTCCCCTTGTGCACTCATCATCAAATTAGATGTACTTTTAGACCCTTGTGCAAAATGTTGCACTTCATGAGTTCCTTTTAATTTTGCTCCAACTTCAAACCATGCAGTTTCCATTACCACATTCCAAAATTCTACACCAACTAAACTATTTTCGTTATCGGAATCAAAGACAACGTCAATATTCGTTGATAAAACTGGTGGTTCTAGTTTTACGACTCTAAATGCAGAGACTTGGATATTCTTGACAACAAATTGAGGCGCTTCGGCATATTTGAAGGCAACTAATATTGTTATCGCACCGATGAGTAGGCCAAGTAAGATGATAACAAGAAGCACAACGCACAATATTTGCGTATACTTTCCCTTCCGTCTGGAGGCTGAGGCACCTTGTGCAGTATTCCCAGCCTCCATTGACGGGAGGGTAAGTTTAGCTTTCTTTGTTTTTTTAATAAAAGAAGCTAGAAGGGTGCGATAATGATTTTCTTCCCTCAATATTGGGAAAAGAGTTCCTATAATTATGCTAATTATTGAGGTTTATCAAAAGGAGTGGTAAAGGTATTTGACTATAATTGGATGTTTTTTGCTTGGCATGATAAGACCGTTCTAGTTTAAGGTGAGGGTGGGATTCTCCATTTTTTTTAGGTTCCAAGTATTTAGGAAAAGTTATTACATGATATAGAGAGATGCTCTATTGGATGGTACATGGTAGTTAAATCAAACATACATGTTTTCTGTCGAAAATTTTATTGTCTAGGTCCTATAATTATAACATGGCAGTATTTATATATATTAGGTTGTCTTAAAATCATAGCACAATTTTTCAATTTAATACACAATTTTTTTTACGAAAACTACTTTTATTATAAAAAACAGTTCAGACAAAAAAGATATTAGATTCTTTTTTTTTTTTGTAAAATGACTTCATTAAACATATTTTTCCACAAAAACTCCATAATAAATTAGTTAGCAATTAATATTTTTAATGTAAAATCTAGGTATAGTGTGCAATTAATATGTTCATCCTACTAGAATATAGTTAATCACTAGTAGGAAAATGCTAATTTGTATCCCATGATTTGCGTCGAATTAACATTTAATAAACCGACATAGTTGCTCAGATCATTTGCGTCTTTTAGGTGAAGGATCCGACGCAAATTATAAGTAATGTGCATCGGTTTCACTGGAGCATTCGATGCAAATCGATACCGCAAATGGGGGGACAACGATTTGCATCGTTCTCGAGCCACACGCGACGCAAATGCCTTAAGGAACAAAAGCTTTTTGAGGCCATGATTTGCATCGGTTGGCTACAAGACGCGAAGTAAATCATGTGATTCCATTCCCTTTTAAGGGTTCCTCTTTTTCTCCAAGTCTTTCATTCGCTCACTTTCTTTTTTTCTCACTCCCACCCACCTTCACCCTCCCATTTCGTCCTTTACTCTCTCACCCTCACTCTCCGGCGCACCTCTCAAGGGAACCTTCCCGTCTTCACCTTAGCCTCCATCCATATCCCTTAAACCCTATAATTCATCAATCTCCTCCAAATCAACAACTTCTTCGACTGCAATTCACCATCTCCAACCTCTTCTTCAACTTAATTAACTCCATTTTTTTTGGGTAGGTTGGGTTTCAACAACCCTTGCTTCACAAGCACCATGGTTCTTCTCGAAGTCCTCTTCCTCGAGCTTACGAGCGCACGCAGCGTGGCGTTGGATTTGACTGAATTTATGGAGATGCCATGCGTTGTTACTGACGGTGGTTCGCGGTCGTTTCGACCGATGTTGCACTTTCTGCCGGGGGTTACTGCTTGTGTTCTAGTGGTGGTTCCATTTGGGTTCCAGTGTTGGTTCATGGTGGTCCTCCTTTTTCCTTCCTAGGATTTTCATCACCAAGAAGAAGAAGCGGATCCTTTTTGTGTTTATTTTTTTTAATAATAATTGAATTTAACTCATTATTCTTGTTTGAATTTTTATAAGGAGGATGAAAACATTTGTAAGTCCGAGTTTTGAATTTTTTTCATCAACCTAAAAGATTCGCTCCCTATCAAATTATATTAAATGCTTCAGTGTTGTTCTTTGATCAAATGCTAATATATACTTCATTTAAGATTTTCTCCAAGTCTTTCATTCTCTCACTCTCTCGGACGAATTTGGTGTGTTTGAGTTTTACTTTATTCAAGTTGAAGATTTGATTTTGATGTGTGGTGTTATAATACGGCCATTTCCAGTAAACACAATGGGCAGGATAAATGAACTTTTTTTTCGGGAAAGAGCATTTGCGTTGGTTACGGGTGAAGGTTCGATGCAAATGAAATAGGGCTTCCCAAGCAAGCCATTGCTTGCCATTCCAACACCATTTACATCAGATGGTGGCCTCAAACCGACGCAAATGACACATAATTTGCGCCAAACGACAAACCGACGCAGATAACTTGTGCGCAATTTACGTCTAAAGTTGTAGCGGCGAACTCAAAACCGACACAAATAGGGGTTTGGAAACCGGCGCAAATAATTGATTCTCTACTAGTGAATATCCAATAATTCCAACATAAATAAACTAGAAAATAGAGTAACAAAAAATTATTGATGGAATACATAAACAACTTTATGAATCATATTGCACAAACTTATAGGGCGATATTCAAGAATCAATGTGGGATTTCTATCTTTAGGTAGACCTATTGTCCAAAAATGACCCAATTTGAGAATTTGACCAACCTGATTTTCTTGGGTTTTGAATAAGATTTTTCCACCTGAAACCGAAATGACTCAAACACAAATATTTTGGGTTAGGGTTAGGGTTGAACCTGAGTGCCCGATCCAACCCAATTAATTTTTTAAATGTAAAATATAATATACTTCTTCCGTTCTGAAATAATTGAAATGATCTCTCTCTCTTGTATGAGAGATTTTTTTTATAGAAGCATTTCATATATTTCAGAACAGATGAAGCATTAAATATTATGACTAATAATAAATAAAAATAATTATATATTTACATTAAATAATTTTTTTTTGAGAGGATACATTAAATAAATGTTTACATTCACATCAACTGCAATATCTTTGATTTGTTATGATACAACAATATTATTTATAGTACCAATTTACGATTATTAATTTAAAATTTACCAACTTTATTGGTATGAAATTTAAATCATATATATGTTAGTAATATAAAGTGGCTATTTACAAAGAAGTTAATACAAGGTGATTAAAGAAAAAAAATATTTTACAGAGTTGTTTTTTTTTTTGAAAGAGAAATTTCATTAATTGAAGGTCAAACGGCATCTACAATAGTTATTAAAGGAAAACAAGATACAATTAAACAAGACTAAATCAAATTCGTCTTCGAAGAAACTACAATGAACCAGATCGAGCAATACAACGCAGCCCCCTTGTATTTACTGAATCAAGCAGCTATTGATGAGGAAGTCTATCATTCTGATATAGTTTGGGAAGAACATTCTTGATCGAGTCAGGTTGACCGCATCCGAGATTCCAATACCTTCATGTTGAGTCTCGAACTTCAACCAATGAGAATAATTTCTCATACCTAAAAACAAAAGAACCATACTCACAACTCCCATAGGGGAGAAGGAGATTTCCAAAACAGAAACTAAAAACCCCATAACAGAGTTTGAGAAAATCTCATAAAGAGAGACTAATTTATTAACAAAATAAGAAAATGAACTAAAAGCTGAAAATAAAAGGGGAAAAGGGGCTTACCATGGATGAAATCATCCATGGCAGCCCCTAATTGATGAAAATGGAGTAGGGGAGGCTAGGGTTTGAGAGAGAGAAAAAGAGAGAGGGGGACGTAGGATATAAGTATTTTTTTATTGGCCATTACTTAATTCTTGCAATACTTTCGTTTTTTCACTTTTACAGAGTGGTTAATGTCAAAGTCTCAAAAACATTCGTCCTCATATGGAATGTTTCTACTCAAAAATTGTTATATTTAGGGTTTTTTTTGGCTAGAAGTAACCTTTTAAATACTAGCTTTTGTGAAAGACAACATTTTATAAAAAACTCGCATAACAAGACCTTAATTTTTTTAATTTGCCAAAGACAACCTTGACCCAAATTCAGACGTTGATTCGCTAGAATCTGGCGTTAACCTCACTTAATTGGTCATGTGCTCCCCTTCCTCCCTAATTACTCCTATTCCCCCTCCCCATTCCCCCTTCAGCCTAAACAACCGAACCGGCGGCCAAAACCCAATCGAATTGAACGAACCGGGACCGAACCGAATTAAATTATACTCTCCCTGTTTTTATTTCTTCAATTTGATTTCTTGAAATGAAGCCACTACTTTGACCGATTATTTTGATTATTTTATAAGTAAAAATATAGTCATGTGTGATCTTGTTAGATTAGATCCGACGTGTAGATTTATAATATCAAATTTTTATAATTTTTACTTAAGGTGAAATAAGAGATATTAAGAAGTTAAATAATGCTTTAAAAACCGAAATGTAAGAAATAAAAAAAAGGGAACGAATCAATTAATATTAATGATAATAATTTAGAAACGAGGCGGGCGAAAACTAGGGCGAAAATAAGTTGGGGAGAAGAGGCCCTAGGCCTTATCAATCACACTCGGAAAAAAATCCTAGACTATCAAATTATCATTTGTGATCTTCCTAATTATTGGGTATAAAACCTATATGAGTTGTCGTACAATCTACGGTTGGAACTTGCAAGTAGTATCGTGGATTGTTGATGTTCACCCGCCATATCATTGTAGGACGTCTCTAACGGCTATAATAAAGCAAAATACCATTTGTGATCCCATTCATATAAAGCGGGTTCACAAAATTCACGCTCTAATTCTTGCCAATTAGACCTATCTTTCTCCTTTTTTTTAGCGCGGAAGTGTCCCATTCAAAAAAATATGCCCGCAAGCTGTTCGATGAAATGCTTCAACCAGATGAACACTATGCGCATCGGCATAGCTGTAGTCGTCATGAAGCTTCCAGAATGTTTCAAACAATGCAAAAGGATGCAAAAATGGAAGAGAAAGGAAAAGACATAAAAAGGTACTTATGTAATTAGCTTTTATATAATTATGATTCATTATTAAATTTTGAGACAATATTATGGTTTGATTGCTAATCATGAATGAGTGTCAAGTAAATTATTCGTGAAGTCAAATGATACTTTGGTTCATATTTCTATTTCTTATGACTTCGTATATCTTAATTGTAGGAGAAATCAAAGTACTGATTTTTTGTTTGTTTTCTACTGCCTACATATAAAGAAACACATTTGAATAAGATGCAGTAAACATATTTGAATAAGATGCAGTACTACAAATGGATATATTTGAGTTAAAATAGAAATTTTCTTTTTAATTTTGCACATTAAAGTGGAGTTACAAAGTGTATGGGAGAAATCAATTTTCTCTCCTCTAATCTACAACTGAGAAATATGTCTAGTATCTAGAGTAAACGAGACGAATATATCTTCTAATCTTCCTACCTATTTTCTAATATCAAATATACTAAGAAAAGTGGAAGATTTACTTATGTTTAATTGAATTGACTTCTCATCTTCGAGCTATTAAAGATTAGTCTAAGTCTTAATTAGGCGAAAGATTCACCGGAAATCTGGCTAGGATGAATGACAATTCCTTGAAGTTCTGTTGTTGTTGTTGACTTGGGGAGAGTTAAGTTTAGCCCAGGAGGTATAGGCTTTTCAGGTGAGTGACCCAATATTTCGGGAGCACCGTTATCACCTTCTCCCCAGTACACTTCCACCATAGTTCCCTGAGGATTCTCGTCAGATTCTGTTCCTGGAATCCCAACAAATCTGGCTCCAACGGGTATCTGCGTGTACATTGTTAGCAGAAATAAGATTCAGTCCATTAGCGAAGCCTGCCTAATCGTCCACCTTGAAAGTTTAAGTCATTACGCAGATTTTTGCAAGGATAATGAGCTTACCTGTATCGAGGTACCAGATGTCAGACTTAGAGTTACCAGTTTCTCCTCTGTAGCAGCACTTTCCATCTCTTCTTGTTTAGCAACATTGAGAAAGACTTCTTCTAGAGTTGCAAGACCGAGCTGGATATCTGTTATACCGAATTCACTTTGTCTATCTTGGACCTCGCCGAAAGTTCTCTGATTTACTCAAAAGCATGAATTGGGATCAGAATAGGCATATGAGTTGGTTAGTTTGACTTCAAAGTTATATTCGCTAAACATGTAAGGTAAATGTGAATGTTCTGTTATAGAGGTAATCAGGACATGCAAGTTGTATACCTTTAATAACGGTTCTTTCTCATGGGGAATGACGTAGCTAGTATATGACTTATTCTCCTCCATGGGTTCAACATTCAATTGCTGCCAAGATAGTATTTATAAAACAAATGTCACACCAAAAAGTGCAAATTTATCTGCTGTTTAAAAAAGCATCCTAGATTAGAATTCCTCTCCAACTCACTATTTTAAACAATTGCTTCAACTCCTCTCGAGCTTTGTTGCCTATTTCACCTGCTTTGCTGTCAAAGTTCATATTAGCAACAAAACCCGTCCCAAACCGCATCTTCAATCGAATTGGTGTTCCTACACAACGTAGCCTTCCCTTTGCCATAATCCCTATACGATCACTTAGAACATCAGCTTCTTCCATCGAGTGTGTTGTTAGAACAATGGCTCGCCCTCTTTTGAACTTTCTATAATGTCCCAGACATGTCTTCTAGTAAGTGGATCCATACCAGTAGTCTACAAACTCAAATATTAGCCAATTGTGGTTACTTGTTCATGTGAACAAGTAGGAAGCATTTGCAAGCACTGAAAGTAGTTCAAAATTTTCATACCGGTTCATCTAGAATCACCAATTTCGGGTCACCAATAAGGGCTGCTGCAACACTGAGGCGCCGTCTCATTCCTCCACTATAACTACCTGATCGGACTTTAGCTGATTTAGCCAGCTGAACATCTTCTAGTAATTTGTGAACAATCTGGTTGTGATCAAAGCTTTAGGTTTAGGTTCTTTGAAAAAAAAAAAACTAAATTGGGAAGTCAGAATTATTTGACATTCCCCCAGCCTCACAATATTTATATTCTGTATATATATATATATATATATATATATATATATATATATATATGGAGTCCCCTAGCAAAAATGAAAGAAGAAAGAAAATTGAATGAATTGCAACGAAAGAGTGATTGATACAACACATTGTAGAGCCAAATGGGGGATCATAGCCAATGGGAATTACTCTATCTGGGATACTGATATGGATATATTGTAATTTCTTCCCCAAAAACTAAGCTAGCTAATTATTTTCAGCAGAATCACCACTTTGTATATGTGCTTACTTTCCTTTTTGTACAAGAAGATAGGAAATGCCAAAAGAATTTTGTTCATCTTGGGTACTTACTGTTGGGATTGAATCAGGAGGTAGGCCTTTTATGTTGCAAAAAAGGTCCAGGTGCTCTTCACCGCTTAATACATTCCACAGGATATCAAACTGCAAGAATGATGTTGAGAAGTAAATGTCAGTCCTTTTATCTTCTAGAATCTAGCTGTAGAAAGTGTAGGAAATTCAGTAGTTTACAAGGATTGTTGCAATAATCAACACAAAATACAGATGAGAACAAATTATGGAAATAACCTGAGGGCAAACACCTATAATTCTTCGGATGTTGGACATTCCAACAGAACTTCGAACAGATTGATCGTATATTAGTGCTGTCAGTCAAACACTGTTAGTCAAATGAGAGTAGTAATGTAGGCGTAAAGAATCGCAAGTAGTTGGGTAATTGAATCTATAAAGATTGAAGCTATATTACCATCTCCTCCGCTCACTGGTACTATACCAGTCAAGCAGCTGATAGTTGTCGTCTTTCCAGCCCCATTATGCCCTAGGAGGCAAAAGAGCTGATCCTTAGGGAAGTTGACCCATAAGCCCTACAAATAATGTTAAAAGCCAAATAAACATAGTATCCATATTCCGTAGTATTATCCATGGGATTTACCTTTTCTTTTTTCTAAAATAGTAGTTAAATTTTTTTAAAAGCATGATCGTTTTGGGTTTTGCATTGCTACTTTAGCAAAATTAAAGGATGAGAAACAGAGTAGCTCTTTTAGCGTTGTAAATTTTTTAGTATGATTGAGGAACATAATAGTAAGTGTAAATGAAAATGCAGAAGCGAAGGGAAGAGAATGGGAGGATTTAATCTTGTTCTTTTTATTAAGCCAAATTCTCATTAGGAGATACTACTATTTGGAAGGAAAATGCAATTTCACTCCTTTGATCCCTCCCTTCTTTTCCTATTATTTTGCTCACCTACCATTTCCTCTATTGATTTACGAAAAAACTTTCTATAAGTAGTACCTTAACAGAGTGAAAAGGAGGGGACATCTTTAATTTCTTATTCATTTTTCCTGGAAAAGTCTTAATAAGACCTCTTATCTGAACAGCAACATCTGGATCCATCATACCATTGTCCATCATCTTTTTAATCTTGTTTTCTTCTTCAAGGACATCTTCATCATCTGGTGTAACTGTCTCAGGTTTTGGAAGCCATTTTGTACAGTTGAAAATGCCACTTTCTGAAACATTTAAAACAGAGGTATAAAGTCATGGATGAGCTGTAACTAAAACTTCCTCTGATTTAAAATACTTTGCACCACTTTAGTCTTTGCTCGATTCATATACAACTTTGAAAGTAGCTTTTTTTACTGATAGATAAAATAAATGTTACTATCTAAAGTGTTGATAGATTAGTTTTCAATGTATGTTTTTGAAAAATCAATTTATATACTCCCTTTGTTTATACTTGGTTCTTCTCACTTCAACTGTTGCACTATTTACTTAATCCACTTAGACATTATTTTTTCAAGTAATATATACTCCAAAAACAAATATGATCTATAAGATTTTGGAATTGTCTCAATGTATATTCTTATAATATGAACTTTTTATAAAATTTACTAATTGGTAATCAAATATATTACTGGTCAATGTGGTACATCGACAAGTGTAAAAGTAAAAAAGGAATAACTAGAAAAATAACATTGGGGCTTATTTTTACTTATAGAGAATATAAAATATTAGTTATTGAAATTGTGTTTTAACAAGCGTGGAAGTCAAATTTTTGCTAGTATTTAGAAACATAGGAAATATAACTGTATAAAAAGGAAATTCTTGCTTAGAAGCTATATATTTTTTTAAGGAAAGGGGGAATTTACCAAAAGCTCCAATTCCTCCTCCTCCTGTCCAGTACCCTGGGTTCAGAAAGTACAACGGTGACTTGGGTATGCCATTCTCACTTGGAAGTATGTTGTCTAAATATAAAGCCACCAGAAGCCACAAAAAGAAGGCTCCTATGAGCCTAATGTATACTCCATCCTGTTTGGACCATACATATGGAAGCATAAGATTAATGATATAGTTAACCTTCATGTAATTCCCTGATCTTTTTGTTAATTCTTTTTCTGGTGCATGAAACTACTAACATCGAATCTGACATTTGGACACGTACCATTGTGAAAATACATGGTTCGCTCTCTTCACCCTGTGGACACTTATTCCGTTCCTTCCAGCTCATCCCGTTGTTGCTTGTAGCTGCTGTCATTAGCATATCAACGGCTTTGGCAAACGGGATTACCGGCACTACATGCTTGATAATTTTGACTATCGAGTTATCCTTCATGTATTTTGCTATGAGCTGGAGGAATTTTGGTAACATGTATGTTGTCAGAATTCTATAATTCATGACTATTAGTTCACAAACCCTAAATAAAAATGGGAAGCGACTTGCCTGAACGGCAAAGCTGCCAACAAGGACATAAACTGTTGCCTGGTTTGCTGAGCGTGCTTGGCTGATAAAAGTTGAGGCCAAGAAGGCAATACTCGTCTAGTGTATCAACAAAGGAGTCCAAGGATGAAGAAGAAAACTTCAGTAGCAATGGGTTTGAAAGAGCCAAGGAGAAAACCCTTAAAAGCAAAAATAAAGCTAAAAGAGGACTTATACACAACACCAGCTATTAAAGGACTTGAAACACAAAGGAAACACATACCAATGGATTATTATTACTAAGGATTAGCCATTTACTCTCATACCAGTGATAAATGAGGATTAATCTTATTCTTTTAAGAGTATTACTATAAACTAGTGTAGTAATAAAGAATACATTTGCATATTTAGTTGTCACAATACTAGTTCAGGGACTGGTTTTCAAATCATTTTATTAACGTGACAATTATTTATGGACTACTCCCTCCGGTTCCTAAAGATCTTCCACTCTTTCACTTTTCACGCATGCCAATGCAAAACTTTAGACACTAATATCTCTAATTGTGTATTTGAAAAAATTATAAAAAGTGGATATTAATAAAATACATATTGAGATGAATCTAACAAGATCCCACATGACTATATTTTTTCTTACGTAATAGTCACAAACAACAGTCAAAGTGAAACTTGTGAATAGTGAAAAATGTCAAATAGGGAAGATCTTTCGGAACCGGAAGTAGTATGAGAGTAATAATGTTAGTAGACACAAGCCGAAACGTGGGTATTAGAAGTAAAAAAGGGTATGTTTTGTCATAACTTTTGCAATGTTCTTATGTGGGTTAGGTTGAGTTTCTCGCCCATGTTATTAAGTCGGGTTTGGATTGCTTAATCAACTTAAGTCAGAGACCGTCAACTCTACACGTGATAAGACACATAAATGACTTTCACCTTCTATAAATTTAACATGTCATTATTGTGCAACAAACGATAACAAAAGTGTCTACATATTTAGAAAATGGAGGGAATGAAGTTCGAGTTAATGCATAGAATTTGCTTTGAAAACTTAGGGCAAAAAACAAAAGAGCTTACCATACTAAGTAGGTTAAGGTAGAATGCAAGGGACACAACAATAAAGTTATTGTGCGTGAAGAATGTAAACCGGAAACACAACCCTGCGATCATTGTGAATAGTGAAACAAGGAGTGTCATAATAACCTCCCAAGCGAGCCAGGAAAGCCAGTAAGCGGAATCATAGAGCCCCATTATATTCATGGCCTGTTAAGTAATTATAGAAACAGTGAATAGAAATAAGACGAAAAGATTTTGATCAATTTCCCATTACTATGTTTAGAAATTTAAGGTGACAACTTTTTTCGGATATCTATATTTGGAAAAGAGTTTACCTGACGTAGTTTTTGTTCTTTCTCTATGATCAAGTTACTTAATTGAATCTGGAAAACCTGGGTGGTGATCAGCATAAAACAAATATTTCCAAGTAAAGTAAACAGTTGGGCTCCTTTGCTCTTCTTGGGCGGGTGTGCAAACGGCTTCATGCCAACACTCCAGTTCAAATTCTGATCTAAACCAGTTTTAATAGGTAATGTTAAAGCCAAAAAAGGGAGAAAAAAAAGTACAGTAGTTAATCATTAGTAATTGCCAAAATATGTCTCATAAAAGAGTACTACTTTTGAAATTTGTCAAGGAAAAGAATGCTTGTGTGTTGTGATGTGTACCTCCAAGAAGGGTTCGAGCGATTTCGCGTTCTGCTGCCATCTGAAGGGGAATCTGAAACTTGAGAAAGGTCTCTATGTATGGAATTATATAGATTACTGTAGAGTTAGGCTGAATTCCATAGCTGATGACAGATTTGCTTCTGTCAACAAAATGCAGAGCTCCTGGGCTGCGTGCAGGGTTACTTAGAAACCATGCATCTGTTTCATTTTGAGTTTTGAATGATTTTACCTGCATGCCATTGCCAGATATATGTATAATTATCATCAATCCAAAATATTACCAGAATATTAATTAGAACTCATGCATTCTTTCATATCTTATAAAGTACAGGTGGGGAAGTTTAGAAACATTTATAAAAAAAAACAGCAACCAAGAATATGTCTTCTAAAATCCAATTTTTAGGACGTGTGCCTACTGTGCACATATCTATGTGTCTCAATATTTGGCCTCACTTGTAATATTTTCTTTATAGGTCGTGGACTTGTGCCATCGTCCACGAATGAGGAGAGTTGGAATACTGAAGAAAGTTATCTCAGATTCCATCTGTATTAACAATTGAAAGAGTTGTTTAATGTTCTAGTAACTTAGAATCTTTGAAATAAAAGATTCTCCAAGTTATTAGATATTTTGTTGCTTTTGTTATTCCTTGAAAATCAGTTGGAATAGGCGTGGCATAAAATGTGGACCTAACTGCTTGAAGCTCTCCAACAAACTCAACCTACTCACTGATTTTGTGCCCACTAACGGATAGTGGAGGCCGTTTATTTCTGTTGCAATAAACGTGGAGAACGTGCAGCGTATTTAAGCCATGATCTCCATAACATTACAAGCACTCATCTAGGAGAACGTAGAACATTACATATCCAGAAGAAGAAGGAATTGCAGCAGCTATAAAAGGGAGAATTTACTTGAAGAAAACGAATAACTTTCTTGAGCAAAAAATTGAGAATAACTTAGAAAGTTTTCTTGTAATTTCCTCTCATATTCAACATACTTATTATTGTAATATTCATAGTGTTTGGGTGAGAGAAAAATTTGAGAATATCCTTGTAATCAAGAGAGAGAAAGAAAGAGAGAAAAGAGAAGACTTCGAGTGAAGTCAAAGTGAGTGTCATCAGTTCAGGGGGAACTGGGTGACTGGGAACAAGTTCCTAGAGGAACAGAGAGGGTCCATTAATAGATTGTAAAAAGATCGAGTCTTTTGGCCTATTATAATAAAGAGAGTTTGAGTCAAAATCCCTCGTGGTCAAGGTTTTTCTTCCTATTGGGCCTAGGAAGTTTTCCTTTTAAAAATCTCGTGTGTTTGTCTCTTTCGCATTTCAGATTATTTTAATTCCGCAATATAATTCGAAAATTTCCCCTCAACTACAATTCACTCCCCTCTTGTAGTTGGTCTAGTGTTCATACTAGAATAACAATTGGTATTAGAGCCTAGTACCTCCAGAATCAGCTAACACCGATGAGATTGTACCTGGAACAATAAACACTACGGGAGAGAAACTTGATGAAGGGTATTCAACTCAACGCCCACCTATGGTCAATGGCAAGCATTATCCATACTGGAAGAATCGTATGGAAATATTTATCAAAGCCGAAAATTACCAAGTATGGAAGGTAATTGAAATTGGTGACTTTGAAGTCACAAAGAAGAACGAGAAAGGGGAGCTGATTCCTAAACCCCTTGCCGAGTTTGACAAAGAAGACTTCGATAAAATGGAAATGAATAACATGGCCAAGAAGCTGCTCCATTGTGGTCTTGGTCCCCATGAGCACAATCGGGTCATGGGATGCAAGACTGCTAAGCAGATGTGGGAACTCCTTCAAGTCACTCATGAAGGAACAAGCGAAGTGAAACGATCAAAGATTGATATGGTCATGCATAAATACGAATTGTTTCACATGAAACAAAAGGATCCTGTTCAAGACATGCTCACTCGCTTCTCAAACATCATAAACGAACTTGAATCTCTTGGAAAAATAATTTCTCCATAGGAATAGGTTCGTAAGGTTCCAAGGAGTCTTCCGCAAGATGAAAAATGGATGGCCAAGACTACGACATTGTTGGAAACCAAGGACTTCACAACGTTCAACATTGAACAACTTGCTGGTTCCTTGATGACTCATGAGTTACTTCTAGAAACTCATGAAACTGAATCACCAAAGCCTAAGGCTCTGGCGCTCAAATCAGAAGAACAAGAAGATTCAAACTTATGATGAAGAGGCTGCGATGATCGTAAGAAGATTCAAAAAATTCTTCAACAAGAATTACAAAGGAAAGGTCACAAAGAAACCAACGAAGTTAAGTTGCCATATGTATGGAGGCCTTGATCATTTCATCAACGAGTGTCCTCAATGGGATAACGAGAAAGCAAAAGGGAAGTACAAAGAGAAGAACAAGGAGCAAGAAAAGCCTTTCTCAAGAAATGATATGAAGAGAGCCATGGTTGGAGCATGGGGAGAGTCTGACTCAGAAGAGGAGCATGAACAGACTGAAGAAGAAACTGTCCATCTATGTGTCATGGCGAATATCGAGGACAAAGTGGAATCATCAAACCCCAAGGTAAGTTTTAATGACATTGAAGAGGAACTTACAGAACTTAATAAAAGCCAATTACTAAGACTTTTATTATAAACCTTGACAGTCACTAAGAACCATTCTAATTGGCTTAACACATTAAAATGTGATACTGAGAAAAGATTCTTTGAACTTTTTGACAAGAGTAGAGCTTATCAAGAAGCATCTGAAAAAGTCAAAAACGAGAATTATCTTTTGAATTTGGAATTGGCATAATTGAAACTGTGTGTTCCTGAAGGAACAATCTCTTCAACTAATACTAGAATCAATGCTGAAAGTTTAAAAACTGATTATGAAAATGTTTTACAAGAAAATCTGGTATTAAGGAAGAAACTGGAACCCTCTAGGAACAAGCTTCCTAATCCAGTCACTTGGATACCAAAATATCAAAACAAAGGAAGAGAAGGTCTCGGTTTCAATCACAAGAAGAAGAACAAAAAGAAAAAAATATGTTGATATGCCAAGTAGTAAAATATGTTCTTATTGTGGGAACAGTGGTCACATAGTGTCTGACTGTTCCACCAGAGAAGAACGTATTGAGAGGAACACGTACCTAGTAAAACAGGTTTGAAAAATAAAGAAAGACTCAAGTCCAACAAAGGAACCCAAGCTTGACTGGGTTCCTACCACTAACTAGTTTGCTTTGGTACAGGCTGGAGTGAGGGGGAACAACCTGTGGTACCTCGATAGCGGTTGTTCTAAGCACATGGCAGGAGATAGATCCAAATTTCTCTCACTCTTAGTCTACAATGGAGGAACTGTGACCTTTGGAGACAATCTTATAGGTAATATTGTAGCAGTTGGTAAGATTGGAAAATCTCAGTCACATTCCATAGATAATGTATTTTTGGTCGAGGGTTTAAAGCATAGTTTACTTAGCATATCTCAGTTTTGTGATAAGGGAAATTCTGTGAAGTTTACTAATGAGTCTTGTGTAGTCAACATGGAAAGTACAGGAACCAAGATCCTTGAGGGAACGAGGAAAGGGAACACCTACATGGTCGACCTGAACCTTGTTCCTAGGAATAATCTCACATGCTTAAGTGTGATCGAAACAGATCCTCTACTATGGCACAAATGTTGCGGTCATGCAAGCCTATCCCTACTACATAAACTAAGTGGGAAAGACTTGGTTGTTGGTTTACCAACAATTAAGTCATTGAACCACGGTATTTGTGATTCATGTGTTAAAGGCAAGCAAGCGAGATCCTCCTTTAAATCCAAGAAAATGGTAAGCACACAAAGTCCATTGGAACTTCTTCACATAGAATTATGTGGTCCTGTACGCATCCAAAATCGCTCAGGTAAGAAATATGTGTTAGTTATTGTTGATGATTATTCAAGATACACATGGGTTATCTTTCTTCATAGTAAGGATGAAACGTTTGATGAATTTCTAACCTTTGCTAAAAAGATTCAACGAACGAGTGGTTTTAAATTAAAACATTTTAGATCTGACCATGGTAAGGAGTTTGAAAACTCCAAGTTTGATAAATTTTGCAGCAATGAAGGGTTAGACCATAACTTCTCAGCTCCAAGGACACCACAACAGAATGGTGTATGTAGTCGAAAGGAAGAACCGGACTCTTGAGGATATGGTAAGAACGATGATAATTGCAAGTGGTCTTCCGAAGAATTTTTGGGCTGAAGCAGTGAACACAGCATGCTACATCATCAATCGTGTCATGCTAAGGCCAATTACATTGAAGACACCTTATGAACTCATTAGAGGAAGAAAACCCAATATATCTTACATTCGTGTTTTTGGATGTAAATGCTTTGTACATAATAATGGAAAGGACAACTTAGGAAAATTTGATGCTAGAAGTGATGAGGCTATTTTTCTAGGATATGCCTTAAGTAGTAAAGCTTATCGTGTTTACAATAAGCGAACAATGTATGTCGAGGAAAGTGTCCATGTCATATTTGATGAGACTAACTCCTTGCAGGAACATAGTCATGATAATAACTTTGAAATTGGTTTGACTCGTCCTCAAGAGTTTGATCATTGTGATGAGGAACTAACCCCTGCAGGAAAAGAGAAGAAGATAGTTCCTGATCCTGATAACCCTGTGCCTGATCCTCCCGGGGAACAAACAACAGGATAAACTCAGGAAGATGAAGGAGCTTCGGAACCTGAAGAAGATCAAGTGAATCAACCACCTCAAGAAACTTAAGAAGCAACCAGGAGATTTGATCCAAAGCTTTGGAAACACCAAAATTTTCATCCCTTAGAATTAATTATAAGTGACATTGATAAGGGAACTCAAACGAGATCCCAAATGAAGAATATTTGTGCTTTTCATGCTTTCTTATCTATGACAGAACCTAAGGATCATATGGAAGCACTTAAAGAGGCTAATTGGATTAATGCTATGCAAGAGGAACTGAATGAGTTCCAGAGGAACAAGGTCTGGCACTTGGAGACTAAGCCAAAGAACCAGAAAGTTATCGGACTTAAGTGGGTCTTTAGGAACAAGCTCGATGAGCATGGAACAGTGGTAAGGAACAATGCCAGACTTGTAGCCAAAGGGTACAATCAACAAGAAGGTATTGATTTCGATGAAACCTTTGCTCCTGTTGCTAGGATAGAAGCAATTAGAATTTTGATTGCCTTTGCTGCCTTTATGGGATTTAAGCTGTACCAAATTGACGTAAAATGTGCATTTTTAAATGGCTTTTTACTTGAAGACGTCTATGTGGAACAACCTCCCAGATTCGAAAATCCCGATCTTCCAAATGAGGTATATAAGCTTGATAAAGCTCTTTATGGGTTGAAACAAGCTCCTAGATCTTGGTATGAAAGGTTGTCAAAATTCTTGCTTTCACATGATTTCATAAGAGGTAAAGTTGATAGAACCTTGTTCCTTCGATCAAAAGGAACAAACATATTTGTAGTCCAGATTTATGTTGATGATATAATATTCGGTGCTACTAATGATCTTCTTTGTAAGGAGTTTGCTGATCTTATGAGTAGCGAATTCGAAATGAGTATGATGGGAGAGTTGAACTTCATTTTGGGATTGCAAATCAAGCAAACTGAAAGAGGAACAATGATCCATCAACAAAAAAATGTCAAGGAACTACTGAAGAAATATGGACTGGAACAATATAAAACCAACCACACTCCCATAGGAACAGGATCAAGGTTAAATGAAGATTCAAATGGTAAGTGCGTAAATGAGAAGCAATATAGAGGTATGATTGGTTCATTACTTTACTTAACTGCAAGTAGACCCGATATTGCTTTTAGTGTTGGTTTATGTACACGATTCCAATCAAATCCCAAAGAATCTCACTTAACGGCAGTTAAGAGAATTCTTAGGTATTTGAAGGGAAGCGATGACTTATGTTTGTTCTATCCTCGAAGTGATGTTTTTTGACCTAGTAAGCTATTCGGATGCGGATTATGCTGGAGACTTGGTTAATTGCAAGAGCACATCAGGCATTATCCAGTATCAAGGAACAAGCTTGGTCTCATGGAGCTCAAAAAAGCAAAACACTGTTGCCTTGTCCACTGTAGAGGCAGAGTATGTGGCTGCTGCTGCATGCTGTTCCCAGGTCCTTTGGATCAAGCAACAGATAAGAGACTTTGGTATTAAATTTAAGTGTGTTCCTATCTATTGTGATAATACTAGTGCAATCTGCATTTCTAAGGATCCAGTTCATCATTCAAGGGTCAAGCATATTCACATTAGGCATCATTTCCTTAAGGATAATGTAGAAAAAGGTCTTGTTGAAGTTGAATTTTGTCCAACAGAAAATCAAATAGCTGACATATTGACTAAACCACTTCCTAGAGAAAAGTTTGAGAAAATTTTTAGAGCTAGGGATGATTAGAATTCATTAAGTGTGCTACTTCAAATGAAACACTTAGTCACAAGATTGCAATAAGTGGCCAGCAATATTTTGTGAATTTATTCATCCATTACACAGTCATTGTAAAGGACTCACACTAGTCTTCATAATACTCCCCTTATTGTCCATGCATATACATGAGCAAAAATAATAAGGTCTATGTACATATAGCTTAAACATGTAACATGCATGAGTTCACACCTTTTATTCTTTTTATTTTTTCCACGAAAATATTATCTTCATTTTATTTTATTATATTTTCTTTTCCATAAATTTATTATCTTTTTCATTCATCCCCCACAAATAAATTTTCTTGGCAACGCTTCACCAGCGTTCATATACAAACCAGAAGATAAATAAATTCAACGGATATAAAGAAGGAAGGGAAAAGCCACATTTAATTTCTTTTTCACCATCCCCAATAAATCTACCCCAAATAAAAACCCATCACATCAAATCAAACTTACACGGCAAATTCACCGTTTTTACCCCAAAACCATTAACTCTGCAAAACCACTTTTCTCTCTCTCTCTCCAAAACCTTTCAACTTCATCTTCTTCACCTAAACCCTCAAATGGCTCCCAAACGAAAAACAGCCGATGATATCAAGAATTTTCCGGTAGAAAAATCTTCACCTCTGGGGGATTACAACGAGAGTGAGAATGAATCTTTAAATTCTAATGAAGATTCCCTGGGTTCTCAAAACAATTCGGCTGAAAATGAGGTAATTTCGCCAAAGAAGGAGGAAGATTTGGATGATGCTGAAACAGAGCAAGAAAAGGAAGTCTTGGTTCCTACAAAAAGGGGTAAGAAATCTAAGTCTTCCAAATGTATCATAGGGTTTTACGTTGATTTTTCTTGGTGCAAGAAAATTAAGTGGGGTCAGTTTCTTGATCTTGTTAAGTTTGAAAAATGGGATAAAGTGTTAAGTTTTGATGAGGGTCTTTATGAGAGTGAGATGAGTGAGTTCATTTCTAGTTTTGAAAATACCGAGGGTTGTGCATTAGTGTAGTTAATGGTAAATTGGTTAAGTTTACCGAAAAGAATTTGGGTGAGTGGTTTGAGGTACCAACTGAAGGGTACAAGGACTATGTAAAGGGTAGAGCCAAACTGAATGTAAATGGTGCTTCTAATTCTACCATTTTGGGTTATTTTGGGGGTAAGGATTCTGACCTGTCCCTAGATAAAAAAGATCTCTCTCCATTTCACAAATTTTTGTTTCATCTTGTTTGGTGCTTCATATTGCCAAGGACATCCAAGAGGACTCAAGCGAGCCTCATGGATCTTTCATTAATGTTTTGTCTTGCCAAGAATATAAAAATAAACTGTCCTGCTTTAATGATCTCTCATCTTTCCTACTGTATTACCCACAACACAAAAGTTGGGTATGCAAACCTCATTTCTGTTATCCTAAAAAAGAACCAAATCAAACTCCCTTCTAGCATCTCCTTTGATTTAGAGCCTGACAACTATTTGACCAAGGACACTTTATCAAGGCTGTCTCTGAGGGTACAGGGTGGGAAGTTAGAGTTTGAGGTTGCAGAACCTAAGGGAAAGGTAGATACTGGGAACAAGAGGAAGTTTGAGGAGGAGGTCAGTGCTGAAGGGCCTAGGTCAGTGAGGAAGAGTCAAAGGATTGCTGTGGCCAAGGCTCCTAAGGACCAGGGTTAGGGTGCTGTTCATATTGATCTGGAGGAGGATCAGGTCACTCCAGGATCACAGGCTGTTGATTTTCCCCTTCTCTCCACTGCTGGTCTCCATGGAATTCTACATTCAATTCAGGAGTCTCTGTCCGTCCTGCACACAAAGGTCCAGGGTGTTGAAGCCAGGATTGCCAGAGTTGATCTTCAACAGGAGCAAATCCTAGCAGGGGTGAAGAAAGGAGAATGTGCAGTACGTGAGAAGATTGACGTTGTGGTCGCTTCTTATGTTGTTCGCCCGAAACCCTAATCTTGTGGAAAAAGATTATTTATTTAATCTAAATCAAGATATTATTTTATGCACTTTGAATGTTTATCATATGGTATATTTAATGTTCTAGTAACTTAGAATCTTTGAAATAAAAGATTCTCCAAGTTATTAGATATTTTGTTGCTGTTGCTATTGCTTGAAAATCAGTTGAAATAGGCGTGGCATAAAATGTGGAGCTTAACTGCTTGAAGCTCTCCAACAAACTCAACCTACTCGCTGATTTTGTGCCCACTAACGGATAGTGGAGGCCGTTTATTTTTGTTGCAATAAACGTGGAGAACGTGCAGCGTATTTAAGCCATGATCTCCATAACATTACAATCACTCATCTAGGAGAACGTGGAGCATTACATATCCAGAAGAAGAAGGAATTGCAGCAGCTATAAAAGGGAGAATTTACTTGAAGAAAACGAATAACTTTCTTGAGCGAAAAATTGAGATTTACTTAGAAAGTTTTCTTGTAATTTTCTCTCATATTCAATATACTTATTATTGTAATATTCATAGTGTTTGGGTGAGAGAAAAATTAGAGAATATCCTTGCAATCAAGAGAGAAAAAGAAAGAGAGAAAAGAGAAGACTTCGAGTGAAGTCAAAGTGAGTGTCATCAGTTCAGGGGGAACTGGATGACTGGGAACAAGTTCCTAGAGGAACAGGGAGGGTCTATTAATAGGTTGTAAAAAGATCTAGTCTTTTGGCCTATTATAATAAAGAGAGTTTGAGTCAAAATCCCTCGTGGTCAAGGTTTTTCTTCTTATTGGGCCTATAAGTTTTCCTTGTAAAAATCTCGTGTGTTTGTCTCTTTCACATTTAAGATTATTTTAATTCCGCAATATAATTCGAAAATTTCCCCTCAACTACAATTCACTCCTCTTGTAGTTGGTCTAGTGTTCATACTAGAATAACAAGAGTGATTCGTATTGATCTACTTATGAGATGTTAAAATCTTCTTTTTATTAGAGATGGTTACACTTAACACATAAGTTTATTGATTTCAAATCTTATATAGCCCACAATTTATGTACCATTGGTGTGATGCTTTTTTCTAATTCCTCATATATATTTCATAGGAGACATACCTTGGAAGGTGGAATGGGTCGACCGGGATTGTTAGCCATGATCGCGTCAACAATACGTTGAATCCTTGAGTTGGAGTCGGAAGGTCCGCCACTCCAAACAAAGTCATAGCACGGACGGCGTACACTGAACTCCTCGCAAGGCGGTATCGGCTCCGAGAGGAGGTTGTACGGCGGGTCAGACATGTCACGAAATGTGGGATCTACGTTAGCAATGGCATGGCCTATCTTGTCCAGCGCAAACATTAGGAAGATAAAGAAGAAAGTAAGAAAGAATAGTTGGAACAAGGCGTACTTATTCCTCCCTGCCACCCACATATTTTTCTTTAGAAGCGCCTTGATTTGCTGCATTAGCAGCGGGATCCCGCTTCTTAATTGCATCTTTTATTCCACAAATATCATCCAAACCCAAATCCCAAATAATGAAAACAAGGAAGAACAAGAACCGTTTCAGTTTAATATATGGAGGGTATATATACATTTATTAAGTGGACTAGCTACATTTTAGCCATTTATTATATATAGTAAAGCATATGAGAATATATAGGAGAAAATATAGAAGAATCATATATGTAGATTCATCATAAAAAATTTGCAGATCTCTCGTAGTAAAATTAGGAGAAAATATAGAAGAACCATATGTCCATATGTAGTATATCTCTCATATATTCTAGATCTCTCATAAACAATTTGCATGGCCACTAGAAACGTAGGTTGACAAAAACCATATATATAGTAGTAGAAAAACGTGGAAAAATTGTTGGTTACTTTAGATCTTTCTAGGAGAAAATATAGCAGAACAAATGAACAGTTCTCTTCAATTTTTCTTCAAACTTGTTAATTCCCCTCCAATCTCCCTAAGGGTGTGAATCACATTTTGTTGGGTCGTTTGTTTATAATCTTGAAGGCATGGAAGTCTCAACGAATGGTCGTGCAAGCTTTGCTACTCAGGCAGATGCATTGTTTAGAAAATCTCTTATATATCAGGTACACTGTTTCATATTTTCTCTAGGAGGCTAGGAGCATCTTCGTACAATGGCATATTGAACTGGGAAAATTCACCTTTAAATATCTCAAGTTTGGGTGTTTCTCATATTTATCCAAATTTTACTCTTATTTATGAATCAAGTCCAAGTATTGTATAAGACATGTTATGAATTTAAAAATGGAAGAAATGTTACGTATGGTAAATGAGAAGGCTTCTCATTGCATCGCTAATACATTTCCTCTGTTTCTATATAGTTGCTCTAATTTGACTTTTTAGTTTGTCAACGCACAACTTTGGACATTAATATCTTTAATGATGTATTTGTAAAAATTATAAAAAGTTTTTATTATGAAAATTTTCATTGAAACAGAATCAACAACATTCCATATGATCATTTTTGTTTTGGTATATTAGTAAGAAAAATATGGTCAATGTCAGGTGTATGAATAGTGCAAAATCTAAAGAACTGCACTAAAAAAGAAATTGAAGAAGTATATAAGTAGCACCGAGTCGGGTACAAAAGTTTTTGGTACGGGGATCTTACCTACTAAAGTATTTCGTCGTGCTTCATAGTTGCATACCATTGCATGACATGACTAATCATACAGACTTATATAAAGGGAAATTTATGATTAATTGTGGTTTTAATTGGAATGCAGAAACGAAACAAGTCACAGAACTGCTGCCTGTTAATAACCCCATTGGTAATAGTAGCATTATGTGGATTTTTGGAACGTTATATGAAGGACATAAGTAGTGGAGGCACAAACAAAGATTCTAAGATGACGGAGGAGATAAGGGACCCCTTTGCTTGGCCACCAGCCCTGGATATTCCTTCCGACACCACACGAGCTGTCCGTTTCAAATACATGCCTTTCAGTGACTTGCCGCCTCCTTCGTGTCGAGACGCCCACAATTGCCCTGTCTCTTTGCTCTTCACAGGCACCAATCGATCCTTTGTTATGAGTACGTTCACCATTTATCTATCTCTTGACACCTACTCGTCCAACTTTATTCAGTGTTTTGTTACACTTTGATTTTCACGCTCTTCATTATTATGTACAGTTGACTATTTGAGACGATTTTTTTCTTACTTAATTGGCATTGATCATTAGTCTAGTCCCACAAATATATTCCCTCCATTTTTCTAGTGTTGCAATGTTTTGAATTATAAATTATAAGTATGGGATTTGCTAGGACGGGAAACAAGCTATTACAATTGTTGTTACTATAAAGCGGAAAAATAGGGAGATTTTAGAATATAATTCAAAGCCACGTGCCAGCTAATGATTTGTTTTCTCATATTTTCATCTATATATATATGTGTGTTTTTATGATTAATAGATATATGTATTAACTTTTGTAACAATAGTTAAAAATCTATAATAAAGATATAAATGATCAAAGTTTTGTATTGGTAAATATGAAAATCAAAATGTTGCAATAAAATAAATAAATGAGGTATAATCTTGTTAGATTCGTTTCAATTTGTGTGACTAAAATACCAGATTTCATAGATTTTTAGAGTATGTTGGCATGTTACATTGAGTGGGTTAGTCTTTGTACTTTCCCATATTATTCAAGTTGGTACTAACCTAAGATTCCAAAGAAATACAACTTACTCGATTGTACTAGTACTAGTATTTTAACTTAATCTCTTACAACCATATGTGGTCCAATAAATGAAAGTTACCTGATTATTGTCTGTGAAATGTTAATGACAGGTTTGGCAGAGAAAATGAATCCCCCAGTGTCTGCAGGAAACCCTTCTGATATGGATCGTTTAGTCTTGGTAAACATGAATATTTGTTTCAATCTCGTTGCATTTTTATGGACGACGTACACTTCCGAGTTAGTATGATCAATAAATAGGGCATTGCATGATTGCATCATGCCTTTGGCCTTTGCTGGCTAATTAATTGCTGAACTTTATCTAAAATTCTGTACTAGGCAACATCAGTTAAATTTCCTCAGGCGAGTTATCTGATGGATCCTGCCTTCGATCCCGGATCGCCGTCACCCCTCTATTATTTACAAAGCAAGTGCAAGGCTAATTCTTCAATCCCTTATCCCTCAGGCCAAGGTACTTGAAAACCTTTTTCTGGCTCTTGGTTACGTGCATCTTTCTTGTTTCATATTTCTATGAAAAATATATATTGAGCACATACTCCCTTCACTTTTTTTTATTTGCTACATTGTTGCTTTGGGAATGAAGCCACTAACTTTGACCGATTATTTTGATTATTTTATAATTAAAAATATAGTCATGTGTGGTCTTCTTAGATTCGTCTCATGTGTAATAAATTCATAATATCAAAATTTTTTAACTTTTACTTAAACAAAATAAGAGATGTTAATGGTTAAATAACATCTTGAAAACCATGCAACAACGATGCAGTAAATAAAAAAAAAACAAAGGGAGTATATGAGAACTAAACCTCTTTTTGGTCTAGTTTATATTGCTTGTAATGAGATGACAACAACTACATATTCATGCAACAAGCACTATTTGGCCAATTCTTGGAGATTCAAAGTTCAATGTTTTTATTTCTTCTCTCAAACTTCCCATCAACTTGCTACTTGCTAGTAAAAGGTTGTGAGGCAAAATCTTGTATGAATCCGAGTTACAGTAATATATTATGCGTTTGGGGTGAGATCTTTAGTATTTTGAAAGATAACTTTTAATGCCTCACAAGATAATAAGTTATAGTAAGTTCATGAGTATTCATCTTACCTAAATATTTTTCCTGAAATACTTATACATGCATTTTGATAGTGTGGTAAGACTTGGTCTTGTATACTTAGTTCATTGTTCATTTTTTTCTTAATGTATTCAGAAGTAAAGTGCCTTGAAAATTTACACTTATGGCGGAACAGCTCGTCTGATGTCAATAAGGAATTATACAAATGCAAAGGAGGAAACAAACAACATAAGGAAGAGAACGAATTCGCAGCAGGTAGCTAGTGCCTAGTAGCCTAGTACTAATCAAAATAGTTTGATCAATACAGAAAAGATGACAATAATAATCTGAACTAGGACGAATTTATCTATTATAGTCCTCCATTTCCATAGTAATCAATGTAGTTTGACCACGTGCAGTGCTCACATAACCTACTTTGACTATGATATTCTATTGATATATTAGGACCAACATTAGGATGTATGTAAAATATCAAGAATAATTCAAGATCAATATAGTTTTCTCAACACATATTTTTAAATTATCAACTTTATAATGTTTGATAATAGATAATTACCAGTGAAAGCTAAACATTATCATATTAATTAATTAATATGGGACGAAAAGAAAAAGAATATAAATTATCTCATAATAATGCGAAGCTATGGAGGTGCCTATCTAAAATGATTTGAAATTATTCTTAAACGGAGAAGGATGTGAATGTTTTTTTTTGCATATTTTTTTAAGCTAAATGTGCATATTTTTATTATGATCAATTTTAGTCAAAATAGAAGAATCGTTCATTTAGCTATTGAACTAAATTTGATGCAATTGGTTGTAGATGTAGAACTCAAATCTCCTGTGACATCGCAAAAAGATATTCAACAAAAAAAAATCATCAACAAATCAATTTTCCATGTGAAATTAAAAACAAGCACCTTAAACCCAAAAAATGGGCACCAATAATCCAATATATGGGTCAAAAATTCTCCATGAGAGAAAGATGAAGATCTATTGTAATCAATTACTTTAAAATAGATATAGACACGAGAAAGGGGTGTATATTCATCCAAAGGGATGGTGGTATCCCCTAGGACTCTACATTTAAACAGAAAACTAGGGTTTCTAAAGAAAGAAGAGAGAAGATTGGAACGGGAGAGAAGAGACTGAGGATTATTAGTTCAACATTCCTTTTTGCTCTTTAATTACAGTTAATCCTTTGTCCCATTTTGTGTCTCATCTTGTGTTCTTATCCCTTCTTGTTTCGATACATCATCAATTTTTGCTAATGTATTAGCCTTGATTTGAAGTATACAAAGTTGTTGAATTTCTTTTTATTTGGTTGAAAAGTTTTCTGAAGAATTGACTATTTAGACAGAGTATTATAATATTTTTCCGTTTGTAAATTGTAATATGGTTCTGCTCACAACTCAGAAGAGAGCATTGTATAAAATTCACTCTTTCTCACAAGTCATTAGGGTCATCTACTCATCTCATGCAGCTTAAGTTGTAGGACATGCGTTTAATTTTCTTTTTGGGGGTGGGGGATAGCATTTGATTTTTCAGACAGCAATGGAGCCAAGTACAATATGACTTTATGGCACGAACAAACTCAGGTTACAAATTTTATGATGGGGATTACCTTTGAATACAATCGTCTACCACGGTGGCTAAATTTGGTAAGGGCGATGCACATCACAACCTGTTTTCAATATTTGTTTCTTTTGGTTTTATAGGTTTGTGTATCATTGCTAGTTTATAGGTACGAAAAGTCATATGAATGTGTGATCATAGAGGTTTTACCTATAATGAACTCAAAAGTACTTTTAACTAACAACAAAAAAAAGATATTTATAATTGACAAAAATAAAGTAGAAACCATTTTTGTAGTCTCAAACTCTCAATAGTGAGTGTCTCGGACGATGCCCCTTGCGCCATGTTGTTACTTATCGTAATATTTTGTCTGGTGAGGATAAAAAGACGTCACGACTCACGACATGATAGGTTATTGTATGTTATTTTGAAAAATAAGCCCTTAAAAGTTTGGGGATATATGGAAGCAATAACTTAAATTTTTACAAGGAATTTGAGTAAGAGTTTATGTCTACAACAGTCTATTGTTATTATAGGTTCTAGGGATGTAACTACTTGTATAAGTCTTCTAATGAGATATAATTAAAAAAACATTTATTATATTTTATGTTGAAATACTAAGCAATGATGTTATGTTGGATTCATGATTCAATTATCACTTTTCATTTCAAAAGTCACGTGTTGAATGAGTGTGTCACGTGGCACATAGGCTTTCCTAGGAACGTGATACAGAGTTTGGACTTTGATTTTTTAAACTTAATAACCATGTTACCATAAATGATAAATAGTATTTAGACCTTACGACCTGAAGTAAAAATGATTGTACAAAAATTACTTTGTGCTACACCTATTTCTTTTTTCTCCCTTTATACTCCTTTCTCTTTTAGACAAAAAACTAGTTGTTGCCCCGGGCGATTTCCCGGATCATTGTGTATCATTCGTTTATTATTTTTTTATAAAATTAATTGAAATACATGCCTCAATATTAGCATATGCATTTAGATAACACATGACTACCTCCGATGCTTCATAACTTTCAATTAGTATTGAGTACCGGGTGCATTATATTTTTTGTGATGTCATCTACTTTTCGCAAAATGGGTCACTCTTTTAAGTCAAAATGAGTCATTTATAAATAAAGAATAGTTGTTCACCTTAAATGAGTCACTTGAATATAAGTAACTTGAATATAAGTAAAAGTGATCCATTTAGGACAAAAGATTACATGGGTTTGAAGAGTAGCGTTTTTTTATCTTAAATAGATCACTTATATATAAATTTATAAGTGTATATTTAAGACAAATAGTTAACCGCGTCTCACAAACTCATATCATACAATAATGGATGATGGATCGGTCCTTTAAATTAGTTGATTCAACACGACAAAGTTTGTAATATAATTTTTTGGGTCATATATAAAGACACGTTACATTTCCGTTCCTATCTATACATTGATTGAAATCATGTAAAAGGCTAAGCATAAATTAAGATTTGGTGGGCTCGTTAGAGATTTTTATAATGCACCAAAGTTGATTTGATGTTTTATTATCACTATTATGATAAACGGAAATTTGATAGGTAATATAACTTGTAACATGGGGATATATTAGTTTATTACTCATAAACTCATTTACTTGATAAGTCAATTAATGTAGGAGTCAAATTGGTGTGTCAACTTAAGAAGCATAATTACTTCTACTTACAATAAAAAATCAATATGAGCTTGTAGATGAGTTGGTTAGTGTATTTGTATCTCAGAGGAGAGGTTGTGGGTTCGAGTCTTAACACCCACATTTTTTATTGTTAATTTGTGTTAATTGCTTAGGAGGGGGAGAACATGTGGCAGCATGACATTTGTTTGTCTTGAGTTTTAGATATGTATATAAATTGCAAAATCTAATACTTCAGTGTAATAATTACATGTGCAGGCATCAAATGCGTACCTTCAAGTGTTGCAAGGACCTGACACGCAGATGCTGTTTGAGTTCATTAAAGAAGTGCCAACCATTATTAGATTAGATGCCAGAGTTCAAGGGGTGTTGGATTTTCTCTTGCGTATTGCAAGCTTTGGATTACTTATTTACCCAGCAACCGTAAGTATCCAAATATTTACTGATGTCTATGCTACCAACTAATGAAAAAGCGTTGCAATTTGCAAACGGTTATCTTAAGACATATTTTTGGAAATTATTGGAGATACATATAACCTTGTGTTTTCGATCATTTTTAAAAAATAACCCCGACGCTTTCACATCTATCTCAAGTAACTCAACTTGTAAAACGTAGTGAAGCTTAACAATTTTGTAGATGACGTTACAAAGGCAAAAAGTACTATACTTACTCCGTTCTGTTTTAAATGAAATATTGGGTGAAGTGACACTATTCATTGATCAATTTTGACTCCAATTTATCGCCATTATATAAAGAAAAACATAGTCAGGTGGGATCTTGTTAGATTCGTCTCGATGCTTACTATCAAATTATAACTTTTTTATATTTTTTACGTGTGCACAACTAAAGATATTAATGATTAAAGAAGCGCGTTGGGTTGCGTGAAAAAACAAACGTTTCATTTAAAACAGAACGGAGGAAGTATAATGTTTTGTAAAGTGTTTTTAGGCTGCTTTTAGACGTAAATATTATGTTTTCGAAAAGCTAACTTTAACTTAAATTTTGAGTCAATGGCAGCTTTTGAAGGTAGAACCTAATTCATTCATGTTCCATTACTAAAACCCAACAGCTAAATTTTATTGAACACCCATTGTTTCAAGCTTTATTTTGAGTGCTAACGTCTTACGTATAACAACAACTATGATCGCTAACAACTAAAGTACTTAGCTATAGTGTTTGATTGATTTTTTTTTGTGTTAACTCAATGCTTTTTAACTAATTTCAGGTCTTAGTAAGCTTAATTGTGTATGAGAAGGAAAAAAATTTGCGGATCATGATGAAAATGCATGGGCTTAGAGACACGGCTTATTGGGCAATTACTTATTTTTACAGTCTCATCATATCTGTTCTCTTCGTTCAGTTCTTTGTCATTGCTGGAAAAATATCAGGTAATCAAATATAGTATGTCTTGCCGAAAACCGTATTACAATAGTCAATAATATTATGGTAAAACCACCTCACTTTATGTCCCAAAAAAGTCATTTTGCAAGTTAAAGGGGTTATTAAATAACGGATCACCTTATACCTTAAAGGGGTTATTTTTACTTTAAGTGATCTCTTTAGAATAACAATTTACTCTCGTCTTACCTTGTAATTCAAACAACTCTAATTTTACCTTGTTGTCACCTCAATTTGTGCTTTGTTTATGAAGCACAGCATAAACTTGCTTATTCAATTTGCAGGTCTAACTTTTTTCACCAAGAATGACTACACCCTTCAATCTGTCTTCTATTTCATCCATGTGAACTGGCAAATTTCATTTGTTTTTGTAATTGCTGCACTTGTATCCACTGTCAAGACTGCTCAAGGTTTGATTTTCACACGCTTTAATATTTTTTTTTCTTAATTTTAAAAAAAGTTTCAACTATACTTGTTTTTTTTTTCTTCATCATGATCATGCTTTTACATATTTTCAGTGATTAGCTCGTCGTACATGATGCTGGTTTGTGTTTTGTCATTATTTGTTGCTGGAAGATGTATTGAATCCACTGATATTTCTAGTAAGTAGACTCTACTAGACCTCATTCTATACTTTTCTTTCTGCTAATTGTTTCTATATATATATATTTTCCTCAACAATATTACAATACTTTGACTTTTGCAGTAATTATATACAAATTTCATATCTTATATCTTATCAAAATTTATTAGACCGGAACTTATCTTAACTTCTTAGACGTGAAAGTTGTGTTTTTAGGTGAAGAGAATGCACCTTATGAGATGTCCTCTTCTAACCTCTCTTAACCTCTCTTCTTGATTCATTCCGCAATCCGGAAATCATGTCAAATGCAAGTGTAATCCGTTACCATTTTAGGAAATATGACAACTTTTTCATGACTATTCTTCTGGATTGGATGCAAAATATTTATTTACAACAACGGTACCTTAGTCTTCGACATGTTATGAACAGCAGGATATAACAAAAGTGCTGCTCTCTTCATCAATCTTTCTGTAATATATTACGTATATCTCTGATTTTTCAGGCAATGTGGTACTTTTAGTAGAGATATTTCCTGGGTTTGCACTATATCGAGGGGTATACGAATTCCAAAAATATGCTACATTTGCTAGGAATGGTGCTGAATTTGGAATGCGGTGGAAGAACTTGAGTGACCCAGGCAATGGAATGAAAACAGCTATGATCATCATGGTTACCGAGTGGGCGGTCATGCTTTTGTTAGCATATTATCTAGATCAGGTTGTATCTACTGGAAGTGGGAGGAGAAAGAGTCCCTTCTTTTTCTTACCTACCTTCAGAAAGAAGCCTACTTCCCAGCAAAGTATGCAAAGAAATAGTTCTCAAGTTTTGCCTGGCAATAATCAGACTGATGTGGAACAGGAGGTATTGTTTCATTCAGAACAGCTTCCATACCCCCCCCAAATCTGCGGAAGAGTGATAAACCTCTATCAGTTAGAGGGCACCTTGCCCACTATCGGGGATAATGTTGTAATTTTGGCATATTAACAAACACAAACAGAGGTTGAATTGTAAATAACATGTGTATAAGATACACAAACAGTGTTGATGTATAGATAACAAGTGTTTTAAACACACAAACATGGGTTTTCATAAAAATAAGGTTGCATTTTTTCGAGGAAAAGGCGGCAAAAACGCGCAAATCGAGACAACTTTTACTTTTTGTCGAAATCACAATCGACTTTTTGACAAAAGTTACACTAAATTCACACCAACAAGGGTTGTTTTGTAAGTAACAAGTGTCTCAAACACATAAACATGGGTTGGTTTATCAATAACAAGTGTTTTTGATACACAAACATGGGTTTATAAATTACAACATTGTCCCTGATAGTGGGCAAGGTGCCCTCTAGCTGATAGTGTTTTATCACTCCTCAAATCTGCGTTACTCAGACTCAAGTTCTCATGTGGGGCACGAATATGTGTCCTAGTGTCGGACTAACTTTTTTGTGTAATATTTGGCCAAAAACGAAGTGTCAAAGTGTCTATATCCATGTATGAGTAACAAGCATCCAACACAATACTTACAATAGCCCCCCATGTCATCAACTATAAAGCCAAGGTTTTGCATCTTTTTTGTAGGACTTAAACTTTGTTTGGTGATTTGGTATTTGCCATAAATTCAATTGGATTTCGGCTTTTGTTTGTTTATTTTATGTGGTCAATCAACCAAAAAGAATTTGTTTAGTATATGGCTTTTCTTTGCAAAAACGATGAGGCTGAACTAGACCTGCTTTTTGTTGTTGGCTTTTTGCTTTTTTGCTCTGAAGTTAATTGATTTGCTTGTAAAAAGGTAGCAATTAGCAACTGATTCCACCAAGCAAGTGAACACAAGACCATTATATATTGATAATTCTATTGGATTACTCTTATAAATCCCAATTCCCAAATCAACAATATGTGTTCAATGTTTTCTGACAGAGACAAAAGGTAGAACAGTTAATGAAAGAAGGAAGCAGAACGCACACGGCTGTCTGTGACAATATAAGGAAGATTTACCCGGGAAGAGATGGAAATGCAGCAAAGGCCGCAGTTAAAGGATTGTCTCTTGCTTTAGAAAGGTCGGAGTGCTTTGGCATGCTTGGCCCAAACGGTGCAGGAAAAACCTCATTCATCAGCATGGTCAGTATAATTTCACTCTATATCTATGTTCTGTTTGTTATATAATCCTTTCAAATGGGGGCATAATGGCGTAATAACATACATCAATTAATTTGTCAAGGCATTAGTGATAAATAAAAAAAATGAAGAGACTCTTATGTATTATGCTATAGTTAACTTCTTATATATCCCCATAGATGATTGGTCTCACAGAGCCAACTTCAGGCACGGCATATATAGAAGGTTTAGACATAACAACTCGTATGGATGAAGTATACACTTGTATGGGAGTTTGCCCTCAGTTTGAGTAAGCCCAAGTCTTGCTCTTTTGCTTTAAAGGAAATATTAATCAGTTGATCATACTTCATCTCCTTAACAGTATATACATTTACTTATTATAATCATGTAATGTTCCAACTTCTTTTGCCCCTGCAGCTTGCTGTGGGAAACACTTACTGGAAGGGAGCATCTATACTTTTATGGTAGACTTAAGAACCTTACAGGTTCTACATTGACAAAGGTACTTTGTTTGTCCTTCAGTAAACAAAAGAGGGTTAATTAAATATAGTTGCATCTAAGAAATCAGCATGAGTTGCTAAAACAGGTGGTTAAAACTGTTTTGTGCACCTTCTCTTCTAAAGAATGCCATTATTCACCCTACCCCATTATGTTGTACAGGCAGTTGAAGAGGCTCTCAAAGAGGTGAACTTATTCCATGGTGGTATTGCTGACAAACATGCTGGCAAGTATAGTGGAGGCATGAAGAGAAGGCTTAGTGTCGCTATATCACTAATTGGCGATCCAAAGGTTGCTTATATCACTTAGTTATACCTTTTCTTTTTTACAAGTTCTTTTAAGTCACTGATCCTTTATTTAGTTTTATGCTTACTTATTGGGTCAAAGTGTATATGCTAATACTAATTTCTTGGATTTTCTGAAGATTGTTTACCTGGATGAACCAAGTACTGGACTAGACCCAGTTTCCAGAAATAGTCTATGGAGTGTTGTGAAGCGTGCAAAGCAAAATCGAGCAATTCTTCTTACGAGTAAGTATTTTGTCCCATCTTCTTCGAAAGGAATACATCAAACTTCTCTGATCAAAGATCCATATACATGATGCTAAAGAAAGACTAGAAAATTTGGCAAGTTTTGACACTTTTTTTGTTTGACTTCTATCAGCTCATTCAATGGAAGAGGCTGAGGCTCTCTGTGATAGACTAGGAGTTTTTGTTGATGGAGCTCTGCGTTGTGTAGGAAATCCAAAAGAGGTAATGTCCTTGGTGTTATATTTTGTTTTCTTTTCAACTTGACTTTCCTATTTCAGCTAAATCTAGTTTTGTTAAGTTTAAACTTTGGAGAATTTCAATATTTAGTTCAGCAAATTTCATTTCAAAGCTATTACCCTGTTGGTTTCTTGTGTACCTAAAAAACAATGGTTGTTTATAAATGGTGTACAACAGCTGAAAGGTAGATACGGAGGTTACTTCATCTTTACAATGACTACAACGTCAGGTAAAAACGATGCAGAAGTGGAGGATATGGTGGTGAGCCTCTGTAGGAACGCTGTGAAAACCTACCATTTGGGTGGTACTCAAAAGTTTGAGCTACCAAAGCATGAAGTTCGTCTTGCTGATATTTTCCAGCTTGTTGAAAATGCAAAGAGTAAGTTCCCTGTTCAGGCTTGGGGTCTGGCAGACACCACTCTCGAGGATGTCTTCATTAAGGTCACTCGTCAGGCACAAGCTAGATCTTCTGATGAGTAAAGTTTTTTCAGTTGTCCCCCCTTTCCGTCTACATGTTTCAGTTTTTAGTATATCCTCAGAAAGAAGTGTTAGGGTATCATCTGCAGTGTAGGATGCCACCTTTTTTTTTTCTTTTGTAGTTTTCTTCATGATGGGGTGCTTTAGAATCTCCCACTTTTCCATGTAAATGAAGGAATTGTACATTGCTTGTGATGATAGTTGTAAGCATTTTAGATTAACAATATGACTGCGACATATATAACATCTGAAGTTATCAGTTTTGGAGTGAAACTAGCCATAAATCAGACATTTAGCCCTAACCTTAAAGAAAATTTGTTGTTTTACAATTGTACTAAGGATCATGAACTTGAATATGAATCGAAGCTAGTTTAGGACAGTTAGTACGGATCAATCACCCTTCCCACAACTCCTCGTGACTGGTCCAACGACCTTGGATGAGCCACAGGGAGGATGTGGCTCGGTTGTACATTAAGAGGAACTGGCATCTCTGTTGAATATCCAGAAATGCAGAGTGCACCTGAGTCATTATGTTCCCAATGCACTTCAACCATAACGCCTCGAGGATTCTCTGCAGTCTCTGAACCTGGAATTGCTACATATCTAGCTCCCTCTGGTATCTGCAGTGCTAGGAAATTCCAACATATATTAACTGCAGATTAATCTTTGCATTTTTGGTTCATCCAAGAAATGTAGCTTTAACATCTATAAGGGTTTAAAAACATAATTGAACTTGCCTGAACTAGTGTTCCTGAAGTCAAAGTAAGAGTCTCCATTCGCCCCTCAGCTATAGCAGTTTCCAACTCTGCATGCCTTGCAATATTCAGGAAAACTTCTTCCAGAGTTGTCAAGCCAAGTTGAATGTCTGCTACACCGAATTCTTGTTGTTTATCTTGGAGCTCTCCTAGAGTTGCCTGGCAAAAGAAAAACATGACCAGGCCATGAAACTTCCCACTATCCAAGGCCAACTTAATATTTTTCCAAGGCACAAATATATAATACATGATCCGTTTATGAATGTTTTAGGATTATGTATTAAGATAACTATATATACTGCATCGAAGCAATAATATTTACCTTCAGACGGGGCTCTTTCTGACGGGGAATCACAAATGTAAGATATGCATTGCTCTCTTCCTTTGGGGAGACTCCCAAATGCTGTAAGAACCAGTAAAATTAAAGCAAGTTGCCGCTGCAAAGCGAATAAGACCTAACATATTTTTCCAGAACTTACATGTCTAAAGAACTCCTTTACTGTCTCCTTAGAAGCTGCATTTTCTACCGAGTTGCCATTTATGAAGCTCAAGTTAGCGATAAAACCAGTCCCAAACCGTGACTTCAATCTGACCGACGTCCCAATACAGCGGAGTCTCCCCTTAGCCATGATACCTATTCGATCCCCTAATATGTCGGCTTCTTCCATTGAGTGTGTTGTCAGAATCATGACCCTTCCCCTCTTTGCATTTTCTATAATGTCCCATACATGCCTCCTGCTTATTGGATCCATACCTGTACTCTACAATTGTAACAAAAATAAATGTCACGTAACTTTATCAATAATCTCTAATAATGGAACTTATTTGTAATACTATCTACTATGTAATAATTCCTCCATTTTCTTAAGTTTTATTCACTTGCCTATTTCAAAGTTAAAGTTAGAACATGTTGACCATATTTTGTAAGAAAAATATAATTTCATCTGTGAAGTTGGTAGATTCTTTTTGTGTATTTACAAAATATCAACTTCTAATATTTTTACGATTACATAACTCAAGATTAATGGTCAAAGTTGGGGAATAGTACCCTGCAGATTCCAACTAAGTAGAACTTAAAGTAATAGAGTGAGTAGTTCATTTTACCGGTTCATCCAATATAACTAACTTTGGGTCACCAAGGAGAGCAGATGCAACACTAAGCCGGCGCCTCATTCCTCCACTGTAACTACCAGTTCTCACTTTGGCTGAATCTGTTAGTCTCACCTCCTCCAGAGATTTCTTTACAACCTTGTTTACCATGGAAAGAAATGCTGCTCTTCACTTAATGGAACATAATGTAAGATAAGTATGTCCTTCATCAAAGTCTAGAACAAACCTCTTTGATTGATGCAGGCAGTAGGCCTTTTATCATAGCAAATAGTCGAAGATGCTCTTCACCGGTTAATACATTCCAAAGAACATCAAACTAAGAGAAAGAAATCACTGAAAATGCATGAGACTCTTTTCTTTACACAAAACAGGAGAAGAATGCATGAGAATCAAATTACTTTTTCTTCTTACAACATTGTAAGGATCCGAAAAAGGTAATACCTGCGGACAGACACCTACAATTTTCCGAATGTTTGACATTCCAACGGAATCTCTGATGGAATTTCCGCAGATTATTGCTGGACATGTACAATTAGTAATTCTAGTCAAAGTCATTTGAAATGTATGGTTTAGCAAGAAGAAAAACTTAGACAGGTGAAAGATAGTCAGACAGTTTATACCATCTCCTGCTGTCACCGATGTTATGCCAGTCAAACAATTGATTGTAGTAGTCTTTCCAGCTCCATTTGGTCCCAAGAGACAAAAGAGTTGATCCTTTTCCAAATTCAAGTACAATCCCTGATTGAAATAAGCACAAAAATAGTTTTATTTTTTTTGGTATGCAAAGAGCCATAGAGGCTAATGATGGAGATGGGACTCGATCCCAAGTTTCAAGTATCAACCTTACAAGACTCTACAATATAAGCTAGCTCGTCTCCACAATATAACTGAAAGATTTAGATTACAGGTGATCTGACAAGGAAGAAAGTTTCCTCATCTCATTCTGTAAGTATGCCAAAACTCAAGATTCCCCTTCTACACTTTTTAGTTTTCATTTAAGGTTGTGTTTGGTCAGACAGTACAATTTCAATGAAAATGAAGGACTTTCTGAAAGAACATTTTCTAAGCAAGAACATAATTTTGAATTAGTTTTTATCTGTTTTGGTTCCTTATAAAAAAGTTAGAGATACAAGAAAAAGTATGAAAATGGAGGGAAGAGTACATATGGATGGAAAGAAGAAAGAGACAAGTAAGGAAAAGGGAGGTAAATATGACATTCCTTTCTTTAGTTAATAAGAGAACTACTATTGACCGTTTAAAACTATTTTCCTTGAAAATATTTTCCTCTGAACCAAAATCCTTTAATGTTAAAATTGGGTTCAAAAGCCGCAAGTAGCTAATGATTTCTTGATACAAACAACTAGCAGAGTATGTCTCTTGGCAATTGAAAATACTCCATTGAACTCGTTGGATTAGGGTGTCTAGGAAGAGAAAGTTGGTACCTTGATGGCATTGAAAGGATCAGTTCTGTGACATTTACAGCAGCAACCTAAATTTAATTTTCCAGGATAAATCTTGACTAGACCGCGGATCTGAACAGCAATGTTAGGATCAACTTCATCTGATCTCATTTGTTGCTTCACAGCATTTTCCTCCTCGAGCACATCTGTGTCATCCGGAGTAATATTGTCAAGTGCAGAAGTGGAATTGCAATAGCCACATATACCACCTAAACAAAGATATTATGAGGAAGAGGTTAGTAAAATCCTTTAACAACTATACTATGTGTATCAAGAAAAGCTCAAGATACTGTACCTTGAGGGTTGTTTCCTCCTATTCCTGCCCAATATCTTGGATTTAGAAAGTAGAGTAGTGATTTCCTCGTACCATTAGGGCTCGGTAATACATTATCCAAGTACTGCGCCACAAGGAACCACAACAGAAAAGTATATATGAGCCGCATGTAGACATCATTCTGCACAAACATGCACATGCACATGCACATGCACCCAAGAATCAGTACTTGGCCTTTTTCTTAAGTGCCTTTATAACAAAATTGTTAACACCCAATTCTTACAACTTGGATTTATTTAAGACAAATATGTAACTTGGAACTATGGTTTCTGGTAGGTAAACATATATACCATTGTCAAGAAACAATCAGATTGATCACGAGGACACTTTGCTCGTTTACTCCAGCTAATCTCAGCACTATTATGTGATTCAGTTGCATTGATGAGCATCTGAAGTGCATGTGAAAGCAGACTTGGTGGGAGGAAATACAAGATCGTAGATTTCTTAGACGGATCAATTGCTTGAGCTGTAAACTGCAACATCAAATTTATACATTAACAAAACATAGAGAAATTAGAAGTATTAGAATATTGTGCTCTAAAACTTAGAATGCTGAAATTACCTGTATGATAACTCCAATCAGAAAAATCCAGAATCCTGCTCTAAATGCAGAAGATGACTTATGAAGAAAAGCAGATAGCATGAAGGCGAAACTGGTCTAGAATCAAAAACACCCAAAGAAAAGCGAGAGAAAAGTCGTGAGAAAATACTACAAGGAACAAAGCAAAAATTACAGGGAACTCATTTGGTAGACGATAGTAAATGATGGTAATGGTAATTTGTTTTTTCAAATGCAATATCGTAAAAAAAGTGTCATGCCAATACCCAAACATGTGTTTTTTTCTTTCCGTCAACACTCAGTACCACCTCTGAAATGATAGTGCATGGTAATGGAATTTGTGAAGTAAAACAGTTATTTGGAAATAGCATTGCCGTGACATTTTTTTATCAAAATTACCTATAAACTCATTATTATTACCACCATTAATTGAATAGCACGTACCAAATGCGCCATAAATGTGTAAGAGATAAGACTGTACCATATTCAACTGGAAAAGGAAGAAAACAAGGAACAGTACTGCAAAACTGTTATGCAAAAATATTTGGAACTGAAACATCATTCCAAAGAGGACAGTACAAAGTGATAGAATTAGAATGACAAAGCTCTCCCAAATAAGCCAAGAGAGCCAATAAGCAGAATCATAGAGCCCCATTATATTCATGGCCTGATAAACCACAAGTAGCAGAAGTGAAATGCATCAGATATAGTAATAATCAGAAGTTACGTACATTCTTCTCGATATCAAAAGTACTCAAGTTCTAGTGTTTTACCTGCCGTAGCTTCAGTTCTTTTTCCATGACAATAGAACTTAATTGAAAAACAACAGGAAACATGGCAATCACAAACAGGAACAACGGTGCAAGAACTTCATTGTCAGAAGAAGATCCATCTGCACTAGCTACTGCAGGATGTGGGAACTCCTTCAATCCCACACTCCAGATAAACTTTTGGTCTAAACAAAAAGAATTCGAAAAAAATTAGCTAGATACATTCATACTAGTATGTCTCAGAAGTCATCAGATATCGGATTTGTCGAAACACATGGAGTCTGTCACTGCAAATCATACCTGCTAAAATGGATCTAGCAATTTCACGTTCAGCAGCAATTTGAAGCGGGATTTGGAACTTTAATGTGGGATTTTCAGACTTGCCTCTTTTTAATGTACTTGTATAATTAGTTTGGATTCCGTAGCTCATAACACTTGAACTTTTCTCAATGAAATGCAGAGCTCCTGGACAACGTAAAGGGTTGCTAAAAAGCCAGGCATCAATCTCATCAGGTGTTTTAAATGATCTAACCTGCATATATGTTCATTGATCACATACAAAATATTTAATTTCAAGATACATAATTTTAAACTAGATTCAAAGTCATCATCTATCATTCAAATGCATGACACTCATATCATCAACATCAACGTTAAGAATAGTGGCAAATGGCAACCTGCTGTGTGGGGTAAGGGTTGTTAAATATATAAACGTGACACAGTCTAATAAAATAAACTCTGATGCTTGTTATGTTCAAGAATCCATTTTAGCTGCTTCTGCAGCCATCTGGATAGAAGGTGTCTCCAACACTTTCTTTGCTACATCAGCCTTGGAACCAGAACTTAGGGGCTATCAAATACACTGGACTGGTGTATATCAATGAAACGGGAAAACGTGGTTCTTGCATCAGATTGTGCACTGGCAATAAGAGGAATCAAAAACCCAAAGTATAAGAGCACGTTTGGTTCGTGATTTTTGGGCTCCAAGAAACGGAATCAATTACCGATTCCCTTTCTTTTTGTTTGGTTCAATCCCTCATCAATCCATTACCATTACTTGATGGTAATGGACTCCCCTAATTTGTTACCCTTCCCTCCCCCTCAAGTAACAAAATACATTATTTGGTGGTAATAGTTACTAATCCATTTCCATTCCATGGCTTGAACCAAACATCTAATAAAGCTAATTATTTTTGTTACCATTCCTCCCCTCTATTTGTTTCTATTCCCTTTCCATTCCATACCTTGAACCAAACTGTAAGAATATGCCTTGAATTGGTTAGAATCGGGCTATCTTCAATAGCGCGACTCGCGGTCTTGGGTCTCAGCTCGCGCCCAAATGCCAAGAGCTGACCGCGACTCGCGGCCAGCGCCGCGACTCACGCCTGGTGCGGGACTGGCGACACGCGTAGGCGATTCCGATTTTAAGTTTAGCCGAGTTAAATGCCTATTTAACCTAATTTTGTTAATTCGACGGAATTAGTTCATAACACATCTGTAATCCGTTTTCCTCTAAGATCAATAAATCAGTTCTCTCTCTGTCCGTGGACGTAGCCAACAATCTGTTGGTGAACCACGTTAAATCTGTTGTGTGATTTCTCTTTAATTTTCATTCAATTATTTGTTCTTTCTCACGTCTGTCATAACAAATTGGTATCAAGAGCTTTGTGTTCGATCCGGGTGAGAAAGATGTCTGGGATGAGTGTGAAAATTGATAAATTCACTGGGAGAAACAGTTTCAGTCTGTGGCAGATCAAGATGCGGGCTTTACTGATGCAACAAGGGTTTTGGGCACCGTTGGAAAAGAAGTCAACGGATTCGATTCTGCATTGCGATGGGCATTGCCGGAGGAAAAGGCGCATTCAACGATTATGTTGTGTCTGGCTGACGACATAATTACTGAAGTTGCGGAGCAGGAAACCGCCACTGGTCTGTGGTTAAAGTTGGAGAGTTTGTATATGACAAAATCTCTAACCAACAAGTTGCTTTTGAAGCAACGTCTGTTTAGCCTGCGTATGCAGGAAGGTACGTCTCTTAGGGACCATCTCGAAAAGTTGAATACTATCTTACTAGATCTTCGTAATATTGATGTTAAAGTAGATAATGAGGATACTGCTTTAATTCTGTTAGTATCTTTGCCTTTATCGTATGAGATTTTTGTGGATTCTTTTATTGTTGGGAAAGATAGTCTGTCATTAGAAGAAGTAAGATCTGCACTTCATACTAGAGAGATTCGTCATAAGGCGTCTGGTACAGGTACAGTCGATCAGGCTGCTGTATTAGTAGCCAGTGGTAATGGACAGGGGAATTCGGGGAGAAGGTCCAGGAAACCGTTTTCTAAAGGTCCTAAATCTAGTGATGTATGTAATTACTGTAAGGAAACGGGGCATTGGAAAAGGGAATGTCCTAAGAAGAAAAATAAATCTGGGTCTGATGAATCTGGGTCTGGTTCTGCTGCTGTTGTAGCAGAAAATTCTAGTTCTGATGATGATATTGCTTTAGTTGCTAATGAACAAACACATTGCAGTGATGTGTGGGTTTTAGATTCTGGAGCGTCTTGTCATATGTGTCCGCGCAGGGAATGGTTTATGAACTATAAACTAGTTGATGGAAGTGTTACTATGGCCAACAGTGAGGTCTGTAAGACAGTTGGTATAGGGTCCATCAGAATTAGGACATGTGATGGCAAAGTCTGTACTTTGAATGATGTTAGGCATGTTCCACAAGTCACAAAGAATCTGATTTCACTTAGTCTGTTAGACAAGAAAGGGTTTAGTTTCAATGGTGAAGGTGGAGGGTTGTATGTCTATAGGGGTTCAAAGATAATTCTGAAAGGGGTTAAACGGGAGACATTGTATGTGTTACAAGGGTCTACGTTATCCGAGTGCGGGGTTGTCACATTGGTCTGCTCGTGATAGTGTTGAGAAACAGGTGGAGCACAGAGGCACTCTAGGTTGGAGTGGTGGTTCACATCAGGGAAAGGTCTGTCAACACTTACAATCTAAATCTGAAATTCCGTGTTCTTCGTCGTCAAAATCGGGTCAGTCAAATTTGGCTCTTGGTCGGCATGTAAGTTTTGGGAACTCTCCCCAATGGGACGGTTGTGAAGACACGGTGGGTTTTGTACTGTATGTCGGAGAGGTGAATATATTTAGGCCGTCCAAGGAAGGTGTTACTTGTGCTAGGAAAGAGTATAAGTAACATATCTGTTCGAATCTGGTTCCACAGAGTAAGTTCCAAGGTTGCTTGGACTTACAAGCTGGATGTGATTGTTAGTTGCCCACTGGGGGCAAGTCTGGGGCCTTAGGGGCTAATCTGGTCTGGGGTCCTGAGGGGCTAGTCTGGTGTCCTTCAGGGACAAATGTGGTTCTGGTTGTCCTTCAGGGACAAATGTGGTTCTAGTTGTCTTTCGGGGCAAATCTGGTTGCAGGGAGAATCTGAGCATTGTGTTCAATGCATCTGTCATCTGGTTATTTGGTCATCTGGTCATCTGGTTATCTGGTTGTCAGGTTCTTTGTAAGAGGATTCAAGTCAAGGTGGAGATTTGTAAGAATATGCCTTGAATTGGTTAGAATCGGGTTATCTTCAATAGCGCGACTCGCGGTCATGGGTCTAAGCTCGCGCCCAAATGCCGAGAGCTGACCGCGACACGAGGCCAGCACCGCAACTTGCGCCTGGCGCCGCGACTCGCGGTCAGCGTCGCGACTCGCGCGTGGCGCGGGGCTGGCGACACGCGTAGGCGATTCCGATTTTAAGTTTACCCGAGTTAAATGCCTATTTAACCTAATTTTGTTAATTCGACGGAATTAGTTCATAACACATCTGTAATCCGTTTTCCTCTAAGATCAATAAATCAGTTCTCTCTCTGTCCGTGGACGTAGCCAACAATCCGTTGGTGAACCACGTTAAATCTGTTGTATGATTTCTCTTTAATTTGCATTCAATTATTTGTTCTTTCTCACGTCTGTCATAACACAAACAACCCCTAAGAGTGTAATAACTGACTTAATGTATGCCTGCAGGGAGTGCATCGGGCAAGTACCAGGAGGAACAATTGAATATGAAGGAAGGCAAACTGTTTAGCAGATGATGTAGCAAAGTTTGCCAAAGCAAATGGAACTAGGGCAAATGTAATTCTTATTATGAACAGTTGAATACCCCCCGGCTTGTATGAAGTACTTATTATCAGACTTAGAACATGGTATGAACCCAGACAGGGATCACCACCAGAGGAATGATCAAAGAAAAGCTCAGTCAAAGCATGTCTCGAGGGGGCTCGAGTTAAGTTTGAGTTCGGCTCGATATTATAACGAGCCAAGCCTGAGCTAGCCTTGGGTCGGCTAGAGAGCTCGTGAACAAGCTCGAAAATTCTTTTAATAAGGAATTTTTGTAGAATGTTAAGTGTCTCACATCGGTTAAAAGGGCAAACAATATCTTTTTTTTTGTCTATAAAAGGTTACTACCCTATAGTCTTACTTATTGTCTGATCTTGTATTCTTGTCCTACATTAGTTGGGAATCAAAAGTTTAAGCCTATGTTCTTTATAGAGAGAACACAAAATTATGAGTTCTCTCATTGGATGAGAAACAAATTATAAAGCCTTTGATTTATATAATTTGATCTCGTCCCACATTGATTGGGAATTAAAAATATAAGCCTATGTTCTTTATAAAAGGAATTATAAAGAATATGTTATGCGTTCAAGCCTTTGTTTTTAGTTCAAGTCTTTGTTTTTAGTTCAAGCCTTTGTTTTTAATAATATTAAAGGCTAATTCATAAAGTCCCACACTGGTTGGAGAATGAAAGATAAAGTTTTTGTTCTCTATGAAGGACTACTCCAAATACCTCACTCAAGGTATATGAATTGGCTCGAGTCGAGCAGAGCTCGTATAGGGCGATCTCTAGGGATGGTAGTGGGGCGGGTCAAGTAGGAGACCCGTCCCATCCCCGCCCAACTTGGGCGGGGATGGGGATTAAAATCGTACCTGCAATGGGTGGTGGAGCGGGTGTGGATTTTATGCTATATCCGCCCCATCCCTGCCCGCCCCGCCCTATCCCCGCCCGCGCCGCATATTTATTATTAAAATTCTATTTATATACTTATATTATTAATAATTTTATCTTGCAAAATATATATATAGGGTACAAAGCGGGTGCGGGTACCCATGCGGGTAGTGGGGCGGGGATAGGTTTAAGTACGAACTTGATGGGGCGGGATGTGTCTGGAATTTTCCCCCGCAATGGGTGGTGGGGCGGGGATGGGGATGGGATTTATTGCGGGTGCGGGTGTGGAGGTACCATCCTCCGCACCCGCCCCGTCCAATTGCCATCCCTAGCGATCTCGGGCTCAAGTCGAGTCTCTAGCCGAGCCGAGCTCTTATTTAGTATTCTCGAGCTTAAGCCAAGCCGACATTTTCGAGCTTGACGAGCTTCGAGCTTGAGCCAAGTTGGGCTTTACCCATTTCTTAGCTGAGCCGAGCCTACCCATCTCGGTCTCGGTTCGGCTTAACACCCCTAATGTGTACGTAATTAGTGGATTTAATTTTTTACTCCTCTTCTGAACTGAAAAAGTCAACTTAAATTTTCCATATCTCACACAACTTAAAGAGGGCTTAGATATGGAGCAGATTATTGCCGGGAAGCCTCTCAATTTCTATAATTTCTGGACCTCCCACGAGGTTAAAAGTTAAAACCCCTTTGGTTGAGAAAGTTTGATACAGAAAAATCATCTGATCCACCCCTTCTGGCGATCGCTTTTTGACAGGACATCTTCATAACAAGCGTATCCACAATCCCTGAGCTAAATCTAATCGACCGGGAACAAGTGACTCGCGCCCTAATTTTGAGCCCATTTCATCCCAAGATCTATCATTTTAGACTATTGCCTTTCAACCCAATCCAATTTTGCTTGGGTTGAATGGAAATCTTCGGCCGTGACGGATAAATGCCATGATTTGTAAATCAGTTTTGTTTCAAAACCTAATATTCATATTTCCTAAAAAAACCCCTAATATTCCAAATTTAATTTAATCACCCAACGCATGAAAAGAAAAAAAATATAAAAAGAAAAAAGTTGTACAAACAAAAGTTATTTTCTTTTGTGATGGTTTAGTGGGCTGGAATCCCTATCTTAAGGAGGCCCAGGGCATAAGACTAGATGAGGAATCAATTCAAGGCAAATTGCTCTCCGACTATCCCCTCACACAAGAAATAATCATAGTAGTAAATTCCAATTCTCGTGTGCTAACTTTTATTTTTATACCTTCAAATAAAATTCCAATAGTAAATGAGTTTTACCTTAGAGGGTAGAATGGGACGTCCAGGATTATTAGCCATGATACGTGACACAATGAGGTGAGCCCAACGGCTAGTATTGCCACTCCACACAAAGTCAAAGCATGGTCGTTGGATATGAAACTTGGTCTCACACGCCGATATCGACGGCGATATTATCGCCGGCGGGTCCCTCATCTCCGGGGAATAAGAAGAAAGATGTCGAGCTTTGTCGACGGCGAAAAGGAAGAAGAGGAAGATGAATGGTGCAAGAAGTTGAAGCAATAAGGAGCGCTTGCTCCTCATTGCTATCCATACATTCTTCATTAATAGAGCCTGCAATTGTTGGATCATCAATGGTAAACCTCTTTTAAGTGTCCCCATTTTTTTTTTCTTTTGTGGGTTCTTGGTTCTTGGATTTAATTGTTTTCCTTCCAACAAAAAAAATTGTAATAACTTATATAACTTTGTGTAAAGAAGAATTAGAGTGGAGTAAATCTCAAACAAAACGAGTCAACTATAAATGGTAAAAGTTTATCGAAATTAATGTGCTCCATGCCAAAGTTTGAATCATGTTCACATTCTCCTTTTTATTAAATTTTGTATTTTTGCATATAAGAGAGATAACATTGAGAGGATGATTTGGAAAAGAAACGGACTCATGGTACTCCGTCGTCTTAATTTGGGTGTCATGTCATGTTTTTGTGTGGACTTTGGTGTGAATTTACGGATTTGGAGTGTTTGCTTAGGAAAACCATTTACTATATAGTGGTCTTATTTTTGTCCCTTGTATAGTTTTTAGAGGATGAAAATTACTCCCTCCGTTTCAAATTATAAGGCATGTAAACCACGTTTACGCATAATAAGAATTTAGTTAGTTTTAGTTAGATTTGCATAGGTTATAAGAATTGACATTAAATATTGTATTGATAATAGAAAATAACCTATAATCTTATCTTAATAGTATAAAGTTGCATTCAATTTTACATTGGTAATGGAAAATGCCTTATATTTTGAAACAAAAACTTTTAACTAAAATGCCTTATAATTTGAAACAGAGGGAGTAGTTTTCATATTGGTGGAAAATTGTTCGTGCAAGATGAAAATTATTTTCCTATAATTGTTACATTATTCTGTCTAATTAACCCTTACATGATTTTTCTTTTCTCACATCCACCATCTCCTCTCCATTTCAATATTTGCCATCTATCTCTGACTTTGTTCTCGTGAACATTTGTCCTTTTACCTCTTCTTTGGACATGATAACATTTTTTGCAGCTTTGTTTAGTTCATTTTTATTGGAGTCCTTGTATATATGTATTGATATCTCTAGTATCTCGTAATTTATTTGTTTTGATCTAGTTTCCTATTCTTATAAGTTGACAGCTAGCAATATGTATATCATAATATTTTTGTTTCCTTTTAGAACAAGATCACAGCTAGCAAGGTGTGTATAAATAGATACTTGTATTACTCTTCATTATCAATGAAAGTAGCCTTCAGTTAGTCTTTCATAACTATTAAAGTCTGCAACATGGTATCGGAGCCACCTAGATTTCTAGGCCGCGCCATTTATAATTCCCGTCACAAATAAATAAATAAAAAAAGCCAGAACTTTTCTTGCGGCCTTGAGCGCAAACTAAATCTACTCTAGCACTATATTAGTTTCTCAGCAGCTTTTAGCGCGAGGAACAAATCAAATACCATGACCGGTGGTAACAGTTCTCTAACTGATCCATCCTCTCCATACTATCTAAATTCTTCGGATAGTTCTGGGGCTTCAATCACCCAAATTAAATTAAATGGTGCAAACTACCATATTTGGGCGAAAATTTTCAAAAATAGTTTAAAGTCCAAAAATAAATTAGGCTTTGTGGATGGTACATTAAAGAGACCACTGCTGCGGGCGATCCAGTTACGGAGCATGGGACAAGTGCAACTCAATGGTGGTTGCCTGGATCTTTAATTCCTTAGAGTCCTCTCTCCAACCAACAGTTGCCTATATTGATGATGCTATAGAGATGTGGATGGAGTTAAAGAAGCGTTATGACCAGGCCAGCGGACCCAAAGCATATCAATTAGAGGCGCAACTTTCGGATCTCCAACAGGGGGGAATGAGTATTACTGAATATTACACAAAATTGAAGGAGATTTGGTCTCAATTGGATTTATTATCTGACATCCCAGAATGCTCTTGTGGAGCCATGGCACGAGTGATGCGCGAGAGGGAGAATCGCAAGGTATACAAGTTCCTTTTTGGTTTAAACAACAGCTATGCAGTAGCTAGGTCCACGGTATTGGGCATGGAACCATTCCCAGACTTGGACAAAGCCTTCTCTATTGTTTTTAGAGAAGAAATACAGAAGGAATTAGCTGATAAGAAAGAAGAAAACAAGCCAGATGCTGCTGCTTTTCTTTCAAGGGGATCAACACAACATAGATGGAATAATTACGGAAAAGACTCAGAGAAGGCACCAATCACTGAGACAGGAGGCACTAGTGATATATGCTCTCATTGCAAGAAACTCGGTCATACAAGAGAGGTTTGCTACCAATTAGTTGGCTATCCTGCTAATTGGGGTCGTGGAAACCGCGGTCGCGGACGCGGACGAGGTCGCAATGTTGCCAATGCTGTCCAAAGTACAATTGGAGTTGGACATAGTCGTGAACCTACAGGGGAAGTCAACAATGGCATTCACGCTCTTGCAAACTTCTCACCAGCACAATTAGAGAAGTTAATGACATTACTTGGTCCTAGTGATGTCAATGCACAGGTTACCCAAACTCTTTCTGGTAAGATTTCAAACAAAGGACCTTTAACAGACTGGATATTGGATAGTGGTGGTTCTCATCATGTTTGTTCACAGTTGGGCTCATTTCATAACTTGCGTGATCCTGAACCCGGGGATAGTGTAACTATTCCCAATGGAGAAGTACTTCGTGTTCATAAAATTGGGGATATTCCCATTGATTCAAAAATTATTTTGAAAGATGTTCTTTATGTTCCAAATTTCAAATATAATCTCTGTCAATTAGAAAGCTAAGTGAAGACTCATGCTATACTATAACTTATTGCTTGAATTTATGTGTGATACGGGACCCCATCCAAATGGACGCCGATTGGACTGGGTGAATTGCGTGACGGAGTGTACTACTTGAGAAGCATACATAGTCCTGTTGCATTGAGTACCAAGAAGAATATGGAAGAATTATGGCATCGACGCTTAGGCCATGTCTCATATCGTAGTTTGTCTTATGTTTCAAAGCTTTGTAATTTTGTTCCTAGTCATTGTGATACTGAGGGTTGTGATATTTGCCATAGAGCCAAACAAACCAAAACTCCTTTTTCTTTGAACAACAATAAAGCTACAAGAATTTTTGGTTTAATTCACTGTGATTTATGGGGAAAATATCATACTAAGAGTTTGTCAGGAGCTTATTATTTTTTTACAATAGTGGATGATTATAGCAGAGCCACTTGGGTTTATTTATTGCGTGACAAGACGGAAGCCTCTAAAATTCTTATTTCTTTTCTAGCCATGGTGAAGAGACAATTTGAAGTAGATGTACAGAAGGTGCAAAGTGATAATGGTACTGAACTTTTGGGGCCCTTACAAAACTATTTTAGAGAAAATGGCATCATCCACCAAACATCATTACCAGGAACCCCGGAACAAAATGGTAGAGTAGAAAGAAAACATAGACACATTTTAGAAGTTGCTAGAGCTCTTCGGTTTCAATCCAATCTACCCATACGTTTTTGGGGGGAGTGTGCCTTGTGTGCAGCCTACATTATCAACCACTCACCTTCAAGCATTTTAGGCGGTAGGACACCTTTTGAGGTTCTTTTCGGAAAAACCCCAAATTATTCCCATTTTAGAGTTTTCGGATGCCTTTGTTACGCAAAGCGACCAGGGAGAAAATTTGATAAATTTGAGGCAAGGTCAGAAAGATGTATTTTTATGGGGTATCCTTATGGACAAAAGGGTTGGCGAGTTTATAGCTTGAGTAGTGGTGATATTTTTGTATCAAGAGATGTAGTCTTTTATGAAGAGGTTTTTCCTTATTCACAAGAAAAAGATTCATCATGGAATGATATGAATGAAAATGGTGAAGGATTACACTCCACAATTACAGAAGAGATTTTTGGAGTCAATGATGAAATATCCCAACATGAAAGTGATATGCGAACAAGAGAAGAAGAGCCACACCAAGATGAATTAATGAGGACAAATGAGAACTCTTCTACTGATGGTGACTTAAGTAATATGGAAGCTACTGATGACGTGCACAGTGATGGAATTGCAAGTGAAAATGTTAGACATGAACCAGTACTGGTGCCTGATTCTTTAACTCCAAATGTGCAGCATGGTCGTCCTCGGCGAACGCTAAAAAGGCCAGAACATCTAAAGGACTATGTATGCAGCTCTATAAAGTATGCTTCTCCCAAGGCACCCACTGATCAGCTTCCCTCTGGTAAGGCACATCCTATTGCACATTATATTTCATATAATAAGTTCAGTAGCTCTCATAAAAGCTTTCTAGCATCTTTGACAGTGGAAGAAGAACCAAAAAGTTATCAGCAGGCTTCTCGAGATCCTCGTTGGATGAAAGCAATGAAGACAGAAATAGATGCCCTGAACGAGAATAATACATGGTCCATTGTAACTCTACCAGAGAAAAGGAGGGCAGTGGGCTGTAGATGGGTCTACAGGATCAAGTATAATTCAGATGGCTCGGTGGAGAGGTTTAAGGCGAGACTAGTTGCACAAGGCTTCACTCAAGTTGAGGGTGAAGACTACAATGACACTTTTGCACCAGTTACAAAAATGGTTACAGTTAGAACTTTTTTGTCTGTTGCAGTAGCTCGAGGATGGGAGTTACATCAAATGGATGTAAACAATGCGTTTCTACATGGTGAATTAAATGAAGAGGTTTATATGCGACTTCCACCGGGTTTTAGCTCAGAGTTGCCCAACGCAGTTTGTAAGTTACAAAAGTCCCTATATGGTTTAAAACAAGCCTCTAGAAATTGGTTTGCAAAACTCTCAGATGCTTTGACGCGATTCGGATTTTACCAGTCACAACATGATCATACTTTATTCTTATACAAATCAGGGGGAGTGTTTTTGGGTTTATTAGTATATGTTGATGACATAATTCTTGCCGGCAATAACTCAGATATGTGTAAGAAAGTGAAATCTTACTTGAATGATTGTTTTCGCATCAAAGACTTGGGGAATTTGAAGTACTTTCTTGGCATAGAGGTGGCAAGAGCACCTGCAGGTCTCTTTTTGAGTCAAAGGAAGTACATTCTTGACATTCTAAACGACACGGGCATGTTAGGAGCCAGACCAGCAAGTGTCCCAATTGAGCCTAATCATAAATTAGGTGCTAATCAAGGAAAAGCCCTTAGCACAGATGCGTCGGCAAAATATAGAAGAATAGTGGGACGTCTTCTATACTTAGCAGCTACTAGACTTGATTTATCATACGTGGTACATGTCTTGAGTCAGTTTGTTCATGATCCAAGGGAAGAACATTGGGATGCTTTAATGCATGTGTTAAGGTACTTGAAGTCAACACCTGGACAAGGCATTTTACTTAGTAGTGATTCTGACCTTACTTTGAGAAGTTACTGTGATTCAGATTGGGCCAATTGCCCAATCACCAGAAGATCTATTACAGGCTATTATATGCAGTTAGGAGGTTCTCCTATCTCTTGGCGATCTAAGAAACAGAGTATTGTTTCTCGCTCTTCAGCGGAAGCGGAATATCGAGCAATGGCTTTAACTACAAGTGAGATTGTATGGCTGCGTGGGTTATTGAAGGAGTTGGAGGTAGCACAATCATCCCCTACTACCTTATTTTGTGACAATAGGGCAGCTTTATACATAGCTTCCAACCCAGTATTTCATGAAAGAACTAAACATATCGAGATTGATTGTCATTTTATTCGAGAAAAATTGCTTTCTAGAGAGGTGATGCCACGATTTCTTCCATCACATCTACAACTGGCCGATCTATTCACTAAGGGACTTGGTAAACGTCAATTTCATTTTCTTCTTCGCAAGTTGGGCATTTGCAACCTTCATGATCCAACTTGAGGGGGAGTATTGGAGTCCTTGTATATATGTATTGATATCTCTAGTATCTCGTAATTTATTTGTTTTGATCTAGTTTCCTATTCTTATAAGTTGACAGCTAGCAATATGTATATCATAATATTTTTGTTTCCTTTTAGAACAAGATCACAGCTAGCAAGGTGTGTATAAATAGATACTTGTATTACTCTTCATTATCAATGAAAGTAGCCTTCAGTTAGTCTTTCATAACTATTAAAGTCTGCAACAATTTTGCACTTGGCAAAAGTAACCCATAGGCCATATCTATTTAATTAGTTAACTCGATGCGTATCTCGAACCACAATTGACACAATTTAACCCAATCATGTAAATAATTCGATTTAATTTATCATCATATATAAGCACATTATTACCCGAACCCACCCAAATGTGAATTTGAAGTTACATAACATAACTCATAATATAACCTCATTTGAAGTGTCCCTCACTTTTATATTTCTGATGGCAACTCTATTTCTACGTTGCCACTAACAATGTCCACTACAGTATAAATTAATAGGATTGTTATACTTGCATGTAATAGGAACATTGTTTTGGGTTTTTTTTTGCTAGTGGACGTTTATCCACTAATCCACTCACCAACCAAATAGGCAAATAGTATGCACAACAATCAACACTATTAGTTGAGACACTGAAAAAAAAATTAGACCAAATATTAATTAATCTTTTATTCTTAAAAGTCCAAAAGTAAATATAAAAAATTGCACCAAGTTTAATGTAGGAAGAAGTGGGGAAAAAGAAACGCGTATTGATATCAATAAAAGGTTGATAATTTTCCCACTGTAAATTTCCTTCTGTTATCAGCTCAAATTTTATATCTACCCCAAATGGATTACTTTCTCATTTTGCTAACTTTTTATGGAAAACTTTAAAGAAATAAGAAACTTCTAATATCATATCTCTATTGATACTCTTAGCACTAAGATTTTACAATAGGGAGGGGCTGGGGGAGGTTCATCTGTTCATCAAACATTTCAAGGACTTTACATGTGAATTGTTGAGTGCCACGAGTGTCGAGTGGTACCAATATTGAGCTAGGTTATGGTACATGCCATGCAGATCAGCAAATGGAATGTCCTGTAACTTACGTATTGTAGAAATTAATTCAGTTTATTACACGTCAGTATGTTTTTTTTTTTTTTGATGAACAAGCGATATCATATAATTACGTAGTTATGGCAAAAAGCCTTTTACAATCCGCTACTAATACGTCTTGACAATAATTAGGGGACGAGGGAAAAGTCCTAATTAAATTAAGAGGAACTATCTCATTTCTACCGCCATGGGCTAATGCATCCGCAACTTGATTATCTCTTCTTCTAACGAATGTGAGGCTCATCTCCTGGAAATAAGGCAACAGTTCCCTGCATTGCATAATTAAATCACTGTAAAAATCAACTTCTAGGATCTCTCGGTCAATAACCATGTTAATCGCTTGTTGGCAGTCCGAATGTAGAGCAATATGAGTATATCACCTTCGCTAGCCATGTGTAATCCTTGACGGATTGCCAATAACTCTGCATGAAGGGGGTTAGACGCATAGGACAAGCAATAAAAACCAAGACACCACATCCCATGTTTATTTCTTATGATACCTGCAATACTTGATGGAGTTTCAATATCAACGAAGGAAGCGTCGACGTTTACATGAACCCAATGGTGAGGAATATTAACCCAGTTTTGGTTGACTACTCGCGAGTTTTGGGAGGATGGCCCTTGAAGGGCTACACTTTCTTTGGGAACCAATGTGACTTTCATGAAGTTTTGGGCAAGGAAGATGGCTCTTTTTAGGATGATCTGGGGCTGAGCTTGTTTCGTACCCTCAAAAATGAATTTATTTCTACCTTTCCATATTTCAAAACAAATGAAGGGAACTAGGTTAGACCAACGAACTCCACTAATATCCTGATCGATACACACACTCTCCCTAATCCAACCCTCGACCTCAGTTTTAGACCAAAATATGGCTGGGGGGGTCAGCAAATGCCAGACTTGAGAAGCCGTCTGGCAATCCCGCAGCACAGGCAGGGTATCTTCCTCACTCAAGTTACAACATTGACAAATGCTAGATTGTGTAATATGACGGATCTGCAAAAGTTGCCGGGTGGGGATTCGATTCCACCAAACAAGCCATATAAAAAGTTTTAGTTTCGGGGGTATTGTTAACTTCCAAATCCACTCACTTCCCCCCTTTCCAGGTTTATGATTAGTCACTTGCTTATAAGCCCTAGATAGTAAAAAATTACCGTTATCCACTAAGCTAGATAAGCTTCTATCCTCTTGGTAATTGAGCGGGATTGGGGTTGATAAGATGCGATCTAAGATGAACGCAGGGAGGGGGAAAGAAAGGCGGTGTAGGTCCCAAGTATTATGAGAAATGATGTTTGCTACCATGAGATCCCTATCATCTTGACTTAGGGGGCCTTCTAACCAACTTCTAATTGGGCCAATACCCAACCAGTCATCATGGAGGACATTAATAAACTTACCATCCCCTAATTTCCACTTAGTGCTCTCTTCTATGACACAAGCCCCCTTACCAATATTTCGCCAAACTTGAGACCCCTTATTAAAAGCCAAAATGTAATTTGGACGAATGTACTTGGAGGTTATACAGTCTTTTGCTAGGCTCTCGACCCCTTGAGTCATTTTCCAACCTAGTTTTGCAAGCATGGCTATATTAAGGTCCACATGACTCCGAATGCCTAAGCCCCCCTTACTCTTTGGTAAAAAAGTTTGGGCCTTACCAATGAGATGTAATTTCTTTTTTCCCTCACTACCTCCCCACAGGAAATCATTACAAATGCTATCAAGTTCCAACAGGGTTTTCTTGGGGAAATGAGTAACCTGCATATAATAAGAAGCTATAGTGCTCATGGATGACTTGATGAGCTCAAGCCTACCCGCTCTAGACAACAAATTTACCTTCCACATGGCAAGCTTGCTCCTAACTTTGTCCACCACAAATTGAACCTCACTTCTCTTAGGTCTTTTGGTTGAGAGGGGGAGACCTAGGTAGAGCCCCAAACTTTCACTCTCTCGGATACTCAAGGTTTCCTGGAAAAGGTTTTTGTGCTCGTCTGGGGTGTTAAGGGAGAAGGTTAGGCGGCTTTTCCCTTCATTTATTTTTTGGCCGGAAAGTTCACAGAAATCAGTCAGAATTTTTCGAAGGGCAAAGGAAGTGGATTCATCAACTCTACCAAAAATAAGAAGGTCGTCAGCAAACATAAGGTGAGAAACGGGAACCTTGTTCTTCCCAACCCAAAAAGGGGTCCAAGCTTTTTCTATGCAAGCCTAATTGATCATCCCAGTCAGGTATTCAAGGCAAATATTAAAGATGAATGGGGACATTGGGTCTCCTTGTCTAAGCCCCCTAGAGTGACAGAAAACCTCAGTCTTTTTCCCGTTAACTAGGATAGACGATGAAGCTTTATTAATACAATTCATGATCAGTTTAATAGATTGGAGGTCTATGTTTTGCATATCCAAACATTTCCTTATAAAGTCCCATTCAAGTCTATCATAGGCCTTTTCTAGGTCAACTTTCAGAGCAAACCAACCTTGTTTACCCTTCTTATGTTGCATAGCATGGAGGACTTCCGAAGCTACAACAAGGTTTATATCAGTACCACGACCCTCAATGAAGCCATTTTGGGGTTGAGAGATCCAGGAAGGTATTAGGGGCTTCATCCTATTGACTAAAATTTTTGTCACAAGCTTATAAACGGTATTGCACAGGCTAATTGGACGCAGATGCCTAACATTCTCAGGGTTTTGCTGTTTTGGGATTAGACAAATATGGGCGTGACCCAGGACACTGGGTATATCTTTGGCAAGAAACCAGTTTCTAATGCTCTCACACACCTCAGGGCCCACAATGTGCCATTCCTTTTGAAAGAAAATTGGATGAAAACCATCCGAGCCCGGGGCTTTCAAAGGCTTCATGGCAAAAAGGGCGTTCTTTATCTCAAGATCAGAGGGAGGATAAGCTAGGCTTGTTCTGTTGGGTCCTAAACCTATGAGAGATTTGTGAGCCAAGACTTTTTCCGTGCTATAAAGCTTAATGTAGAACCCTTGAATTAAAGATTGGAGATCCTTAGGGTCCGACACATGATTTCCATTATCGTCCTTTAGACTTCTAATTGCACTTCTATGGCGCTTAATCATCACATTTCTATGAAAAAAAGTCGTGTTTCTATCCCCCTGAGACAACCAATCTACTCGACTCTTTGCTAACCATAACCACTCCTCTTGGAGCAAGGTGTCCATTAACTCCTTTTGTAGGGTCTCCTCTAGGTCTAGGTGAAAATAGGATGTCGGGTTGTATTGGAGGTAGTTTTGAATCCCTTTCAAACGCGCTTCAAGGCGTTTCTTTTTCGAATATACATTCCCGAACACTTGTTTATTCCATAAGGCAAGCTTGACTCCTAAACTTTCTAGTTTCATACTAATATGGTCTTTTCTCTCACCCCACGCATCAATAACTACACTCTCAAAGGATGAGTCATGTAACCACATTGGTTCAAAACGAAAGGGTTTTATACCTTTAGTTGGAGGGGGGGTGTCAAAGGCACATAATATAGGCGCATGATCCGAAGATATTCGGGGAAGATGCCAAAGACACGAATTTGGGTAATTTAGGATCCAATCCCCGTTTCCAAAGGCCCGGTCAAGTCTCTCAAAAATAGGGTTATGTTTCCTTTTATTTGTCCATGTAAACTTCGGACCATTGAAACTAAGATCAAGCAAATTACATATATTCATAGAATGGTTAAACATGTTGGTTCTTTGTAGTTTTATTGGATTGCCCCCCCACTTTTCATTTTGAGACATAACCTCATTAAAATCCCCAATTACTAACCAAGGCATATTAATAGATTGAGCAACAAAACATAAATCATCCCATAAACTTTTCTGAATACTAAACTTGGGACTTGCATAAATTGCGGAAAAAAAGAAGGTTTTAGTGTTTACCTCCACCAAAGCATGGACTCCTTGGGCATTACTATTAATAATATGGAGATTCACACACGCTGGATCCCATAATATCAATAGGCCCCCTGCATAACCGACCGGTTCAACAAGAAACCAAGAATCATACGGGAGAGAGCCAACAATTTCGGCCGTGTGAGTGCGGGAAATTTTTGTCTCGGCTAGGACAATGATGTCCGGTTTGTTATGAGCAATCAAGTGAAGGAGATTTGGCTTGAAAGTGTTGCGAGCTAGCCCCCTCGCATTCCAATACAAAACAGACATATTATAGGGGAGGTGAGGCTTCCTTTTGAGAGCCGTAATGACTCCCGTTTCCTTCCCCTGCCACGGGTTGACCAACTCGCCCGTCATGGGACACATCCACCTCAATCGAAGCGGCTTGACACGCATAGTTGTAGTTCTTCGGGGTCTTACGCCTCTTACCTCTTCCCAATTGAGCATGAGAAACATTTGCTTCAACATTGGCATGATTACCATTTCTGTGATGGCATTGGTGTTGTTGTGGGACGACCATTCGATCGCTTCGACTTTGAGCCGAAACCGTGTCCGTTTCTGAGGTATGAAGGGCTGCGGGTCGAGCCAAGGACCTAACCTGTGAAGCACTTCCCTCTCGTCGTCCTCGGCTCCTCCCTCGTTCTTTAACAGCCATTTGAGTACGACCCATGGGACTATGGGCAGGTGGGCCGCGTCGAGGAGTTGGGGAAGGTGAGCAGGGACTATCACCCCTTGGTGATACATAAGTAAGCCTTTGTCTTCGTCCTCCACCTCTCTCGGATTCATGATTATTTTTTTGACCTCCGCAAAGGTCACCTCGTCCATCATTTCCCCCTCTTGCCTGAGGTAAAACACCTCTCGCTGATTCACATCCGGGAAAAGTGGGAGCATTGACCTGGCCAGTATGTGCGGGTACCTCCATTCCTCGTGAATTACGTGAGGGGGGGAGCGAGGTGGAGATACGGGCGGGGTATTTTCGGAGGAGGTGGGGGAGAGGGAGGGAGGTGTGAGATCGTGACACTGGACTTGTTGGTGGATCATTTGATGTGGGTACATTGGGAACATCTTTTGAATTTTTGAAGTTTGTCGTTTTCACTGGAGAGGGGGTCTTTGAAATTGAGGGCCTTGCTATAGGAGAGGGAAGGGTGGGGGGTAATAGAGAGTTTGGAGAGGGAAAAAGAGATGGAGACTTCGAGGCCCCATGTTTCGAAATTTCATTGGTAGATATTTGAGGGGTGCCTGGGATTTCACCCTCCCCATGCTGCAGAACTGCAAAAGGATTTTGGTGAAGAAAATCACCTTTTGGTGGAGGATTTGACGTTGTAGGTTCATAGGGGGGGGGGCTTGGGATGTTTCTTTAGTTTTCTTTTCTGAATTTTGGGAGAGAGATGGGACAAATACACCCTTTTTGGGGGTCCATCGTTTCAAGAGATTTTGTGGGGCCCTGTTTGTTTGACTTTTAGACAGCACATACCCTAAATCTTTTTTCTTCCCGTTAACTTGCATCCATCCTTCATTCATACTTGACAGCACTTCCGGCAACGGCAACGGGTGGATGGCTTGATTTCTCTCGCTGTGTCCGAACACATTACATTTTGAGCAGTACCAAGGGCCGTCAATAAAGGTGATAGGTTGAAAAAATCCACCTAACCATATTCCACGAGGGGGGTTCTTCCCTTCCTCCTCCAAAATACACATACGGGCATAACGCCTACCTTCTCCCTGCAAGGTTGCGCTATCTACACGGAGGAGATTACCCAGAGTTTTGCCAATCTTTTCCAGCATACTTTCCTCAAAAAATTCAACCGGCAACTCATGCAGACTGGCCCAAGCCGCTCCTAATTTCGGGATGCTCTTGGATGGGCGGAAACCCGGCTCCCAATTCTGAACCCAAAGATGATAACACTGAACCATCCATGGTCCATTTGTGAGGAGGTTTGTTTTCCCCTCCACCGACTCACACTTGAGGGTATAAAAACCTCTGCCCAAAGCTATCAGGTTTGGAGGTCGCTGTAAAGCCCAAGTCTTTTTTAACTCCCCTGCTAAAAATTCCTTGGAGAGGGACTTACCGACGACCTTTATAATCACCGCCAAAGACCAGGGCTTACTGAGCTCCTTATATTTTTCCACTGAAATTGGGATGAATAGGTCTCCTTCCCCTTCACCTACCGGCGGCGACGTGGAGGACGGAAAATTCATCGTCGGCAGGAACGACTTCTGGGGAGAAGGGAGTCCCGAGGCATTTTGTGAAGAAGATAGCGCATGGCTAAAGGATTTTTCGAGAAGAGAGTGAGAGGGGAGAAAGATAGTTGTGGGAGGGTTTAGAAGGGAGGGTGGGGGGTAGGGGTGGGGGTGGGGGGGTCGGGGGTGGGGGTAAGGGAGGGTTCTTGGTTCCTTGTTGAAGACCGGCGGCGCTGCTGGAATCCACGGATGGGGGGGGATTTTAAGGCCGTGAGGGCGGGTTCTCTCACTGGGTCTTTCTCTCTCATTGGCCAAGATGTGTTAAATGACTTGAGTCATGCAAAATATCTTCTTCATACACGTCAGTATGTTACGACTACCTTTTTCGTTAGAAAAGGGAATAAGGCAAAGCATATATGCGAGATGTCAAACTAGCTAGATCATTCTATCAAGCAAAAAATCTTATATGGACCCGATTCATAATAATATATCATGCACCGGTATTATATGATATAGTCAATTTCTATTTGAAATAGTCAGTTTTTGTATGATATAATCTTCTTTTTGTATTGACGGTTTTTATATGATATAGTTAATTTTCCAATATAGTAAGTTTTCGTATGATATAGTCGATTTTTTCTGATATAGACACTTTATGTGTGATATAATCAATTGTGAACCCGGTCCACCCAAAACGAATTATCTTTCAAGTTTCAATTTTTAGGACAATTAGACCACACTTGATAAGATAAAAGAGCACAAATAATACACTTCATTCAACCTTGATGGAATGACAACCTCAAAATAAACTTCGACAATGGTCTTATTCGCGAGATAGACACTAAGCTATTTGAGTGTATTCTTTAATTTTAATTTGGTTGACACTTGATCCATACATGAAATATACTTTATGTGTGACATGCCTCAGCCCTCAAGCCGCAAAAACTTGATGGCATCATGATTCATAAAGTCACCACTCACCGATACCCTACACTATACATGTCTACAACAAGCGAAAATCTTGATTATCATCATGATCCGATCCTCATTAGCCTCCTATCTTTTTATTCTTTACCATGTGTTTGGGAATCAAACTTAAATGACTAATTCTATGTAAACTTGTATTAATAATGCTAATTTGCTACTCCCTCCGTCCCATAATATAAGTCCCCTTTCCTTTTAAAGTGTCCCAAAATATAAGTCCTATTTCTATTTTCAATCAATAATTATATCCAAAATACCCTCATGAAAATAATTTAATTCCCAAAAAGTCCTTATAATTTCAGCTTCCAATGCACCATTATTAATGATAAAATGGAATCTTTTACCCCATTGAACTCATCTACACATTAAACCATGCAACATTAATGTTCAGTTTTTATTTGTTGTTAAAAAGAAAAAAACAATATAGGTGTTTCCCAATAAAAATGAATCTTTTTATTCAAATAAAACAAGATTCCACTTACCTTAATTCCCGTGTAAAAACAGAATCAGGACTTATATTATGGGACGGAGGGAGTATAATATTGTTGACATGACATCTTAAATTCGTGCTTTCACATTACTTTCATATCTATATCTATATATCTACATCTATATGACTATATTTATTCAAAAGTTTCCGTGCCACCTTTCTTTCTTTTCAAGTGAAGCCTTAAAACATAAGTATCTAGAAAACATAAAAAGAAAAAGCCATACACTAGTCCTAAATAGTGCTGATTTCAAGACGTTTGGACTATATCAGTTAATAAGAATAGGCGTTACACTGGCCTATAAAGACAGTATGTAGTATGTACAACAAAATAATGTGCAGATTTTTGTGATTGTTTTTGCATAATCTTTTTTCTTTCTTCTTTGTGTTTGAAATTTAATTTTTCTGAGTGATCAATGGCAAATGCAACCCCACAAAAAGTAAGTTATTGGGCACAATCCAATGCTCTGCTAAGGAAGAACTTGATTTATCAGGTCATTAAATTGTTTGTTTCCCTTTCTATTTGGTGATGATCCAATAAAATGGTTAGTATATAGTGCACTTTCTAAGATTTTTCCAATGATAATGATGATGGTAATTTGATTGCAGAAAAGAAACAAATGTCAGAATTGCTGTCTGTTTGTGTTCCCAGTACTGATATTAGTACTACTGGTGCTACTGCAATACTCAATACAACAACAAGAGAGACAAGAAAAGTTACTGCCACCAATTCCCCACCCCCCGGAAAGACTACCGGTGTTACAGATTCCGATGCCAGATGTTTTGGCCGCGAGATCCGATCAGCTCCCATTCCAAGACTTACCAGACCCTTCCTGCAGGAAGAACTCTTCCTGTCCTGCTACTTTTCTTGTCACTGCCTCTAATCAGTCTTTAGCCTGGGGTAACTTTTTATTCTTTTCTATGTGTGTTTTGTCTCTGAGATACTGAGATTTTTATCTTAGCTATGCTATACATGAGTTAAAGGATGTTAAAATGGGAGAAATTATCAGTTGACTCCCTTGATAAACGTAAGAAGTATATGAAGAGCATGTTTGTAACAAAAATGAAAAAAATATGTCATCGAAATGGTTGGATACACAAGTTTTTATCCTTATGTTTCTTAAAAGTTCAATCTATAAAACCAGAAATATATAGTCATAGTTCTTGAATATACAATTGAAGATTTGTGATACATTATTTGCTCGGTTAATCAAGAAGATTAACTCGCATCCCCTTTAATGATAATGTCATGCTTCAAATGATTTATGTTGTTATGTCATTCACACATTTGTTAGTAACAATTGATGAAATTTTTGTTTTTCGTAGGTGTGGTTAACCACATGTTTCCAACTCCCACCTCTGTGAATTTGTCTGACAACCTTGCACTCCTAGTCTTGGTGAGTCTGTCTTTGTTGAAGAGCTTATTTCAGTTATTTGTAAGGTGGCTTTTGCAATATGATAATCTTTCTTTGGTTGCTATAGGGAACCAATATGTCACCAGATGATAGTTATATTTCTCATGAACAGTCACAACTCTACTACCTCCAATACGAATGCAATCGGAGTTCTTCTATTTCTGCTCCTATGAAAATACAAAGCATTGGTACGATTTGCTAATTGTTCCATAAGACAAGTATATATATATATATATATATATATATATATATATATATATATATATATATATATATATATATATATATATATATATATATATATATGTTGTTTTTATTTTGGGGTCCATGTACTCTTGTTGATTAAAGCATATTCATTACGTAGGATTTCGATCATGATTTTACTGTTAGGCTTTGTTCACCACAGCCGAGTTCCATTGAACTCGAACTACTTTTACAACCAAAACTGATTTTTACTGATTGAAACTTAGACTCATCAAAACTGATTTTTGCTGATTACAACATACTTTTACTGATTAAACCTGATTTTATTGCTGATTCTCTAGTGTTTTTATACTTCTTTACTTATTTAAAGTGGTTCTTGCTTATTGAAACTGATTTTTGCTGATTAGAAGTATTTTTAAAGTTGAGGTGAACAAGGCCAGGCCTTAGTGTTCACGTTGCTCATAGAATTTCTATTATGCTGTATGCAGAGTTGAAATGTATGGAAGGGCTGACATTATGGAGGAACAGCACCTCTGAGATCGATAATGAAATATTTAAGGGTGATCCTCTTGCCAATGCCAAGGAGGATGAAAATGAATTTTCTGGAGGTTAGTTGATATACTTTATGATGTTTGAATGAAATTCTAACATAATGTGCTCAGATAAGGGTAATATTCATTTCCCTTCTCATTGGACAGCTTTCGATCTCCTAAACTCCGACAGCAGTAGTTTCAATGTGATAGTATGGTACAGAACTGTTGAAAAGCTTTTCGTCGATTCTGCATCCCCTATCCCAACCGAGGTTCCCCGGTTGGTAAATATGGTAATAAGCTACTACCTCCTGATAAACTTGGATGATTATCATGCTAATCTTTGTTTTGCATTCTTGAGAACTGAATACACTTAATACCCTCCTTTGCTTGTAATTAGTTGTTCCCCTTTGACTTTCATGTTAGCCTACCCAGAATTTTGACTATTAAAATCTCTAATTATCAATTATTACAAATCATTACAAGTTTATATATTGGAAATATATTGGTTCAAAAATATATTCAAAGTGGGGTGCGTGAATGGTGTTAAAAAGCAAAGGAAGACAAGTAATAGCAAATAGAGGTAGTACAGTGCTATAATGAGAGCATTGTGTGCCATATTTTAAGTTAGAAATTGACCTTAGTGAAATTGCTCTGAAAACTGCAGGTATCCAATGCCTATCTTCAATTTCTACGAGGAGGAGGTGCACAGATACCAGTAGAGTTCGTCAAAGATATGCCAACACATAACTATTTGAATCTGCCAAGCTTTGTGACATTGATGAGTACACTCTTGTTCATATGGATTATTATCTGGTTATTTCCTGTAAGACCTTAGCCACTTATGTATAATCTATCTTCCATAATCTAAGTAATTTTTTTCTAACTAAGCTACACAAGTAAAATTTAAACTGAAAATATTTTTGACGCATTTTTATTTCTTAAACTGATGTTAAAAAGTTACTTTATCAAAGAAAATTTTGTAGTAATCAAGACGATTTATTGGTTTTCAGGTAATGTTGCAAGCACTGGTTTATGAAAAGCAACACAAGCTCCGGATGATGATGAAAATGCATGGGCTTGGTGATAGAGCTTATTGGACTATTTCATATGGCTATTATGCTATTGTGTCTTCAATCTATATGCTATGTTTTGTAGTATTTGGATCACTTTTAGGTAATAATACATGCACCACCTTCTTCATTCTCAAACTCCTCCAAGTTCAATGATGGTTTATGTTTTCTATAAATGCAGGACTGGGTTTTTTCACAATGAATGGCTACTCCATCCAATTTGTGTTCTATTTTGTGTATGCAAACTTACAAGTTTCTATGGCCTTCCTAGCCTCTGGGTTATTTTCCAATGTCAAGACAGCTTCAGGTGAGAATACTTATCATTACCATACTTAATAAAAGTATCATGTTGTAGTATATAGTAGGTTGTTGCACTAAACTAAGGTTTTTTCATTCATATATTAAGAAGTTTTTCTTTTGGTAGTTGTGGGGTATCTGCTTGTATTTGTAACTGGTCTGCTGGGGAACTTCCTTTTCCAAAGCTTGCTTCAAGTACCTTCCTTTCCAAGTAAGTTTGACTTTTAAAGAAAACTCTTAGAATTAAAGCAATCCTAATGTCTACTTCAATTGACACATGCATAGTATTCGTGTGTGTTTATATATACACAATTTTCCATATTTTGATGCACTTGGTTTGCAGCTCACTTCTTCACGAAATTTCGATGCATAATATATATAGTTATCCGCTAAAGTATGCATTAACGAGATTGATTATGTATGTTCATATATCAGGAGTATGGGTGGTTATTCTTGAGCTGTTTCCTGGATTTTCATTATTTCGTGGGTTATATGAGCTTCAACAATATGCTTTTGATGGAAGTATGGTGGGTGATGGAGGCATGCAGTGGCAAGACTTGAATAGTCCTGAAAATGGAATGAAAGAGGTCATCATTATCATGTTTCTGGAGTGGCTACTCATTTTACTTTTAGCATATTATGTGGATCGAATCTCATCATCTGGAAGCTGGTGCAAGATGCCTGCATCATCTGCAAGGAAACTTACTCTCCAGAATAATCGATCTGAACAAACAGAGAAAACAGATGTAGCTCAAGAGGTATAAAAAAGGGTAATTATTAGCTCATTTCATTGATCAAATCTCTGTTATTTCTAAAATATAATTCTTGCAGATCTCTTACTCATCTTCTAATCTCCTTCTTCAATAGAGGGAAACAGTGGAACGATCAATACTCGACTCAGCTGCAAGTCATGCCATTCTCTGTAACAATATCAGGAAGGTATACCCAGCAAGAGATGGAAACACTCCAAAAATTGCAGTCAAAGGAATGTATCTTGCTTTGCCTCAGGCAGGTTGCTTTGGCATGCTCGGCCCAAATGGTGCAGGGAAAACCTCATTCATAAGCATGGTTAGACTACAGTTTTTCATGTGTGGAAGTTTAGTACATGCCCTTATACTAGACTCTGCATACTTCTTGTGTGTCCAACACTTTGACTTTTGAGATCACAGTTAGAAAACTTTGACTATACATGCTCCCATATTATTACATCATCTTGAACTTTCTTAATACTAGCATGTTATTGTTTCTTTTTTTTACCTAGATGATTGGGCTTACACAGCCAACCTCTGGCACAGCATTCATAAATGGTTTGGATATAACAACACATATGGATGAAATATACTCAATCATCGGCGTTTGTCCTCAGCATGAGTAAGTTGAAGTTTTTTCTGTTCGACCTATTTTACATAGTTTGCTTGATCTTTCTGTTGGGTGATTGCAGCCTTCTGTGGGAAACTCTAACAGGACGGGAGCATCTATTGTTTTACGGTAGACTAAAGAATCTTAGAGGTGCCGCCTTGAAGGAGGTGATTCTATATCCTCAAGAAACTGTTGTTACTGTTAAATAGTTTTCTTTATTAGAAAATGTAGGAAAATTTCTTAAACAAACACAGAAGATAGTTTAGATCCTAACCTGATAAGATTAGTAGTGACTTCTCTCATGGATTAGGCAGTGGAGGAATCTCTCAAAAATGTCAACTTGTTTTATGGTGGTGTTGCTGACAAACAAGCTGGGAAGTACAGTGGTGGTATGAAGAGGAGACTAAGTGTAGCGATATCTCTAATTGGAAATCCAAAGGTTTAATCTTGAATTACTTGCCCTTTAAATTAAATTTTTCTTGATCACTTCATCCTCATTAGATCCTACAGTCGGGAGCATTATGTGCTTAAGTGCAATATTCTCTGGGTTATATGTTCTTTTTATCAATGTAAATGCATGCTATTTCCATGGCAATTGCATGTTCTTTTAAAAGTAACATACAATTGTTATAAAAAGAATATGTAACGCGAAGCATGGTGTGCATCATGCTTCCGACTATAGGATCTTAGTGTCAGATATTCCTAACCAGTCAAGCAGCAAAGGCTGTTTTATTCTTGTTATATGAAGTGATGCCAGTCTAATTTACATCTTAGTGATGATGCTTCTTCTCCCCTTAAATCCAAAGGTTGTTTTCATGGATGAACCTAGCACAGGACTAGATCCGGCTTCTAGGAACAATTTGTGGAATGTTGTCAGGCGTGCAAAGCAAGATCGTGCTATTGTTCTCACTAGTAACTTTTCTCTAGCTCTGTTTTCTCCTCTGTTTATCATTTTTTATTAAGAATATCTGAGACTGAATAACTGAGATACTGAGGCAATTACTCACAAATATAGCTCCAAGTGTTTTAGAAAGTTGCTCACAACTTATGGCTCGAAAAATTCCACAGCACACTCTATGGAAGAAGCCGAAGCTCTTTGTGACCGGTTAGGCATTTTTGTTGATGGCAGCCTACAATGCATAGCAGACGCGAAAGAGGTTTTTTTCTACAACTCTATTTCAACAGTTATTATGTGTTTTAGAAAGATTATATGAGTGATTCTTCATCTGTATGGTTGATGTTATTGTATGAGTTTTTAATCGGTCTATCCTTCATTTAACAGTTGAAGGCTCGATATGGGGGATCGTTGGTGTTCACCATGACGAGCACAGCAGAACACAGCACAGAGGTGGAGGATATGGTGAAGTTTTTATCCCCAAATGCAAAGAAGATCTACCACCTTGCAGGCACCCAAAAGTTCGAACTCCCAAAACACGAGGTGAGGATTGCAGATGTTTTCGAGGCTGTGGAGATTGCGAAGAGGAGGTTACCGGTTCATGCATGGGGCTTGGCAGACACCACTCTGGAAGAAGTCTTCATCAAGGTTGCTAGGACTGCTTCATCTTAATCTTAAAGTGAATGATATATTTTTTGCACAGAATATTTACAGAAAAGAATTATTGGATTTATTGGCGTTGGATCAAAGGATTTGACTATGAACAAATATATGATTAACCTAGTTGGGTGTCAAGATCTTTCCGTTTTCTCTAATATCTTCCTCTCATGCTGTTTATATTATCCTAATCGATATCCGTAAAAGTATTGTGTATAATAATAGAATAATATCCAACTAAACATTAACTGTGAGGAAATTATGTGTAATAGTATCACTGCGCATGATTGTAGTGGCGTTTATCAACTACTGTTGATCATGGAAAATGGAACATCTAAACAAGTGGCCAGTGGGTGTATATAAATAATACTGGGGTGCTGCTGTTGTTTCTGTAATCTTGCAAGCTAGGCCTAATTTATACCGGATGTATACAAAATTATCTAGAGCTTCGATGGGCATCTATCAGTGGGAGAATGTGGAGTATCTGTCGCATATAAATTGGTACCGTATATCTCTTCCAATTGGTACCATGAAAATTGCAAAATGATACTAACACGAGTACTAATTAGAAACAACGTTATGAAAGGTTATTGAGAAGAAAACCCAACTATGATCAGCTAAGAATAACAGGATGATTATCCTATGCTTCACATACAAAAGAGGAAGTCACACAAGTTTGGGAAGAAAGAAGTAAAATGTATATTAGTAGGTTATGCGAATGACCAAAAAGAATATAGATGGTATGATCTTCAAAAACATCGGGAAGGAATGAATTAGGAATTTGCTAGATGACTTCAAAAACAATGATGAGAACGTGGATAGGAATAATAAGGGTAGAGGGATGCAGATCCCACTGTAGGAAATCATCCGTGATTATCATTGATACTTTGGTAATAATATATACAAAAGGTACAGCACATTTTAAGGCTAAACTATAGTAACAGATTAGCTATACATAAGGAAAGATTATACAAGAATATACATGTGCTAAAATATCTTTAACTATGCCTAATATAACATAGTCTATCACACCCCCGATCGAAGCGGGGAGGCGGCGTACGCTTAGGCTCGTCCCCGAAATCATCAAAAAGTACGCGCGGAAGACCTTTGGTGAAGATGTCTGCAATCTGATCTGATATCGGGACGGGACGTGAAGAACACGAACTTCTCCACGGGTAACTTTTTCGCGTACGAAATGGATGCCCATCTCAATATGTTTAGTGCGCTTATACTGAACTGGGTTACCTGAGAGATATATGGCACTTACATTGTCACAATAAACTAATGTTGCTTTGCGGATAGGACAACAAAGCTCGAGAAGGAGATTACGTAGCCAACAAGACTCATAAACAACATTAGCCACACCGCGGTATTCGGCCTCGGAACTCGATTTCGACAATGTGGGTTGTCGTTTCGAGGACCAAGAGAGCAAGTTATCACCCAAAAAAATACAATACCCTGATGTGGATCGGCGAGTGTCCGGACACCCACCCCAATCTGCATCTGTATAAGAAATGAGAGAAGCAAGAGATGACTTGTACAGATGGAGACCAAAATTAATAGTACCCTGAATATAACGCACAATGCGCTTGAGAGCATTCATATGTTAAATTTTCGGATCATGCATATGTAAACACACTTGTTGAATAGCATAATGAACAAGGGAAAACTAGGTCGTTACTAACTCCCCTAATGTCAAATAAAAAACCTTACTATCCACCTAAACTAGTCAAGTGGTAAGTAAGGGTCGAACCACAAGGATCGGAGGTCCCACCAAGGTAGAGTCGCTACAAGTAAGCTAAGTCGAAGAAATGGTCAAGTTTTGGTTGAACTAAGTGATTAAAACTATTGGAATCAAATTAGGACAAGCACTAGGAATGGGAAATCACCACAATCATAGTTCACATCCAACAACCAAGTAGAAAAAAGGGGGTTGACAAGCATTGGGGATATGCAAAGGGAATAAACAAACCTAAACACCTCTAAAATCGTTGTTAGGGAGTTTAGAGTCCTAATTATGGCAACAAAACCTATATTTCGAGGCGTTATCACCTAACTAGGCCAAGTTAAGAATTGAAATCAAACCCAAGTTAATACCAACCAACAAGTGATGTGTAACAACTAATCAATCAATCATGAAGGTCAACCACATAAAAGTAAACCATTAAATGGGCAACAAAGGATCAAAAGATGATGGAGCTCACATCAACTAAATCACCAATCGACATCAAATATTAAAATTGCACAAATCCCAAACATAACCAACCCAATAAACTCTACTCATGAAAATAGGATGCAAACAATGATTGGGCTACTCCCAATCCTAGTTAATGAACTACTCACTACCCATTATACTACCAAACATCCTAAACATGGAAATCTAGCTATTAAATCACCGATCTAAAAATAGCAAAAACCAAAAATCAATACTTTAGAGTAAAAACAAAGCCAAATCTAGTGAGCAAACAAGAAGAATCTAAGCAAAGATGAAAACTTTAATCTTGATTAACTAACAATGAAAACAATGAAAACATGAAACTAACAAAGTAGGAATGCATAAAAACAATGAGAAAGAAAGAAAGGATTGAGACGATTACTAAGGAAACAAGAAACTTCAAAGAAATTGTCACTTTTTCATTGATTTTCAATCTCCAAATTACACCTCTTGAGCCAAGTTTTCTCTCTCCTACACTAGTAAGCACAATTAGGGTTCTAAAAATCTGGGATCCTTTCCAAAATAGGGTAGAGGAGTATTTATACCCCCTCTAATTACACAAGTCGTAAAAGAAAATAAATCCGGAAAAAAGGCCCAGCGAACAGAGGCCCGGGCGGGCTAAAACGGGCCCGGGCGGGCTCCCTGGGTGGCCCGGGCGGTGCAGGGTAGATGGGCCCGGTCTGGTACCCCGGGCGTGCATTAAATTTCCAGGCAGGAGGCAGAAAGTTTGGCCGCTGATGGGCCCGGGCGGGCGACATGGCCCGGGCGAGCGGTCACATAGCCCGAGCGGGCTCATTTGCTCGGGCGGGCTTTCTGGAGCTCGGACGGGTTTCTTTGCTCGGGTGGTCCTTGAGCTTCCCGGGCAAGCTTCTTCCTCCTTGCTTCCCCTTTTTGCTCCCCTCTTAGCTTGTAGAAACTTGAGTTCCTACACATCAAAGATCAAATAGAAGAGTAGGGGAGGGGGATGCAAATACATGTACACACGTGCTAAGAGAGAGTTAGGTAGAAAAAGAGGCGAAATTAAGAGAAAAAGAAACTAAAATAGGAAATAAGTCAAGTAAAATAGCCTTAATACTACCCTAGGAGTGAGATAAATCTCACTCATCACATAAGAGATGTCAGGCCTGGTAAAAGTGAGGTACTGTAATGCACCTGCAAGCTGGCGATAATGGGTAGGATCTTAATAACCACTGCCATCAGATGAGTCAAGCTTGGCTTTGGTGTCAAAAGGAGTGTGGCTAGGCTTGCAAGACGACATGCATGCACGCTCCATAATGTCTGCAGCATAATTCTTCTGAGAGAGAAACATGCCAGAGGAGGTGCGAGTAACAGCGACACCCAAAAAATAACTCAAGGGGTCGAGATCTTTCATTGCAAATTCCGTACTGAGACGAGCCATGATGGATTTCCGGAGATCATCAGACGATGCTGTGAGAATGATGTCATCAACATAAATCAGAATATAAGCAATGTCAGAACCACGACAATAAATAAATAGAGAGTGGTTAGATCGGCTATGGGAGAAGCCAATGGTAGATACATAGTATGCGAACCGTTGGTACCAAGCACGAGGGGCCTGCTTGAGACCATATAATGATTTCCGCAACAAACAAACATGATCAGGATAAGTAGGATCTCGTAAACCCATGGGTTGATGCATATAGACTGTCTCATGGATTGCCATGAAGAAAGGCGTTCTTGACATCCAACTGGTGAATAGGCCAAGAGTGAGAGAGGGCAATGCTCAAGACAGTGTGAATAGTGGCCGGTTTGACAACCGGATTAAATGTCTCGTCACAGTCAACTCCAACCTGTTGAGACCTGCCATCACCTACAAGACGAGCTTGATACCGCTCAAAAGAACCATCAGAATTCTTTTTATGACGAAAAATCCACATAGAACGAATAAGATTCACATTTGCGGAACGAGGTACCAATTCCCACGTCTTATTTTTAATGAGAGCATCATTTCGTCAATCATGGCAGCCTTCCAATTCAGGTCATGTAAAGCACTTACAGGATTTTTGGGAAGTGGAGAGATTGTGGTGGAAGTAGAAGTGCTTAAGTTCAATGGCCATTTTGGTTTGAAGATGCCATGTTGGCTCCTTGTAGCAATCTGGTTAGGCTGAGGATTAGGAGGAGCAATAAGGGGATTTGGGCTGGTTGTAGGTGGGCTAGCAGGAGGGGGAGAAGGAGGGACTGGACTGGGCGCTGGGGAAGGCGCGGGAGTGGGCTAGCTGCGCTGGCCCATCTGAACACGGGAAGGAGTAGGAGGAGCAAGGGGGGTCTGGGCCGTGGGCTGCACATGAGAAGGAGGAGGAGAGGGGTTATGTGTTTGGACCTGATTTTGGGGAGTGGAGTGCAGAATATGAACAAGATAGGGGGATAAATCATGATCAAGGAAATCATATGAGTGAGAGGCAGGGTGTGTAAGGTAGAGAAGGGAAAGATAGTTTCATCAAAAATGACATGTCTTGAGATGATGATTTTCTTGCTTGACAAATCATAACATTTGTAACCCCTATGATTGGACGGATACCCCAAGAAAACACAAGGTGTAGAACGCGATTGCAACTTATTTATGGTGGTGGAGGGGAAGAGAGGATAGCATAGGCATCCAAAGACCTGGAGATGGGAATAAGTTGGCATGTGTTGGAAAAGAATTTGAGTAGGAGATTTGTACTTTAAGACCTTGGAGGAAAGAATATTTAAAAGATATGTCGCCATTTGGAGAGCATGATGCCCAAAATGATGGGGCCATGGAAGAGTGGGCAAGAAGAGTGCGCACAATATCGTTAATGGACTAAATTTTTCGCTCCGGTTTACCATTTTGAGGAGAGGTGTGAGGGCAAGAAAAACGAAATTGGATGCCATATGTGGTGCAAAAATAGTGAAAATGTCCATTATCAAATTCCCGCCCATTGTCACATTGAATATTTTTAATATCTCTTTCAAATTGAGTTCGAATCAATGTCTTAAAGGATTGGAAAATAGTAAAAACCTGTGATTTGTTGGCAATAGGAAAAGTCCATAGATAATTACTATAATCATCAAGAAAGAAGACATAATAACAATGCCCAATAGAACTTAAAACAGGAGATGTCCATAAATCACTGTGAACAATATCAAAAGGCATAGCAGTAGCAGTCATAGAATCACAAAATGGCAATTCAATATGTTTCCCCAAGGGACAAGAAGTACAAAAACAAGAACGGGCCTTATTACAATGAATCAAATCATGACTACAAAGAGAACTAAGAATAGCAGGGCCCGGATATCCTAAGCGAGAGTGCCACAAATTTGGTGATGCAGCAAGGGAGGTGGATGGTAAGGTGTTGCTAGACTTGGCAGTGATAGGATACAAATCCCCAGTGCTCTCACATCTCATTAGAAGGCTCCCCGTCTGAAGGTTCTTCACATCAAACCCAAAGAGGATCAAACTCAACAGAAACATTATTATCATTAGTGAATTTGCGAACTGAAATAAGGTTTTTGATAAGTTTAGGAGCATGCAGAAAATTTTTCAGATGTAAAGAAGGGTTAGTAGGAGTAAGGGAAGAGTGCACATAACCATGAATTGGAATAGTGCCGCCATTACCAACAACAATACCACTATTTTTGCTCAAATTAAAGTAGGACGTGAGCGTACCTGGATTAGCAGTCATCTGAGAAGTTGCCCCAATGTCCATGTACCAGTTATCATCTGGTTGATGAAGAGAGAGAGTATGCATAGCAGCATCAATATTTGTCGGAGCATAATCAGATGAGGAGGGAGGCTGCATAAAATACCCATAAGGAGGAGCCTGCATAGAGTATGATTGAGGAGTGCGTGGACTGGACCCGAGAATCCCAGGGCCATTGGACCTGGGTGCACGCTGCCATGATGAAGTCGGGTAGGGGCACGGTGGAAGGGCCCACTGCTGCGGCTACCAGGTGGGCCAGGGATAGGGCCACTGTGAACTTGGAGAAGGGACTGTCGCGGGCTGGTTGGGTGGTTGTTGCCCACCACCGCGGTTGTTCTTACCACGGTTGTCACGGTGGTTGTTATTATTAGGGCCACGACCACGATTTTTTTTGTTCTTGCCACGGTTGTCACGTGAAGAATTACGGTGAGTATTACCGCTAGTTTGAGAAGCCGAGAGTTGTGATGAAGAGTCATCATCAACGAGCAAAGCCGTGGTGCCGGAATCACGGGCACGCTCTTTCGCGGTTGATTCTTCAAGTTTTATGCGAGAGCAAACATCAGAAAATGAGGGTAATGTGTCCTTTTGTTGGATGTTAGTGACAAACGTAGAGTAGGTTGAAGGTAACCCGGCAAGAAGACGCATAACCAAACGTTGATCGGAGACCGACGATCCAACGTTTGACAATTGAGGGCTAGAGATTGAAGCCGAGTGTAATATGCCACGACCGAAGAGAATTCAACAAGCTTGGTTGTGGTGAATTCAATTTCAATATATGCGGCCCTCGAATTTTTATTATCTTGAAAAATCTGAGCAACACGAGTCCAAGCATGAGCAGCCACATCATTCTCAACTAGTATGGAGGTGAGTATGTCAGGGGATACAATAGCAGAGATCCAATGGAGAACGACGGCGTCGAGACGTTTCCAAAGAGAAAGGTCAGCATCCTTCGTGGCTTGGTAAGTTGCGAGTTCTTTAGTTTCGGTGGGGGGAGGATGTGCTCGAGAACATTATGCACGCGAGCCTGAACTTTGAACAGGGTGGCCCATTCATGATATTGGTCGGTCTCTAAGTCCAAGGTAATGGGAATAAGAGATTTGACGTTGGTGACGGTGTGGGCCAAGTGAAACACCGATTTGTCAACCATGGAAGACGAGGAAGATAATAGAAGAAAGAGAGGTGGGCGACGGCTAGGTTAGGAAGGGATCCTAATCTGATACCATGTAGGAAATCATCCGTGATTATCATTGATACTTTGGTAACAATAGATACAAAAGGTACAACACATTCTAAGGCTAAACTATAGTAACATATTAGCTATACATAAGGAAAGATTATATTATACAAGAATATACATGTGCTAAAATACCTTTGACTATGCCTAATATAACATAGTCTATCACCCACTGCTGCAGCAAGAGCAAATGGAAGAAACGATAGGGCAAGAGACCTAAGTGTTTAGCTCGACTTGGGTTTGATTATTTTTAACGAGTCCAAAATCGAACTTGAAAATCATGCTCAAGCAGTCAAGCTTGGTCTGATAAGTGTACATTGAGTTTTGAGCTCGACTAGTTAAAATATGTGCCAACAATAAGCAATCTTAACATTTTAATGTTGTTGTTGATCGACTTTATAATAGTATTCTGTTTGGACAAGTTGTGTTGAAAATCCCCTCTTATCTTTGTCGTTCAATTGATCATTTAGACCTTGGTGTAACAAATACATATATAACACGAGTTTTCAAACCGAACACCATTGAATTTAAGTTTGGCTCGATTATTATTCCTTCAAACTATAATATCAAGCTCAAGCATGACTCAATAACACGAGACAATCTCAAACCGGACTTTTACTGAACCAATTCGGAATAAATCACAAACAATTTTATAATGTAAAGGATTTTTTGTCCGTAACTGCCTTTATTTGGGACTTTTTTGTGAAAAACTGCCTTATGAAATTTTTTTGCACACAACTGCCACTAAAATGACTTCCAGTTGTTGACTGCTGCCAAAAAAAGTTTTCAGGCGTTGACTTGTGATTTCCGACAACTTAAAATCACGTGCTTGGCACGTGTTCCTATTTTTACGTTTTTTTTGGAGCCCCAGACTCAAGTTCTTCACTCTTTCTCTTTTCTCTCACTCTCTCTCTCTTCTCTCTCCTCCAATTTTTCGAATTGATGAAGCCCTACATCTTCCCCCCCACAGTGAATTCTCCTCTGATTCCTCTTATAATTTTTCGATCTTATGTGCCTGTACCTTGTTTACTCATCCATTTTGTAGGGTTTTATATTTTGTAGTTGTTTTGCATGATTCAATCTATTTTGGTGGTTAATTCTAAAGAATTATTCTTTGATGGATTTTTTTTAATTTGGTGCAGAAAATGTCTACTGGGAGCGAAATTGATGGAGTAATTGAACTACGAACTAGAATGTGCTACTGTGGAATCAAAGTTGGTGAATATGTATCTTGGACTGAGAAGAACCCTGGAAGGAGGTTCAAGAGGTGCAAATTATATTCTGGAAGAAGGAGGGATGGTTTGGGATGCAGGTATTGGAGATGGATTGATGAAGGAATTATTGATTGGCAAAGGAATGTGGCCAATCAACTCATTGCTGAGAATATGGCTTTGAAGACAGAGCTTAGGGCATTGAAGGGCAAATTGGAAGAAGGGGATATTAGAGCAAAATCAACATCCTAGGTTGAGGAATTAACTGAGCTCAAAATCAAGCTGAAGAGGGGGAAATCAGAGCATGTTGTAGGTCGTTTTAGTGTCAAATTTTATGGTCTTGTAGTTGCTATTGTTTTTGCCAAGTTCCTTGGTTAGTATTGATGTTGTAGGGTTCATGTCAATGTAACCTTAGTTGTAGGGTTTATGTCAATGCAACCTTAGTATTTTGGGAATGGAACATGTGTAGTATGTTGGATGTATTGCACTCTAATGAATGACATGAAAATTTCTGCCTTATATCTTGTTGTGGTGTTATTGAAGCTTCACATTTTGCAATATCATTTTGCAACATCTAATTAATTAAGCACAACATAAGACACACACAGTAGCTAATCAAAACATACATAACATTGATGCCAAAAGTTAGAGTACTTGCACAATTCATCCTACTTGCCAAGTAAGGCATAATTCATCCTACTTGCCTACAAAGGCAGATTTAAGTACAAAAAAGCAAAAAACAAGGATGTTTGGGGTAAAATCCTTTTACATGAGCAAACTAATTTAAGATGCAGCTTGATTGGGATGCTTGACTTTGCTGAGGTAGTTGAGAGTTAGGAACACTTGATTCTCCTACCTTCCTCTTCCTACTCTTCCTCTTTTCTTGATTTTGTGTCACTGGTTCAGTGGACTTTAGCCTTCCTCCTTTGGGCTTGACAGGTTTAGCTTGTGTTGGATTCTTGCACTTGGTCTTGTTATGGCCTACAGAACCATAATTTGAGCACTTGTTTTTCTTTACTTCCCCACCTTCCCCTCTCCAGGCTCTTTTCTCCTTTTCTTGAGACTGGGCCTGCCAGGCATGATTATGATGAGTGGAGGACTGGGCTCAAGTTCCTGTGCTTTTTCCCATTATTTCTGCCCAGGCATAGGATGGAAAGCAGGTGCATATGTTGCCCTATATGCATCCACATGATAGGCCTCATGGATGTAATCTTCATAATTCAATCTTTTTTTCTCTATGCATGCCAAAGCATGACAACATGTAATGCCTAACAAATCCCACCTATAACACCCACATTTCCAGTTCTGTAAATCAACCATAAACCTATCTCCCTCATAGTCCACCTCAAACTCCCACACATCAGCCTGAGTCACATCACAATTCCTAACATACTCTTTGTGTTTCTCAACCATCGTCACCACTGAGGGTATTATTACACCCTAAAACTTTTTAAGCCCCTCCCTTTTTTGACAACATCTTTTCATAACCCATCTCCTTATCCACTCCATCATTGTCAACACAGGTTTCGCCCTAGCTTCTCTAATCACACTATTGAAACTCTCACAACAGTTGTTAAGGAGCATACCTGATTTGCTTTTCATAGAAAAAGCATGCCTGGACCAACTAGATGCAGGGATTGCATTCAAGTATTTCCAAGCATCCTCATTCAACTTCTTGATGGATTTCATAGCCTCATTGAACTTACTCTGCAACCAACAAAAGGAATGCACAAGTTATAACACAGACACAACAACAAACCAAATTATAACCAAAACAAAACCTAGTGTAAACATTTTACCTTTGTTGATGCCCTAGCTGCTTTCCAAAATTCTTGCCTGTATATCTCACCAGCAAATTGCCTCTTGAAGTTGGCCCAAATATGTCGGCAACAGAACCTAGTCTCATCATTTGGGACAACAGCCTTGAAGGCATCAAGCATACTCTACAACACACAACAAACCATATTAGAAAGCATAAAACAGGGGTATAAAGGAGGGTATAAAACCATAGCTAAGGATAGGTTTTACCTTCTGCCTGTCACTCATGTAGGTGACAGGTTCTTCCCTTTCAAGCATAAAGGTTATTGCATCTGCTACACTGGCAAGATCATTGACCACCAACTCTAAGAACCATGTCCAAGACTCTGTGTTCTCAACCTCCACAATGGCCCAGACAACAGGAAAAATGTTATTGTTGCCATCCTTACCAACTGCAGTGAGTAATATGCCAGGATATGGGCCCCTCAGATGGCAACCATCAACCCCCAAAATAGGCCTACAGCCTGCCATGAAGCCTTCCTTGCATGGTTGAAGGCAAATATACATTCTTTGAAACAAGGGGGGGCTATCAATGGATTCAACCTTCACAAATGCACTACTGCCCACATTATATTTCCTAATTGTTACTACATAATCCCATACTCTCTTATACTGCTCTTCTGCATCCCTATAGATCATGTAAAATGCCCTTTGCCTTGCATAATAACACTTAATAATCCCATACTCTCTTATACTGCTCTTCTGCATCCCTATAGATCATGTAAAATGCCCTTTGCCTTGCATAATAACACTTATGATACTTCACTTTAACTCCAAGATCCCTCCCCGCATTTCAAAGCATAAATGCGAGATAACTTCCATGTAGGGTTGTCCCTCCAAGTCATCCAAATACCTCTCAGCATGGTACTCAGAGGTCACCTTAGTGTTATGAGTTTGAAAACCACAAGAATGTTTCAGGTCCATTGTTCTAATTTGGACACAATTCTTAGACACTAGCTGCTTACAGTGAACTCTAAACCCACACTTCCTAGTTGACTTACATGAACATTCAACAAATCTACCATTTTTCCATTCACACTTACACCTCTTCCTACAATATGCTGTCAATCTCCTCACTCCATTATGTGTAAAGTAAAAGTCATAGCCCTCTTGTACATCATGCCATTGTAAAGCTTTTCTAAATATCCTATGGGAGGGGAATTTCATGCCAAGAAAGAGTTGAATTTTACCTTTGAAGTCAACCTCAGGATTGAACAACTTGTGACCATCATCCTCCTCATCATCAGAATTCTTAGGGATGTGCAGCTCTTCCTCTGAGTCATCTAAAATCTCATCATCATCGACAATCAAATGATCTTCTAAAGCCTCTGAATTACCCTCTAATACTTCCAAAGATCTCCTTGTGTAAATTGATCCTATACCACCCAAGCTTCTAGTAACTCTCTCAGCGATATCTGCATCAACATGCTCAGCAAAGAGGTCATCATCATCCCTATCCTCAAAGTCTGCATCACTCAACTCAAGATCACTGTCATCTTCATCACTATCCTCATCAGATGAAGCTATGTCAGAGAGTAATGGTTCCACTCTATGCCTAAGAGATCTGGTTGAAGTTTCAGTTGAGGTTTGAGATCTGGTTTGTGTAGTGTTTTTATTGACAGAGGTTTTTGGAGCAGTTTGGGGTGTTTTTTGTGAGGTTGAGTGTGTTTGAGCTGCTGAAGTTGTAGTGTTTGGGGTTTGAGATCTAGTTTGTGTATTGTTCTTGTTGACAGAGGTTTTTGGAGCACTTTTTGGTCGTTTTTGTGACTTTTTGTTCTTTTTTGAAGCATATTTCTTATTTAGGTCCAACCCTAGGTTTGTTAGTGGTCCCCTATTAGTGCTAGCTGACTCAGCATTATTGTTCCCTAAGTTGGAATCTACCCCCACACCTCTCTCCTCATGGACCACATATAAGTGGTAAAAGCCATCACTTTCTGGAGATTCAAGAAATTCAGCAAGCTCCTTGTCACTCTTCATCTCTTTCCTTCCAGCAAAAAGACTATACCAATGGCTCCTAAACCAAATCCTTCCTGGTTCACTATAACCTAAATCTTTAATCCACCCAACCACCTCAAAATAACACATTTCTAACTCTCCCATATGCAAACTCAGCCTCCCCCCTCATAAGTTGTCTTCCACCTCTTAGTCACAAAATTACCCCCCATGATACAATCTAACATTTATAGGATCCATGCAAATATAAACTGGAAAATATGTGGTGTCCCTACCGTTGAACTCGAATCATGAACAATTGCAACATAAAATCAACCAACAATTGCCATAGATGCTAAGTGAACTAAACCAAAAACAATTTGCATAATTACAGAGCATAACCACACACAATTTGCATAATTATAGGGCATATAAATAGCCATGAATGATAAAAACATGATCTTTCAAACCAAAAATGATCAAAAAAAATTCTGGACTTGTACCTTGATTTTTGGACCACTTTATAGCTTGTTCTTCTCTGGTCCCATTGAAACGTGAATTCAGATGTTCCCTGATTTTGTTTACGAAATTAACAGAGCAACATAGTAAGAGAGAAGGAAGTAGAAGTAAAAAAAAGTGGTAGATTGTTGGTGAAACCTTACCCCATCTTTTCGAATGTTGCTGAGAAGTAAATTAATTCAATTTACTGATGCTACTGTGCACAAATTGATTGCAACTTCCAGTGACAGAAGAGAGAATTGAATTCGTTGTTGGGGGGAAGATGTAGGGCTTCAATTCGAAAAATTGGAGGAGAGAGAAGAGTGAGAGAAGAGAGAGAAAGAGTGAAGAACTTGAGTCTAGGGCTCCAAAAAACGTAAAAAAAAAGAAACACGTGCCAAGCACGTGATTTTAAGTTGTCGGAAATCACAAGTCAACGCCTGAAAACATTTTTTTTGGCAGCAGTCAACAATCGGAAGTCACTTTAGTGGCAGTTGTGTGCAAAAAAAAATTCATAAGACAGTTTTTCACAAAAAGTCCCAAATAAAGGCAGTTATGGACAAAAAATCCTAATGTAAATTACTACATTAAAATTCAAATATAGAGAATGGAAAGTCGTGGGTGGAGCCTGGAGGGGATAATGTGAATGTGAGCATGCCCACACTTGACTAATCTGCTATCCTTCTGTTCTGGCTTGAATTGGGCCAGGCAGTTTTAAATGGCTCCATAAGCAATTGGGCAAGGCCTAGTTGATTGACAAATGTCCCCAGAATTAATGCTGCTACTGTGCAGCATTTCAACCTCTAATTTATGTCTTATGATTTAGGAGTATGACTTATGAATTGCGAGTGGGCCTTTGTGCCAGCCAAACATCGAAAAAGAACCATCTCCGTTTGTTAGTTGTCCATTTAAAGTTTTATATTCACCAACCAACGCATAATTTTAATTATTTAAATTGTCTATTACTAAATACTTTTATAATAATAAAAATCTTATATCTTGAAGATTTTCATTAGAACATATTTTAAAACATTTTACATAATAATATTTAATTTTCATATATTAGTTTTAAAAAAAGAATCAGAGTGGAAAAACTATTAACAGATGAAGAAAGTATTTCATTGCCTCTGTAATAATAATATTAGTAATAATATGTTTTAATTTATAAAAGATAAGTTCATATCAGATCATATCAGACCAGATCACAAAAAATAAATTCATATCAGATCAGATAAGTAAAAATAAGATGAACTAAACATAGCCTTAATCTTATTGCAGGATAGATTTTCTTCCTCGATTATTAGTTTTAAAAAAAGAATCAGAGTGGAAAAACTATTAACAGATGAAGAAACTACCATCTAAGCTCATATACTTCTATATCTATAGAGAACCATCTAAGCTCATATACTTCTATATCTATAGAAAAGTTAGGCTATGTTCTGTTTACCTTATTTTTACATATTTCATACCAGATCAGATCAGACCAGACCAGACCAGACCAGACCAGATCAGAAAAAATAAGTTCATATCAGATCAGATAAGTTCATATCATGTTTATATTTAAACACTTATTGTTATTGTTATTATTATTGTTGTTATTATTGTTATTGGTATCATGATTCTTATGATGATTATTGTGATTATTAGTATTACTAAGGAATTACTAATGCTATTATTATTATTATTATTATTATTATTATTATTATTATTATTATTATTATTATTATTATTATTATTATTATTATTATTATTATTACTATTATTGTTAGTATTACTTTATACGATTACTATTACTATTAATATTACTATTACTTGTACATTTGTTATAAAGGATTATTATTATTGTCATTGTTGTATTTATTAATTATTAATATTGGTAATTATTATTAATGGGATTGTTATTATTATAAATATCATTGTTATCACTATTTCAAGCTATTTATGATAAAAAAGAAGGATGTTCTTTTGGCATTTGTACATGTTCTTTTTTTATATTTGTTCTAATTAACAATTTTCATATGCAATGTTGTTTTTGATATTGTACATGTAAAGAACATGGCAATAGTATATGATGTTTAAATTTTTAACAATTTTGGCAGTATAATATAAAGTATATGTTACTAGTTTATATAAAACATGAGTAGTAGCATGTGATAACCTAATGGTGTTTGCATCACCTTCAAATTCCCCCCTACAAGGGAGTTCAATTTATCTTTAAAAACAAAGTTTATATATACGACATGACAACAATATATAAGAACATGTAATAATTTTGTTCAACATCATATGATTATATATAATTTATAGGTTTATTTATGAAAAAAAAAGAACAATTGATTGATATAACAAAGAACATGTTGTTAGTTAAATCCGAACATGACATCAATATAAAAATAACATCCATCTTTTATTTTTAAAATGTGTTCTTTAAATGGATTTTGTATGCTCTTTCAATATATGTTCTTTTTTTATTATCATTATATGTTCTTGTCATTAGTACCTAAGTTCTTATTATAAACGGAGCATAGACATGAACAATATGCTCTTTTTACCATAACAATATGTTATTTTACCTAAAATATGTGTTCTTTTATTTTAAATTGTATGTTCATATACTACGTGTTTCTTTAAAAAAAACTATTATTATTATTATTATTATTATTATTATTATTATTATTATTATTATTATTATTATTAAAAGTTGTGATAGTAAAAGAATGATAGTAATAGTAATACTAGTAATGAAATACGAAGTAATAATAATATTAGTAATAATATGTTTTAATTTATAAAAGATAAGTTCATATCAGATCAGATCAGACCAGATCAGAAAAAATAAATTCATATCAGATCAGATAAGTAAAAATAAGATGAACTAAACATAGCCTTAATCTTATTGCAGGATAGATTTTCTTCCTCGATTATTACATAAATAAACATCAAGATATAGATCAAAATTTTCTTATTTTCTTTCTTTAAATTGATAAGGGTTCCGTTTAGAGAGTAGACTTTCCTAACTTTTTTTTACCTTTTACAAAAAAGAAACTGAAACACATAATCAAGAAATTTTCCTCATGCAATTATTATAGATTTTATGTGATTTAGCCAATTATTCTTTTAATCAATCAAAGTTTGAATCATATAAATCATATCTCTTAGAATTCCTCATATATTCAAAAGATCTAGACCTTTTGGTTCACTAGTTTGGTTCATTTCAGTTCAGTCAAATTCTATCAAAAGAACAGGCCCTTACACTATTAACTTGATGCAATCATTTCGTAGGTCTTTTACGTATATAGTATTATAATATGAGAGGTCTCCAAATAGACTTTTCTAAAACTATTTACACAACTAACGGTATACATTTAACCTTCTATCAAACATGATGTAACCTTACATATAAAAAGGAACGACAAACTATTCATCGAACACGTAAATTGCAAAGCAATGTACATGAATTCATAATTTGACGCAAGATGTTCATTTGTAATATGAAGACCCCCCCCGGACAGCTTTCTCAGCTTTAATATGCATACGTAAAATAGCAAGTGAATGATAAAAATGTATTGATAGATAATTCTGCTTCATAAGACCCAACAGAATGGTGACCAAAATAACATTGAGCAAGTCAAGTTTCATAAAAAAAGTGTTAAGGTGATTAAAGTTGCTTTATACACACAACAAAAAATGCTGCATAAATTATAAGTACTCGTATGATTGATGCATTTTAAGGGAGAAGTGGAGGCATATAAGTCAATGTTGGTTATCTCTTGCAGCTTTATTGTGGTTTGAGTGCATTGCTTCGGCCCATAAAACTATGCTCCCACAAATGGTAGGACTTGTCTTCTTTTTTTTTTTTTTGACTGGAAGGTGGGACTTGTTTTAGGAGATTCTAAGTTTTTCTTTCTTTCCTAGCTACTTATTTTTTCTAATAGTGGGATTTGGGAAATCACGCAATATGGACCCTTAGAAATCGCAGTACTAACTTCTACAGTTACTTTTTAAAATTTAAAAGAAAATATAGACATACACTGATACAAGTAAACTTAGAGCAAGTTCATTGGATGGTTTACGGAGTTCATTCATTGTACACGCGGATGTATCATGCGCATAGTATACTTAAGACTAATTTTTAATCATTTGAAAACTGTCTTTTCTTTTTTAGTACACTTTGCTCATCTGAATGATTCCAAATGAGCAATGAGCAAAAAAATAGCAATGGGTGTATAATAAAAATTAAGATTATGAGTAGAGATAGTGAAAAAGATCATAATAAATTCACAAATTCTTGGGTGTAACTGTTACACCATAGTTTATGGTATAACAACCTGCAAATCACTGTTTTTTTTTTAAATACATGAAATAAATGACAAAATGACATGACATTCATGTCATTTTTTGTACAGTCCATGTCATTCTTGTTGAAGTGTATGTCATTAAGCATGTTACATAATAAGTTATGGTGTAACATGTTACACCTAAGACGCACTCAAATAAATTAGGAATTAGAAAAAAAAAAGGGAGAGAGAGAGGGAGGATCACGAAAAAAACAACTTCTACAGCTTATCTTTGTTGAACTTAACTTATTTTTGCCGAAACTTATTTTTGTTAATTACTCCCTCTGTTTTTTTGTTCTTCCTACTTCCTCCGTAACAAAATAACTACAACAAATTAGGGAGGCACGAACTCCTAGGGAGTTTTTCTTAATGGAGTATTAGGGGTATGGTTAGTGTATTACTCCCTCCGTCCCATAATATAGTGCTTACATTCATTTTTGGGTGTCCCAAAATATTGTGCTTATTTTATTTTTATCAATTTATTTGGACTAAAATATCCTCAATCTTTACCCAAATTCTCCAAAATACCTTACTTTTTCTTTTAAAATGTGTGCATCTATTTATTACTTTACACAATTCCAAGGAACATTTATTGTTTTTGATTTTTTAAAGGAAAACAAAACTAAGGGAGTAGTTCCAAGACAAAAATACTTTATTAAATAATTTTTTGAGATTCTACTACTCCCTCCACTCTCCTTAATTCCCCGCAAAAAAAAGTAAGCTATATTTTTAGAGGGAGTAGGATTTAGGGGTATGATTAGGCTTGTGAGTAGAGAGAAAGTGAGGTAAAACTGACTACCATACCAACCACCACTGCCACCACCAGACCACCTTCACCACTACCACTGCCACCGCAACCACCACAACAACCACCTTCACAACCGCAACAACCACCTTCACAACCCCAAATCACCACCACCATATTTCTACCCAAATCGACCACCAAATCAAACCCCATGACCCAAGCCAACTCTGTGCAACCACCAGCCTTGCACCGCTTCACCACCATCAACCAACCACTACCAGCATCCTCATCCCATGTTCTCTCTCATCTCACATCTTCTTCCTCCCCTATTTACACTTCTTTGCGCCTTCTTCCTCGACTCCCTTGATCCCCAACTTCGCCTTACCTCCCACGTACCTGCGAAGTACAAACCATATCTCCGGCTTGCAGTCTCCTAACCACACCACCCAGCACCCGACTCTCCACCTCTCTGCCCACGCCGTAAACCCGACATCCATTGCATGCACCACCTTCATCCTTCTCTCTTTCGAACTCTCCCTCTTCTCTTTTCTTCGCTCAGCACACCACCACTGGACTGCCACGAGCACCCACAATCGAACCAGATCCAGAAGTTCGGCGGTGAGTTCGAACCAGATCCACAGTCGAACACCAAAGAAGTTCGGCTTCCATGTTTAAGTGATTGTGGCGGTCGATTTGGTGGTTGTGGTGGTGGAAAGAGAGTTTGCGGTAAGATCGACGGCTGGTGGTGATTTAGGCGATGGGTGGTTGGTGGTGGTGGTGTCGGTTGTTGGTGGTGGTTGGTTGGTGGCGGTTGGTGGTTGGTGAGGTCGGCGGTGGAGGAAGGTTGATGAGGTTAAATTAGGGTGAAATAATTAATGTTAATGATTTTAAGTTTAGTTGTTAGAGAATATTAGATTTAGTTTAATGATGTTTTTTATCTTCATAAGCAGGGCCATTTTGGTAATTTCAGACTCAAAAACTTACCTAAAATAGTAAGAATGAAATCGTTGCATTTTTTGTGTTACGTCCCAAAATGGCAAATGTTGCAGTTATTTTGTTACGAAGGAAGTACTTTAACTGTGCACGTTTACCAATGCACTTCTTTGACCTTAAATATGTTCCATTATACATTAGCAAAAATTAATTATGATTGAATATTAATAAAGTACTCATTAAGATGAATCAAACAAGACCCCGCATGACTACAAATTTTAATATATATTGAAAAAAAATTAGAAGATTCTCTCTAATTGTAAATAATGTCAAGATTCCAAGTAGGAAGAACAAAAAAAACAGAGGGAGTACAGTTCCTTTATGTATTGTCAATTATTGAACTTTTTTTTGCTTAAATTAACTTATTTTTGCGGAACTTATTTTTATCGAACTTGTTTTTGCTAAACTTAACTTATTTTTGCTTAAACTTATTTTAATAAAGTGTAGAAAACAAAGCCTTAAAATAAACCCTTAGCGTAGGCGTAAGCTAACTCATTCTTATTGATAATGAAAGCAGAGAGTAAAGTATTACAATCACACCACATAAGAAGAGAAGAACAATTGTGCCCATATTGGCCATAAAATCACCGGCCCTATCAGCTTTTCTAAAAAAACGAATATATATGAACATCAACACTTTGAAAGTCAATTCTATAAAGCTTTATTCTTTTATATTGAATAAATTTGGTTGAACAGGTGTGACTTGATGCACCTTAAATGAGAAAACCTGAATTAGATTCAACTAATTTGAACTGAACTCATGAACTGAATGAACCTAATCTGACCTAAATTGAACTAAAAATTTAAAATATAATAAATAAATAAAAAGGGATCAAGTATCTTATCATACCTTCTAAAGTTTGTTGTTTTTCATAAATTAACTTTAATTTTGTATTACATGCTCTCCCTTATATTTGTATATACCCTCAAACTTAACATCACCGTTTCATGAAATGTGAATTTTGTAACACATCTTGTTTCCAAATTATGTTTAGGACTAAGTAGACAGTGGAGTAATCATTATTCAACAAATTAAGGTACTTATTCATGTTTGTAACAGTATCATAATTTTAAAGGTTTACAATTTGTTTGGTGTGTAGGCCTAAGGAGTCATAAAAACAATAATGATATAGATGAAATTCAATCTCAAATCATAAATATCATCAATGATTTACCAATTATAGTAGTTTAGAATGGTTCACATAATCACATTATGATCATATTATCAAGGAACATATATAGATTTTTATAAATCTAAGCGACTAGTACTATACCAATTAATCCTCCTCCCTCTCATAAAATAATATTTCTACATTATGCGTCCCTAAATATGGCTAAACATAGCCGTTAAGACTTTACCGAGTAGGTATTTGGCCTGGTGATAAGAGATGTTCTTTGTAACTATAAGGCTATGAGATCAAACCCTGGTTATCCTTTCCCATACTCCCAAAGGATATGCCTTGTTAAGCTATATATACTAGTTAAACTTTGAGAGGTTGTGGTCCAAACAAGGTGTTTCTCTATATACTGAAAAAGTTGGTTAATGAAGACAATTTGTTGACATCCTATGCACAACCCAAATGTGAGTGTTAGTCTTGTTCCACATTGAACCTGATGAGAGCAATAAACAAATTAATAAAACTTGAGGAATTACTCCTCCTACTACCAATTGGTTTGAGGATGGAACCTATTTGGACTTGTAAGTTGTCTAAACTCTCTTCTATTAACGGGTGTGGCCAGGCCCATTATTTTAAAGTTTGATTTAACTTAACACAATTAAATCTAATGGTCTCCTTTAATTGCATCCTATAACATTTACACCATTATCTTTATGTATGTTGTCCGATTCATTTCACATATAAGGCAAGATGTTTTACTCTTAATTTCTATCAAACCATATTACATTGTAATTTCCAAAATATAATTCTTAAAGATACTTCTAGAATATATATCAAGAGAAACGAATTGATAAAATTATTTATACGGTCTGATGGTCTCAGAAAGCGTGGTTGTCTTTGTTCTATGATGAGATACAAAACGTAGAACTTTGCAAAGATACAAATTGTTAATAAGTACGTTTCCTTGAGGTACACAATTTTAGATTATCCTGAAATAATTTATATGTAGTCTCCAAGAAGTACTAATTTTCATGCCTTGGCGATGTGTCTAATATGAGTCCAAGTCCAACCAATGTACTGCCCTATGCACTAAGGATTTAAATGGATAATACTAGTTTTTTGTTTGAAGATTCAAATATTAATACACCTTTTTTTAAAAGGAAATATTAATACACCTTTATTCTTTAATTAAAGGTTATATATATTTTACATTTTAAGGTAAATATGTGTAAATGACATTTTTTTATTAAAATTATGGTACAAAAAATTTATCATGTATGAGATCTTGTTACATTCATATTGATGTACATCTTCATATTGTCAATGTTTTATAATGTGTTATGACATGTAACTAAAGATCTTGATGGGCAAAAGTAAGTTTTGGAGACCATGAAAAGTCCAGGTAACATGCATTATAAGCATGATTTTATCTTTCTATATTTATTAAATTATTCTACTTTGACTTTCACACTTGGCGATGCACACACTTTTGACCATTAGTAGAAAGTTGATATCATGAAAATATACATTATAAAAAATCCAACAACATTTTACTCCCTCGGTTCACTAAAGATATTTTTAATTATTGTAACAACGTAACCAAGACAAAGAGGAGAAAGAGTGTAGATGTGTGTTATTTTTTTTTTTTTCCATACAAGAGAAAATATAATTATTATCACAGAGTGAGGAAGCACACTGATATAGACGGGATTCTATCCCAAGTCTTGCGTAACACCCACAAGACTTTACCAAGAGTATAAAGTTATGTAGGTCCTACAAGTGGGGTAAAGTAGTGCGCAAATGGAACTAACATTTATCAAATAGGGAATAAAATAAAGTAGAAGTACGAAAATCATTTGCAAACAGGACTTTAAATAAAGTAGGAAGATCTTTAGATAATGGAGTGAGTATGCGAAATATTTTGATATATTAATTAAAAAAAGTCAAATTAGAATGGATTATACAAAATGATGAGTTGATAGAAAAATTAGAAGGATAGAACAACTAAAAAAACGAATTAGTTAAAAATGATATATGTATAAGAAGTTACAAATGGAAATATTAAGTAATAAATAAGTATTAATTACATCAGTTGACGTGTGATTCTATCATTAATTAATTCCTCAAATAATACTAATGCTTATATGTAACCCTAAGGCCTACATAGATCATTTTCGGACATTGCTACACCTACCCAGCGGGTCGACAACCCACTACTAATAGAGCATTAAAAAAATAAAAATTATGTTGAGTTGGATTTCATTACCACAACCCTCAACAATTCTTTATTGATGTTGGGTACTCTACCCGGTGGGTGGACAAAGTTTTTTCCATCATTTTCCAATATATATACCGCAACAACTCCGTTCAATGCAACAAAAATTCATGGGAAGACCCTCTTTTGGCTTATTCCCCTAGATCATCTTGTTGCAACAATAACCCATGAACTTGTCTAGCTAGCATGCATTCCAAGATTAATACTCTATATTTTTGGTGATGCAGATACTCCACTTATCTATAATTAATTGTTAGTTATACTATTTTGGAATGCTGGTATCTGGAAAAAAGAAGTTGTGTACGTACATTCCTAAAATAAAAATTGATTTTGTGATCATGCCCCCCCAATTGGCCACTATATAAATATATGGACCGAAGTAATGAAATAGAGGAATATGGCCTGGCAAGAACACTACTATAAAAAGCTATTAGTGAATTCATGGTTAATCCCTAATCATCATGTATGTAAAGGATCACGTTTACCCACTTATTAGATTATATGAAATAAAAGAACTTAGTCACTTACGACAACATTTTCTTTTGCGATTAGCTGCAAACTTGCTACAACATTGATTGCAAGTAGCTCAGTGTTATAGTATATGTCTATATGAACATACATTTTATAACCGTCAAGGTCACAAGTTCAAACTTTCGGAATCCCATATATATATATATATATATATATATATATATATATATATATATATATATATATATATATATATATATATATATATATATATAATATATATATCAATCATATAGCTAAGTGTTTCATTAACATTGTTTTTATATATATCAAATTATCAACCCAACAAATATAGTTACATTTCGATAAACATAAATTGTTTCATGGTATGGCCAACAACTAGATGATATTCATAGAGTACAAAAAGGGCTATAGTATAGTAGTACCAGAAAACAACTATTCTCTTTTACACACAATGAAGCTTGCTCCATATTATTATATGATTTTTTGCTCAAAGGATCGGAGCTTCCGAAAAAAAAAACCTAACTGCCCTACTACAGCTTCCATTAGCATCTAGCTAGTGACACAACCCTAGGGGTGGGGGGCAAATTATACTGGAAAAAAAACAAAATATTTGGAAATAAAGTGAAAAACATGAAAATAAAGGCGGGGGGGATTATTTATTTTTTTTAAAAAAAAAAACAAGGACAAAAAGGGGGAGAAGAGTACACATAAAATACTTAGTACTAGTAAGTATCCAATTATTATTGCAAAAGTAAACTCCTAATAAGTGCAGCTTGAGTTGTATCTGTATTTTCTAACAGCTGTGACAGTCTCTCACTCAAGTCATCTACTTCTCTATGTAAACTTTTTATGTAATTGCATGTCTCCTGCAATACTCTTGATGCTGATACCTGCAAATGTAAACCATTTTTGTAAGTTTTTCCGTTTGTGCATATACCAATTATTTTGTGGATACATGCAAATTGGGTATGTATAACTTATAAGTTATAAACATATACTAGTATTTTGTTGAGCTGGATTTAGTTACCACATTACTAGTTCAAATTAAATACGAAAGTGATAATTTTGGACAGAGTGAGTATAAGAGTATCTTTGAGCTACATTGATATTTGCTAATCACGTTCTTAATTAGAGTGTAAAACCATTTATTATGTTTACACCTACAACAATTGACTTTCAAAACAAACCTACCCCAATTGTCAACTCAAAGTTCATTTTTTTTCTTTTGAAATTTATCTAAATTTCAAATAGACCCTTAATAGATGCACTATAGTGTTTCGGAATTGGATTTTCTGTTATTCCAGATTGTAGAGCTTTGATTGTATGAACTTATGATCAGATTATAGAAATTTTCTCCTCCAAAAAGAAATTAGATGATAAGAATTTTGCACATTTAAATTAATGCCAAATAAAATATACATCTAAAGCGAATGGATCTTATCTGTTACCCCATTTCCTGCATTATTAGTTTATTACTAATCATAGTATTTATTAATTAGTTAATCTATATCTAAATACAAATTGGATATTAATCATGATGAGAAGGTTATTTATGGTCAAAGTTAGAAAAACTTTGATCACAAAAGTAAAAGAGGGGAGTACAAAAACATATGGTGAGAGTATATATCATTTGTATCAAAAATAATTTTAAAGGGTAGATCTATTTTAAGTAATTGATCCTATAAGATGGAACATTCTAAGTATTTGCATCAAAAAATTGAGGGTAAATCTAGTTTAAGTAAATGATCATAATTTCATAGGTATATTAATTAGATGCAAAAACAAAACTAAAGAAAAAAAATGCATGCATATATCATTGTTTTAAAAAATAGAAAAAAAAAATGTAACCTTGTCAGGGCGTCGAGCGTTATGGAGCTCAGGAAGAAGTTGCTGCAATTTGCAGACAAGATCTTGAATTTGATCATCTGTAATTCTGGAACTTCCGGATTGCCTAGAGCGTGACCTTCTGCTAGACATTATATTTATAGCTATTTATATTTCCTTAAAGAAAGAGGTTTTTATGTTCACTTAGAAATAAAAACTTTAGGTTATACACTAGGGTCTAGGAGTTTTTATAAGTGTGTGTCAGATGAACTAACAATATAATGTAATGTTTTTAAAGATAACCAAATATATATATATATATATATATATATGTATATATTTGAAGATGATCCAAAAATAAACAAACAACAAGAAGAATTTGGTGGGACAATTTGTAGGAGACAAGGTATGGAGTGAAAGAGATAAGTGGTGGAGTTTGAAATAAGGAGTTTTGGAAGAAAAAATGTAAAGAAGAAGAAGAAGAAGAAAATATAGTTGCACGAAAATACAAGTGGTGGGATAGTGTGAAATATGAAGGGAGACAAATGCATGGGAGAAATAAGTGGGTGGGAGTTTGGTATTTAAATAGGGTTTTAGGGTTGAAGAGAGAGAAATTCAGGATACGCCATACTGGCATGGCAACCCCTCTCTGTGTGTTCCCAAGTTGGGGGGTTTCATCTATGGAGAGAGAGTGGACTTGAACACTTTTTGTGACAAAAAAAGAGGGTTTTTTTTTCTTGGTGGTCAGCCAGCTCTTTCTAAGTGTGTCAGTCCCTACTGATCTCACACTTAGAAATATGCTCTTTTTTTTATATATATAAGTGTGGTACTTCTTTCATTTGATAATTTAAAATCTTCTCTAACATAATTTGTATATCAATTTTATTTTTGTCATAATTATTCTCCTTTTTTATATTTGCAACATATGAAAATGGAACATAAACCAAGGAAATAAGAGAAACAATGAAATGTGTCTCATGTGATTCATAATAAAGAAAAGTTTTTAATTCTTGTATAAAAACATACTGGAAAGAGATATGTTTCAGGTATTGTGCAACATCCCAAAAGGAAATACGTTGCAAGAATTAAGAAAAAGGAGATAGTTATAAGTCTTATTGACTACCAATCTAGCAAGTACTCTCAAACAATAATAGAACAACGGACAAATGAAAGCAATAAAAGAGACACACAGAATTTTATGTGGAAACCCTATAATAGGGAGAAAACTACAAAGGACTGTGTATATGCATAACTAAGAATCAAGACGATCAATAATGGTGATACAAAAACTCTCAAAAACTCTCTAAACCTGTTTCTCTCTCTATTATGAGAATTATATGCCTAAACGGCCTAAATAGTATTAAATTCTCAAATTTTGCTACACATATATATTAGATTTATTTATCTCATTTGTTAGTTTAGTTCCATTAATAATCATCATCTTCTATCTATGAGATTATTCATTCTTATATATTGAATAATCATTCTTATATATTGAATAATCAAATTAGCCATTATTGCAATAAGATTATGTAATATTGTGAGACATTTAAAAGAAAATGTTTATCAAGAGACCACAAAAAAATGATAAATGACATGTTGAAGTATACATATGTATATTACGTTAATAAATATGTATATACTATATTCTTGTAGACGATAGATGTCAATCTGGTTGATTTTATTCTATTGTACACATTATATGGTTTATTTTGAAATGAAAGATAGTTTAATTGAATGTATTTATAGTCATATGAAATTTGCAATAGACATATTTCAATCAATATATGAACGATGAATTGAACATTAAATAGATTTCAATTTCAAAATTTTGACCTCTGCATGCCTTTTATTTTCTCGCGGTCTCATGAAGTAGCCATTGGGGTTTATCAATATACCATATAATTTTTCAAATAAAATTTTAAAGGACCAAAAAAGGGCTTACCAAAAAATTTGGAGGCTAGGGGAGAGGAGGCTAATGTTATCATTTACAAAGAACACCACTAGACTCTCTTATATGATTATATATTCAGAACCTTTTACTAATAATTTTAGGAATTATGTATGAGAATTGAGAAGTACCCAAGATTCCTTTCGCTCGTGATATGGCAAACTGCATTACAGTTTAGTTATCTATATATGGCAAAATTATATTTTCCCTTTATAGTAAGTTAGTTGTTAGACAACCACATATGATTCACTAGTCTATAAAAGTTGTACCAGCCTCATTTTTAAGTCTGAATTATTTCCTAAGACCTTGGTGTATCATGTGTTACATTAATTTTGCCTCAAGGAGATTAGATTCTAGCTAGATTCTTAACTGTATATTTTTTTTTTACAAAGAACTACTTATAGTAAAAGAAAAAAAAAGTTATGCCGTTTTCACGTTAATAAATACTTCCAAATCTAATTACTACGAGTAAGGCTAATATATAGGTAGAAGATATTATTAAGAACTAATATATACCAATAAGTTTAAATATTGATGAATGACCAACTATGAACTATCATCTATATTGATACAAATTATAAAAATGTATTACTAGACTCATAGAGTTATTAGAGTCATAGTTAATTTCAATTTATCTAAAACGTAATCTTACCCACTTAGACGACTATTGATTAACAAAAAATAGTGAAAATCATATACATGGATAAATTAAAATTTTAGCGTACAAAAAAAAGCTAGACAAAAGTATCTCAAACGTCAAAATTTTACATAAAAGTACTTAAAAGATAAGAAAAAGATACATAAAAGTAAGTGATTTCTCTTGGACACACAATTTGACTAGAGACCAACGTTCAGAACAACACATTTATTATACTATTTCATTAATTTTTTTTTATTGTTTATATAGTATTAGCTATTATGATATAAAGAATTCCAACTTTGAAAAAAAAGACCTGACACAATAGGCTCATTAACAAATTATGAAGCATTTGATCATTTTCCCATTATTGGCATGCATGATCAACATCTAGACGTGAGTCCAAATTTGCAAGTGACTCAAATTGCAATTGATTTATAATAGTATATAGTAGAAGTATAGTAGACATAAACTTGTAGAAGTAATATATTACTATTTTTCATTAGACAAGAAGTATGTGGGCGGTTGAGAGATGTATATAGCCTATTAACTATAGATAGTTAGATACTCCTGTTTTGAGAAAGTTTGACCAGTCAAAAGGAACGGTGGAAGCACCAAGTTGTGGCTGTCTCATCCGCGAAAGAGAGCATCAACATGAAACGTGGTGCCCTCCACCATCTCTATCCAAGCGTTACACCGACCTCCTCCAGTCCTCGGTAAATTATACAAAGACTATATATTGTTTATGTTTCATTGATTTTTTTTATATTGTTTATGTTTGAATTGATCGACCAATTTTTAGTTTTTATGGGTGGCTGTAAAAATGAGATCACTTGTTGGGAATGTAAGTGTGTATATAACAATTTTGTAATTTGTGATTGTAATTCATCCACTTCCCTCCAAAATTTTCCTTCAATTACTATGTCATAGATCAACCGTTTCTCGCAAATTCTATGGCAGTAAATTTGCACTTTCCGGCACATAGAATTGTCTTTGGTTAATAGATTTTTGGAATGCGATCCAAAGCGTCATGAGGTTTGCTCTGTTGCATGTTTTCTACGATAATCTCGTCAATACTTATCGGATCATGTAGGGTTGGACAAACATATTTTTTCCTCTGACAATGCTTTCCTCCCACATGTTTTCTAAATTAGAAGGTATTTTGAGTGAGAAACAATAATAAGAATAAATTACAAGGTCATAATATAAGACAAAAATCAAGGTTGGTCTACTGGGTTGGAAGTCCTCTTTTCACCTCTATGATAGGGGTTCGATTATGTTATAACGAACGCAATCAAGCAACAAATAATTAAAGAATAATCGACACAAGAATTAATATGGTTCACTAATGATGTGTTAGCTACATCCACAAGCGAGTCCCCCGACTCCGTGCTTGATTTAATCCTAGCACTAGATAATTCAAGGCATGCATATATCAAAAAAAAAATCCCCTTGCATATTTGTGCTATCGCCATCTATGTTGTAAAAATTCAAGCCACCTTCGATGTAGGGCCCACGAGTCCACCTACAACTCCACCATTGGTATGATATTGTCCGCTTTGAACCTGTCCTTGGGCTCCTTCCCAAAAGGCCTCATACTAATGTAGTTGGTGAACTCTTATAAACTAGGTAACTCCTCTTTATCTCTCCGATGTGGGACTTGGGATGTATATTCAACAATCCTCTCGTCAGACCAAGGACCACAAGCCTCCCCTCCAGAGATAATCCGTATACTCATCCTGTACCGCCGCCAACACGTGGAACACGCCGCGGACCACCACAATATCGGGGAAGACTTTCGACACAAGGCACCAAGCACAGATTTCCCATCGCGAGGTCACACTAAGAGCCTCCACACCTTCTTTAGAGTAATGCACTATGCCTCCGAGCCATGCCTACAACCAACATGTTTGAGTTACCTATCTTTGAGAACCAAATACAGAATACCACCAAAGGCTTGCACCCACGCCCTAGAGCTACACCGCTCCACACCCTGTTACACCCACGCCTTAGAGCTACACCACTCCATAGCCTGCGTGCTCCAGCAAGCCAACCATGGGATCCACCATTGTATGCGCGTTCTCCCAGCCGAACCGTCAGCTCATATACCATTTGTAGGGCCCAGGAGTCCACCTGCAACTCCACCATTAGTATGATATTGTCCGCTTTGGGCCTAGCCCGCACGAATTTGTTTTTGGGCTCCTTCCCAAAAGGCTTCATACTAATGTACTTGGTGAACTCTTATAAACTAGGTAATTCCTCTTTATCTCTCCGATGTGGGACTTGGGATGTATACCCAACATTCGCCATGGGGTAGTCAATATCATGCGTTCTAATTGGAGGTAGCATTCTACCGATGTTAAGTCATGGACTAGTTTCTTCAGCCCGAATCAAAAAGAAATTAAAAGTCGGAGCGAGATATTTTTGAAATTACTTAACTAGCTCCCATTGGTTAGTCATATGGTGCTTAGAACCTTAATTCTCTAGTACTCTTATATAATACTCCCTCCATTCTCTTTAGTTGTTCATGTATTTTCCATTGGGAAATTTCAATATATTGTTACTATTTTGAATTTTTCCATATATAGAGTAATTTTATACTTCAATCCCCATTGCTTTACACTATTCAATAGTCATTTTTTACTCTTTTACTCCTCAAGCTTTTGTCTTATTGGTCAACGGACATAGATTAACTCAAATGATATTTAATTAATTTAGTTTTATTTAATATAGTGAAGTCTTACCGATTTTTTGAATTGCATTGATTTCTCTCTCCCGATTCCAAATAGAAACAACAAAAGTAAACAGAGGGAGTACTCCTTAACCAACATAATTCTAAAGCATTAAAGGGAATTTTCTCAGCCAATAACCCCTCTTGAAAGTAGCTTGTCTTTGTCTGTAGACCCAACCTAATAACTAGCAAAACAAAGTTTCGGTTGTTCCATCTTAACAGTTTTGAGTGCCAGAGCAATAATATTTCCAATGGTTCATCTTATTAGGGCATTTAGTTGGGATATAGATAGGAGAATTATATTAGTCTGGTAGGCATAACTTTATTTTTTTAATTATTTTTTTTAAGGGTAAGATGAAGTCCCTTGCAAAGAGGGGGGAAAAATTAGGGATTCCTCTTTGCAAGAGGTGAGACTCGATCCAGGATCTCTGGGATCGGAGGTGATGCCAACACCACTAGGCTATCACCTGCTGCTCTTGTAGGCATAACTTTAGACTCGTTGTAAGACACAATGATTTATGTAAATCTGTGTACATATATGCGCACAAAAGATCATATAGTAGTGTGTTCCTTGTTTGTGCATTTTGGAAGTACACAATCATGGGATATTTGTGTGGCGAGTATGGTGTTGTTAATATGTCAATATAATTGACTAGAATTTTGAGTTATCAATAATGTTGTTATATACTCCCTCTTGCTTTTCACGTTTGTCAATTCACATTTTACATAATTAATATATTTAATTACATATTAAAAATAATTTAAAAGGTTTGATATCATTAATGTGTTCACCAAGTTGATCAAACAAGGCTCCAAATGATTATATTTCCTATTATATATTGTAATATTGTGCCTTGGATTTCCGAAAAGAAGAAGAAGAAGAGAGAAGAAGAAAAATGCTTTGAAGGCCCAAATTGCTCGGCCTGGCCGAGTTATAAAACCGTGTGTGTCTATTAACCCGGGTCATAGATTCTCGCATATCTGTGAGCCCGGGCGGGTGATCCCTAGGTGCCTGGACTCTGTAGAGCAGTTTGGAGGCAGGAACTTTCAGGATTTCTCCCCATGACAGGCAAGTGTTTTGCTTAGGCAGCCAGTTTGGCTCGGGAGGGTAGTTTGGCGGCCGATCGGGCAGTCTGCTCTATTTCCTCGTGTTTGTGCGATGTTTTTAAATTTTATCCGGTTTTAATCCGTTTTGTTTGGATTTCTTTGTAAACTTTAGGGAGTCATATATAAGGCTTCCCAAAGTTATTTCATAAATCTAAGATTTATTCTAGCCACAAAATTAGAAGAATTCTATCTCTCTCTCATCCTCTTTCTTCTTCTCCATTGTAAGTCCTCCATTAGAGAGGCTATAAGACATCTCCAATGTTCTAGCTTTGGTGGATATAGATCAAGATTGACCGAATCACTTTACTCCTTGTGTCATCTCTTTTATTGCTTCTTTCTCATTTAAGGTCCTAAACTTTGCATTTATTGTTGGTGAAATTAATTAGCAAATTATGTGTCCTCTTAAATAACATTAATTGCTACATATATGGAAAAAAAAATTTAGAATATTCTCTTAACTTTTAAATAATATCAATATTTATTATAGAAAGAATAAAAGAGAATGGAGCAAGTATGCATTGGACTTTTTGGACTTGGGGAGAAAACACCTAAATGTGTAGGGTGATTAATTCACTAAAGAGAAAATCACGTTAATTCTTCGTACCTAATGTATTCTTCTTGCATGCGGATCACGCGAAAGCTGCTGTCTTAACTCGGGCTTATACATCGTCCAATAGAGGCAATAGCTAAGCAAACATACGACTTGGTCACTTGGGAAAAAAATTATATATCGCATTTGTACATCAATCATTAATTTTAAATAATTTCAAGAAAAATCTTCCTGACTAAATCTTGTATGCCGTCTTTCATGGAACGGTAACCCAGGGAAAGACTAGCTCAAAGACAACCATATGACACGATGAGCTCAAATTAACTCTGATGTTATATTTGATTAACTTCTGAAGTTCTAATGCGTACTCCTTTCTAACACCATACAAAAAGCATATAATAAAATTAGCTTAAATGATGCCACTCGCTCGTCGTATTCTCCCCTACTAAATCTACGGGAGGATGGAAATTAAATAACAATCACAAACCATTGTCTTTTTTAAGAGAATATGAAATATGACAAACTGACAATACTATATTCTACAATGACATATAGAAGTATATGTGACTTTTATTTTTGGACAAAGGTAGTATATACTTCCTCCATTTTTTTTAATCATGGCGTTTCCCTTATTTGGATGTTTCATATTAATATTGTAATATTTCCTTATTTTGTAATATCTTCTATTTATCTCTCTCTTATCATATGGGTCCTATTTTTTTATCTAACTCTGCTTCGTTCTCTCCTCTTCACATGATCGAGTTTTTTATAGAACGGAGGAAATACTTTTTATAAAGGTAAGATTAAGGGACCACCCTTGGAGGGAGTGAGGGGAAATCGCAAAAGTGAGCCAAATGAAAATCGTGCCCAAAAGACCTCTTGTTTAGAATTTGACAATTTGGCCAACTGCTCCAAGTTGCTTCTCATGAACGAAGGTTATATGTTAGACAAATTTCCCTCTTTAAATAACAGAATTAATATGTTATGAATTCATTAAATAGATATACATTCATACTTAATTTACTAGTACTGCAATCTATTAAAAAGAATTTAAAAAATTAATCAGAGATCAGAAGCTTGGTTTTAGCAGCGTGCATCGCGGAGCACATGATCTTGATCTAGTGGACAGCGAAGACTGTAGTCGACATCACGAGATGAGTACTCCAAAATTTTTTAATGAATATACTATTTGTTGGTCTTCTTAGGAAGAAAATTCTTAAACAAAAGGATCTGATATGATTACGCTTCTCATTACATTAATTATAAGGATAACCATGCAAGTGACGTCTAGTATATGGTTATAAATGTACAATGCTCACTTGTCTAACATGGACATTAATATATGCTTAATCAACATTAGATATTCTTTTCTGCGTAATGATGTCGGTGAACTGAAGATTAATTTCTCTAAACAAGAATTAACTATCGTTTTCAACTGTTTATGCTCCGACAAATGTTGATTTACTATCATGAAACTATTATGGTTAACATTTAGGAGAGTTTTTGGCATTATTCCAACTATACTAAGTTGAGAGCTGTTTTAAGAACACATTTAAGTCACCTTAAATGAAGTAGGTCTTAAAAGTTTAAGCTTACCTAAAATAAATAGTCGTGTTTGGGATAAGAGTTTAAATAAAATTTAAGCTCAAAAATTGACTGAAATTGAGTTGCTATCAAATATAGCATCTCAATTTAAGGTGCTGAAATTTTCAGCTACCTTATCAGTTCAGCTCCTTTCAGCTACCTTATCAGTTTCAGCTCTATTTCAACTTATGTTCCCAAACATAGCCTTAGTCTTCTCATAAAAAATTTAAGTCTTAATGTAACTTAAAATTATTCTATAATAATTCTAACTGTGTGGGTATTTTATTTCAAAGCATGGAAAAATCATTTAGAAGGTCAAATAATGATGCATGAAGGTCTATTAAGAAGGAAGAAGAGGAGACAGGATCAGTTACCTAAAAAAAAAATCATTTTCTTATGTAAGGACTTTGTTTCTGTTAGATGGTCGCATGTGCTTAGGGATGAGAATGTTGTTGCCCACCACCTAGCTCGACTTATTCCGTTTGGTGTTGAACAACGCTGGGATTGTCACTGTCCAACTGAGGTGTCTCCGTATGTACTTATGGACAATTTGTCCTCTGATTAATATAGCTCACCTCCTGTTTTCCTCTCAAAAAAAAGAAGGAAGAAGAGGAGACAGGATCAGTTACCTCAAAAAAAAAAAAAAAAAAAGGAGGAGAGAGAATCTGAGAAGAATTTTTTTAAAAAAATATAGAAAACAAAAGAATAAACAACATGCTTAATTAACAAGGTATTAACAACTTGGATCTATCTGAGAAGGCATCTCCTAGAGTTGGTATTATCATAGAATAATCCATATTATTAGAAGTGCTATCAATCACAGTAATTAGGCTTATTCTTGTGAATTTTTCATTACTTATATCGTATTATGATCAATAAGATCTATTCTAGCTACAACAATGATGAAATATTTGAGTATAAAGCATTTTCAATAAAAAATGATTTTTTTTCAAAATTAAAATGTAATTCTATTAATTAATTTAGTGGACTAGCTTGTTATGAAAATGAAAAGTAACAACGTGGCTAAATAAGCACTATAAAAGGTAAAGAAAGTTCTTATATGTGATACGCTACACCATGAGTTGATTGTGTAATATAAATATAGATTAGCGTAATCAGACTAACTGATAATGCATCTTTATTCATGGTTACGTTGTGATGAAAATTACTATTGACTATGGTTATGAGATTGATGTTGATGTTGATTAATGCATATATGGGGAAGTTTTAAGTACAAATGAGGTTACCAATGTAATTTATATATGTAGCACCATCATTTGTTAGTGTGACCACAAGAAAGACGGACTGAAAAGGTATAACTCAACAACGTCTAAAAATTTAAATACCAAGTTTGAATCCTCTAATCCTAGTGAGAGAAAGCACTTCTTCCTCCTCTCAAAGACCCAGCTAAGGGCTCATTAATTCTGGTACCCGCTATCCGACGTCGACGAGTCCAAAATCCTTATTTTTAATCCTCTGATCCTAATATATCTAGTTGGACTATAGTTTGTCTCAAGTCCATTGTTTCGCTGTAGCAAAAGACAACATAGTATGTTTAGTGTTTTGTGGTTTGTTAGCTTGTTGCAGCTCCTTTGTTGCCCTTGGAAATTAGCGATTGCTTGAGCATGTTTGGAGTGGTAAGTGGGTATGGGTTTCTATTCGGGTGTGTTCTTACAATTGTTATGGCAAAAGAAGTAGGAATTATATGTTCCAGATTATAATATTTGGGTTTGGGAGATATACCTATGAAGTTGTTGAGAGAATTAGAAGAATTTGCAGCTTTAATGTTGAGTTTAAAATTTGGAAGTCCTTTCATGAATTTGCCCCATATCTTACCTTGAATTTAGGAGAAAATTCAGGAAATCTTTGGATTGTTAGACCTTATGAGAGAGTGAGGGATGGTAAAGTGAAGGCCATTCCCGTTTCCATGGTGACCTTTTGCTGAACTTATTGCAACCATTCCCGTTAGCTTCAGTGCAACTTCAGTGCTCAAACCTACCATGTACAAATTATTGGGATTGAAATTCAAACCTACCATGTACTAAAAGCTAAACGGGATTGAAATTCAGGAAAATTTACATCTTGAAGGAGGCTCCCCAACCGCAGAGGTTAAAGTAAGAAAATTCCTCCATGCATGAGATATCGACATCCCACGATGGAGGGTTTGTCTGATATCCGTTGTATGGAGTCGTATGAAGAGGTGACTCCAACATCAAATATCATAGGATCCCAAGAGGTTCTCTTCCATCTAAAACCTTGGAATTCATCAAATGGAGAGCTACCAAATTCGCAGGTATTGTGTTGGCAATCCAGACATGAAGATTGTTCGATATCACAATAATCAAGCTCCGGTGTATTCTTGCTGCAAAGGTCCGTTCATTGTGTTGATGCGTAGATGAAGACAAGTCCACGCTCAAGTCCAACCACTCAAGTTCTCCAAGCCAAAAGAATATCCTGAATAACTGTGTTAAATCAGGCTTCTTAGTCTTATGCTGTGATAATGCAAGTAAAAATTGTGTTTGTAACACCCATATCTGAAGGTTACAGTAAGATTCAGTGGGTATAGTGTCTTAGCTTGTATCTTAATTTTCAATTAGTAATATTGTTTGAACCATTGTCAAAAAACAAAGTTTGAATTTTCAATATATATAAGACAAATTCTTTATCCTATAAATTTCTTATATACGATATATTATATGTAACTGATTTTATTAGTTATCACTCCCTCCATCATATATACAAAGATATTAATAGAGTTGTTGGTTGAATAGCAAATGTTGGTCATCTTAATATCTCTATGATTATTTCATATAATCCTTGATAGAGAATACTATTAGGATAATATTTTCTCATTGTCTTAGGATATACTTTGTATAGTTTCCTACTGATATTAGGATTCGGATTATTGTAACCTATATATATTGATCAATAGACTCACTCCAGATTCACGGAGTTTCACAATATCTAACATGGTATCAAGAGCTTAGGTTAGAGATCCAACCAAAGAAAACAATCCGACCTCACGTCAAACCAAAGTAGTGATTTTTATTCTTTTCACTTCGTCAAACCAAAGTAGTGATTTTTTATTTTTGCCCAACCAAACACACGGACCTCACGTCAAATAATCCCGCCACTTTTTCTTTCGAACCTATGGCTGGTGACGAGGAAGTTATTCCAACCAACACCCCACCACCGCCCCCCACCTCCTCCCGCCGCTTTTCACCCTGCACAAGCAGTAGGTTGGTGTTGACTGTGATGAGACTTTTAGTCCTGTGGTTAAACCACAGACCATTCGTACTGTATTAAGCTTAGCTATGGCTCACAAGTGGTCTATTCACCAGCTCGATGTCAAAAATGCCTTTCTCCATGGTGATCTTCGTGAGACAGTATATATGCATCAACCTCCCGGGTTTGTTGATCCTCGTACTCCCCATTATGTTTGTCGTCCCGCGTAAGGCGCTCTATGGCCTAAACGGGCACCCCGTGCCTCGGTATCGGCGTTTTGCTTCTTTTCTCTTGCATATGGGGTTTGTTATTACCAAGAGTGACAATTCTCTGTTTACTTTTCATCATGGCTCGGACACTGCCTATTTACTTCTTTATGTTGATGATATTTTATTGGTTACCTCTTCTGATGCGTTACGAGCACGGATCATTACTCAGCTACAGACTGAGTTCCCGATGTCTGATGTAGGTCCACTCAGCTATTTTCTGGGTATTGCAGTCACCCGAACACCTTCTTATATGCTGTTATCTCAACATAAATATGCACAGGAAATTCTAGAGCGTGCAGGCATGGCTAGCTGTAAGCCTGCGGCTACACCCGTGGACACTAAGTCCAAACTTAGTGCGAATCTTTGGACCACCGTTTCATGATCCTACTTTGTATCGCAGTCTTGCAGGTGCTCTTCAGTACCTCACTTTCACTCGTCCTGATATTTCTTATGCTGTTTAGCAGGTCTGTCTGTTTATGCACGACCCCAGGGTCTCTCATTATGATGCATTTAAACGGATCTTGCGCTACATTCAGGGCACTATTGATCATGGGTTACATTTATATCCTACTTCTTCCCTGCGCTTGATTACTTACACTGATGCTGATTGGGGTGGGTGCCCAGACACACGCCGTTCCACGTCCGGATATTGTTGTTTTTTGGGGGACAACCTTATTTCTTGGTCTTCTAAGCGTCAGGCTACTCTTTCTCGATCTAGCGCAAAGGCAGAATATAGAGGCGTCGCTAATGTTGTAGCTGAATCCTGCTGGCTGCGCAACTTATTACTTGAGTTGCATTGTCCCCTTCGTCAGGCTACACTTGTCTATTGTGATAATATCAGTGCTATCTACTTGTCCAGTAATCCAGTTCAGCATCAACGCACCAAACATGTTGAGTTAGATATTCACTTTGTTCGGGAAAAGGTTGCTTTAGGACAGGTTCGTGTGTTACATGTGCCTACTAGGTATCAGTTTGCCGATATTTTCACAAAAGGCCTTCCTCGACGAGTTATTTTTGGATTTTAAATACGATCTTAGCGTACGTCCTCCTCCCGCTATGATCATGGGGGTGTGATAGAGAATACTATTAGGATAATATTTTCTCATTGTCTTAGGATATACTTTGTATAGTTTCCTACTGATATTAGGATTCGGATTATTGTAACCTATATATATTGATCAATAGACTCACTCCAGATTCACGGAGTTTCACAATATCTAACAATCCTAATTACCAGTTATCCAAAATTAAATATATACGGTGAACCAGGTAAGTCCCTTGTGAAAAGCCATATACCTAATCACCCCACAGACAGCGATTCAATTTTTCATTGCGTGACTTGGATCCCCTTCCCCTTTACCTTTCCCCCAAGCTAAGTAGGCCTTTAGGAGTACGAGTGTAGAACTTTGAGCTATAAACCTATTGATTAAATATATACAAACCCGATATGTTATGCAAAGATTTTGCTGAAATACGATCTTGAGATATAGTAATAGATATGAAGTAGCTCCTTGCTAGGTAGCTACTAGCTAGTAATTAAGTAAGCTAATTAAGAGTATGAAATAGGGTTCTAAATTCTATGAATTGGGAAGAAGACAGAGAAATAACGTTGCACGTGTAATGCTTGTTCTGAGCATCTTCTGTTCTTCTATATTCTACATGGCATTATGGCAACTGAAAGAAGTGATTGACTTGCGTAAACCTAAATTTTTATTTCATTAGTCCGTGGACATAAAGTCATAAACGTTACAGTTAAATGTCATGAGAACGTACAGGAAGATAATAATCATATATGATAGTTGCCCATTTTGAAAGATAATGATATACTGTATCATACACTGTATATATTATGGTTTAATCATTTGTGACGATAGTAAAATATTACAGGCCGGATGATCTAGTACTTAAAATTTAAGTTAAAGCTAATGATCCTAGCTTAAAAAGCTTCTGCGGTGGTCGGTGGATATATATATAGTAAAAAAAATCAGATCCGAATTTTGAAGGAAGGTCATTTATAAGTATGTTGCTCGTGTTTAATAATGACTAATGACTTATTCTATATGTGCAACAGCCAACAAGTCGTCAAGCAGCACTCTTAGAAATGTAAATAAGAAAACCATCAATCAAAGAAAAGTATGTCCTTATATCCGTGAGGGGCCAAACTTCTCATATCATGGTGCTTTTTTAATTGGGGAAAGAAATTACAAAAAGGTAAAGTCAATAGAAATAAAGGGGGATGCTAGCTATGTTTTCCTCCTTTTTTTTTTACAAGGAAGAGTGGATGTTATGTTATGGGTAGTCAGGTAGATGATTCAATGTTGTATATTATCAAACTCATTATAACATATATTGATGTTACGTTAAAGTCATATGATCTTATACATTTCTAATCTAATAATCTCATGGTAGATATATGTTAAGTTAATGGAGTAATTAGGATCGTATTATATGATGTTTAATCTTTTATATATCTAATAATCTCATATATATGTGACGTGTCACACTTAAAATGAGCCGAAAAAAGCTTAGCTTTTACATTTCTCATTACAAACACTCCAGAAAAAAAAGTTAATGCAAGAGATAAACTCTAATTTCAATTTTTATTTTCTTATTTCTTCTCAAAAGGTCTAATGTTAGATTTATATTGAAAGTGTTCAATTGAGATATTTCGTTTGAAATGCTGCTTATAAAATTTATTATAACTAAGGTATGAGACCTGTCTAGGTAAAAGCTCCTATATATAGTCCTATCCTTTCAAGAAAGGCTTCTAATTTCAATGGCTCTTTTGCCTGATGAGATCCTTAAAGAAGGTAATTTTCTAGACTTTTATCAAATTGCTTACACATTATCAAGGTAACTAAACAAGAAAATACTGAAAGCAATTAATTCTTGAATTATTAAGGGGGTATAGGTTCTTAATTTATCGTGAAAAGTCACTAAATGTTAGAATTGAGAACTACGTACTTCACTGATGATTAATTATAAGCACATTGAACTCTATTTGATAGCATATTAGATAAGTTAGATACTCAATTATTAGAAACCACTATTTATACTCATTGGTTTGTTGCCATGTTCCTGTTTTTAAATAATTTTTTGAAAATGAAAGTGATTTTTTTTTTCCAAAACAAATTTCAAATTGAGACCATTGGTTAGTCCAACACGTCCCCTTTATTGATAGACCTAGTTGTAATGAGTGAAATTGGGGAAAAAAGGGAATGAAGAAAGGTAAAAATAAAAAAGGTAAATTGCATGTTTCTGATCAGGTTATACAACAACAATCTAACTTCAGTGTTTCAACTCAAATAACATTAAATCAGTCCAAATCAAAAGTATGTTGAACCTATTCGAATCAAATATATAAAAGTTAGTCTTAAAACTTTAACACGCTCAAACCAAAGCTGAATCTCCCACTTAATTATATCTAAAAAGAACATAAAGTACTACTAAATTGAATTCGTTACAATAATATAATTGACATATAAAATTGATTGTATTTATTATAAATAAAAAGAAATAGAATAATGTGGCACAGATGTTTCACATAATTAAACCAGCCGATGCCTAACTAGTAACTAGGGCTGTTCAAAATTCGGTCCGGACCGGGTAAATTGGACCGGACCGGACCGGATCTGTCCTGCACCCGACCGGACCGGTCGTGACCGGTCCGGTCTCCGGGTCAAGGATTTTACGACCGGTCCGGTCTCCGGGTCAAGGATTTTAATTTTCCGGTCTTCGGTCCGGTCCGGTCCAAAACCCTATAAAAAACCGGTCTTGGACCGGACCGGTTTTTCATTCAAAAATATGAATATAGAAGATAAAAAATATAATTTTCTCCTTTAATAGGTTTGAAAATCTATTTTATTAGTAACTAATTTACATTAAAGTCTCAAAAAAGACCTTGAACAATTAGTTTTCATTGTTTATTTTAATATTATTTTCTTATAATTATCAAACGTATTAAAAAAAGTGTGGAAAAGTGCAAAACCGGTCTAATTCGGTCCGGTCCAAGGTTTGGACCGGTTTTTCCGGTCCGGTCCGGTCCCGGTCCAATAAAAAATCGGTCCGGTCTCCCGGTCTTAAATTTAAGAATTTCGGTCTTCGGTCCGGTCCGGTTTTTTCCGGTCCGGTCCGGGTTTGGACCGGTGAATAGCCCTACTAGTAACTACCTCTTGTTATAGATCATGAGCCAACTAAAAATAATCTCTAGGTACTTCAACTAGACAAACAATAATACTCATGACTCAAAGAGGCATTTAGCATATACTTCCTCGGCAACAGTATCACTACAAGTTGCAATTTTGTATATCTTAATCTCAAATTTCAGGTTGTAAGGTTCGATACCTAACGCAGCTATTCCATTGGCTTACAAAAACACAGGTGCTCAAGGACCACAAATTCTGATACTCCCAAAATATAACACCATGCATATAGTCTATAGATTATAAGCAATGACTCGGACGTGGAAACATGATCGCCTCGTGCAACCATGACAACCTTTACGTGCGTCCAATTGTGATTTGTAAAGGGGCAACCCGCAACTTGATAAGTGCTAACGCAAGCAAGCAGAGAACAGTTTACTTTAATTCAACTAGGAGTAAAAAGGTCAAACATTAGAATTCAAGTCAATATTTTTTATCCTCCACGTAATAAATTATAGAATCACAAGATTGCACACCTCATTATAATTTTTTTTTTTTATTTGGCAAGATGAATAACCTCTCGCCGCATCGCATGCGCCCCGACCTGGCCAGAGCCTGGCTGGAAGGAGGGGGAGTTGTAAGGAGAATTCTCCTCTAAGTGCCCCTCACACCTCATTATAAATAGGGACAAACTTTTTCAAGGAAGTTTAATCAACTTGTTTCCTACACGATCTATATATATATATATATATATATATATATATATATATATATATATATATATATATATATATATATATATATATTGGTGTAAATGAGCCACAAGGGCGGGGATGAGAATCGATCCCAGGATCACCTGGAACCGGAAGGGAAGCTCTAACCAACTGAGCTATCCCTCACTCTCGATCATACTATATATTAATACTACGTATGATCTTTTGTACCAAAAGTTTCACCTTGATGTCCACGATGATGGATTTGTTGTTATGAGTCTAGCATTCTGGCCTCTTTAACTGTTATTTCTAATACTTCGGTCCATTATTATGTTTTGGCCTTTAGGTCATTTTTCTTTGTTGGTCCACTTGTTTTACGTTACATTGGCTTTCAAGGTAAGCTATAGAACACAAAATAGATAAGAACTAGTTATTACTTTATTAGGCCGGGCTATACCCCGGATAAAGAAAACTTTTATTTAATAATATTTTACTTTGAAATAATAACATTAAATATCACATGATTTAGTGGTTAAAATTTTAGTATATAAGCTTGAAATCATGGGATCGAATCTTATACAATTCAATTTCTTAATTTTTTTTATTGAATGTGGATTACATGAAATAAAACATCCTAAGGGAGAGCGCCACGTGGCATCGTTTCTTGTTTAGGAACGTCGGTTATATGGAGATGGGTAGAGGTTTGATAGACGGCGACGCGAAGATGAGAATGTGGATGACCGACAAATTTTTTTTTATCAAAACCGCAGCCCTTGTGACCCAATTTTTTTTTTTTTTTTTGCATTTTTAGTCCTAAATAATCCCCAAACAGTTATATATATATAAAAGTATCATTTTCCACTACAAATTATGTATTTCATACAAATATAAGAAATTTACAAAATAAACCAAAATTTACAATGTCACCTGCAAAACCAAAGAAAGCAACTTACAAAATTTACTAAAAATTCAGGCCTAATACTCCATCTTTTACTATTTAATTTATCACAAAAAAACTTTTTTCTTCCTACAGAATAGCAAGAAGTAGAAACAGTTGACAAAATCAATGGCACCCACCCCCACCATCAACAACAACATTAAACAAAAAAATGGACAATTTCTTTTAAAATATAACTTAATACAAAATACCCAGAAAAAATTACAATTATAAAACACAATCAAACACTAAAAAAATCAACTAAAAAATTGCACACCAAGTGAATGATAAAATGCCTGAATGAGTAAAAAAAGAAAAAAAAAACCCGCAACATCTTGGCCATCATAACACCACGATGAACTGTACCGAAGGTGCCCAAGCAATGAATTGTGGGTAGAGAGAAAAGATGGGTTGGCGACGGCGGTGAATTGTGGGGAGTTCGTCTCCTTCGCGTTCTCTTTCCTTCGTTCGTGACTAGAATTAGGCTGCTGCCCCAATTTTCTCTCTCCTCTGTTAAGGCTTGCTGCTGCCACGTTCTTGTTTGCGCCGCCACCAGTCGATGGTCCGCTGGTGTCGCTGGTGCTTCGTTGTCGTTCCATTGGCTGCGTGGTGCCGCTATTGTTGTTGTGTTGTTGTGGTCTGTTCTGCCGGATAGGGAAGGAGGGAGAAGGGAGGAGGGTGAGAGAGAAGGGAGAAGGAGGTTGTGGTTGACGTGAGATTTGTGAGAGAGGAGAGAGAATGAGGGAGAGGAGATTGTGTTGTGAGATTGTGAGAAACCCTACCCCCTTAACATTTTAAGCCCCGCGCGAATTCCTTTCAAAATAAAAAAAAAGCCCCATAAAGGGATGCGGTTAGCCCAAAAACCGCAGCCCTTTATTACTTATAGGGATGCGGTTTTCGGCTAACCGCATCCCTTCACTAAAAGGGCTGCGGTTTTTGCATTGACCGCAGCCCTTCGTTTTACGAAGGGCTGCGGTTTTTGGGCTAACCGCAGCCCTTCACTATTAAGGACTGCGTTTTTTGAAAAACGCAGCCCTTGCACCGCAGCCCTTGCGTTTTTTTCCACTAGTGCATGTAATTGTATTTCCTAGGAATTTCTAAATGTTGTTTGGTGATTCATGGGAGATGAAAATTTCGTTCCATGGGAAGTTACACTTACCTAGGTCCCCCTAAGTAAGTAATTTCCTCCATTTTGTGGGAAGTGGAACTTCCTAGGAGTTTGTACTTCCCATGAATATCTCAACCAAACAACATTAAGAAATTATAATTCCAAGGAATTCTAACTTCCTACGTTAAACAATGTCAACCAAACAAGCATTTAGTTGGTCGGAAATTATATATGTCTTGTGATAATCTTTGCGTTTTGGTGATGTCTTCATCTTTTGTTCCTCTTATTACAAATATGTTATGTATGTACTTGTGGGTTGGTTATTTTGTGAAACTAATTTGAGTTTCTTTTTACAGTAAATTTAACACACTCAGAAAGAAGAGAAGGTGGCCTCCTTATGACTCCCGTGGATTTTACTTTTCACACCGAAAGGTTTTCTGCGTATAAATTGCTTGTGGATTTTGTGATTTTAGTTGTTTCTTTTGGTGATCATCATACCCATCATTTAAGTTGGTATATTTGGTGAATTAGGGTCTGTCTTGGTTGATTATCTTGTATTGATCTTGAGTGGGTGTTTTATCACCACTTGGGATCCTACATACAACTTTATTATAAAACACACGTTTTTCTTCACCGATATCCCTTACTACTCGATACAATATACAATAGTAAATTAATGGAAAATATAAAAAAAACCTTAGGGCCCGTTCGACATCGTTGTAAGTTTTCAATTTTTGGTTTTATGAATATAAAAGTCATATGATATAAGGGGTATAATAAACTTAAAATTAGTCATACTTATACTAAACATGTCAATTTTGAAAACTGACAACAGAATCTGGAAATTACTTTTTTTGGTTTCCATATTTTTGTTTTTGGTTTTCAATAAAACTGAAAATTGGATAAAGAAAACGATAACGAACAAGCCCTTAATTGTAAACCATTATGACTATAAACATTGGTATAAGATGTTTAATAATAATAATAATAAATTTAGCCACCATTTATTATTATCATCAATCAAACGGGCAAAAATGACATTAAGTATATGTAGCCATGACACCCTCCACAAGTTGAAGATTTAAAGTTTACATCTCAAAAAGAATGATGATATGCTTCTTTGACCCCTATGATTGTGGGCTTATACATGTTTAAATTCACATTTTTCTGAAAGTATGACAGTCGTTACAACTTACAACTAGTGAGTTTGGCCAAATCTATAAAACTGTAGTCTTTGAACAACATGCGCTTGTTAATTCCTTTTCAACAACACGTGAAAACAAGATTTATTAAAAGCTGACGAAACTATAGGCTAACTAGCTAGAAAAGTTTGGCAAGGCAATGCAAAATTGCAAGCAAGTTTATGGTTAACAGATAAAGTGTTGAGCCACTATGAGTTTTGATGATGACAAACTAAAGTAATAACTAACAAAGTTTATAAGTTTTATGTGTGCAAGGTTCATGAATTAATAATGGTGCTTTATAAAGATAATAAGTGAAGTTCTTGAGATGGAACTCTAAGAGAAGAACGAAGTTCTTGAATTGGAACTATGAAATTGTTCCTTTGAATAAAGGAACTGTTCCTATGGAACTATGTTAGTGGAACTGGTATAGGAAACAAGTTGTCTAAACGAGTTCCAGAGGTGGAGTAATGGATAGCGTGGAGCAAATGTTCAAGGCAAATCAATACACCCTCAACAACAGTTCCTAAGTGATGATTCATGATTACAGTTCCTGATGAACAGTTCATCAAGGAACTGTTTGCTGTTCCTGAGTTGGGACGCATTATTGTTCAACAGTTCCTCAAGGAACTGTCTTCTGTTCCTGAGGTGGGACACATGGATCTTCAGAGTTGAAGATTTAAAGAGAAGACATAAAGACTAAGTTCAAGAGTCTGTACTTAGGATTTATGTAAGTATTTTATATTGCTTAGTTTTAGGGAACTAGATGGAACTTGTTAATGCAACAAGTGGTTTTGAAAAATATTTAACTGAGAGTTTTTAGGAAATATTGTAAATAAATAAAACAGTTTTTATTTTCTTAATAAAAATCTTTTTTGATTACTGAACAAGTAAAAATGAATTTCCTAAAGTCTTTCCTTATATTTCTCAACCACTAAACCACTTACTATTAGTGGGTTTGAAAATGTCTTTGCTTGTTCCTCAAGAAGTGTGAACGTGGGAAAATAATTATACGTGGGTTACTGCTTCAGACTTAGTAGAGGAATAAGTGGAACTAATATGAGAAGACTTCACTATAAAAGGAGAAGCCTTTCTCATTACAAACCACCAACTGAAAACATATTTCTATTGCTAAATCTTAAGTGTTTTCTAAAAGGTATGTTACATTATTAAGTGAGTTCCTAAGTTCCTTGAATATCTAAGTTCAATATATATACTAGTGTGTTTCTCAATTGAGTTGTAATTTGGGGTTCAAGGGTTGAGTGACTCTTGTAAGACTTAGAGCTAAGTCAGTGAGTGTAGGCTTCGGAGTAGAAGCAAGAGAGAGAATAGTTCCAGTAATCAAAGGGGATTATTGTGGGGAACTTGAGTTCGAGAGGAACTCAAGTTAAAGAGAGTAGAGTTACAATAATCGAAGGGGACTACTGTGAGGAACTTGAGTTCGAGAGGAACTCAAGTTGTAGAGAGTGATTGTAATAGAGTTATTGCAATAATATAGTTTTTGAGGTTTTCCCTTCTTGATAAGATTCAAGAAATTTCCTCAATTTTATATTTCTCTGTCTCTCTGAGTACTGTTCCTTTGTTGTTTTAAAATTCCGCAAGAAACTTTGCTAAAAGTTCCAAGTACAATTCACCCCCCCTCTTGTACGTGTTCCTATTGAAGTATCAATTGGTATCAGAGCCGGAGTTCACGTAATACAGGAAACCCTGTTGAGTAAAGTTCCTGAAAAATATGAGCACTCAAGAGAAACTCTAGGAAGGTTACTCCACGCTGAGGCCACCAATGTTCAACGGCAAATTCTATACGTATTGGAAAAATCGTATGGAAATTTTTATCAAGGCTGAGAACTACCAAGTTTGGAGAGTCGTCGAAGTAGGTGACTTTGAGGTAACAACAACCAATGCCGAAAACAAGGTAGTTCCTAAGCCAATGACTGAATTTTCAAAAGAAGATTTTGAAAAATATGAAATTAATGCTATGGCTGTCAAAATATTGCATTGTGGTCTTGGACCTCATGAACATAATAGAGTCATGGGGTGCAGAGTGCAAAGCAAATTTGAGATCTCCTTCAAATCACTCATGAAGGAACTAATGAGGTTAAGCGTTCCAAAATCGATCTTTTAATGTCTAAATATGAACGTTTTGAAATGCAACCAAAAGAAACAATTCAAGATATGTTTACACGATTTACTAACATCACTAATGAATTAGTTTCTCTTGGAAGAATTATTCCCACTGATGAACAGGTTAGAAAAATCCTCAGGAGTATGCCTCAAGATGAACGTTGGAGAACAAAGGTCACTGCCTTGTTTGAAACTAAGGACTTTACCAAGTTCAGTATTTGAACAATTGGCAGGATCTTTGATGACCCACGAATTGCATCTAGGAACTGCTGTCCCTGAGAGTTCCAGGAACCAAGGATTAGCTCTTAAGGCAGAGTAACTCGAAGAATCAGAACCTGATGAAGAAGAAGCTGTCATGCTGGTCAGAAAGATGAAAATGTTGTACAGGAATTACAGGCCTGGACACCATGAAGGAAGGAACTCGGCTAGAAAACCAGCTAGTTCCAAAACTAAAAATGGTTGTTTCAAATGCGGAGAAATTGATCATCATATAAGAGACTGTCCTCTTTGGGAAAATGAGAAAGGAAAAGGCAAAGGCAAGGAACTATCCAAAGATAGATACAACAAGTCGACTTTTGCCAATCCTAACTTCAAGAAAGCCATGATAGACGCGTGGGGAGAAACAGATTATGAAGACGAAGAGGAACAACCTTATGAAGAGACTGTCAACCTCTGTTTCTTGGCAAAATTAAATGAAACTGATAAAGTTCCATCTAATGAGGTAAATTCCACTACTCTTCAATCTCTATCGAAAGCCAAATTAACTGAATTATCGTTGGAAACACTAGATGATTATAAAGGACTTGAAATATTAAAAAGCCAAAGTGATAAGGCTGAGGAACTTTGGGACAAAGGAACTGCTCAGTTATATCTAATGACCAAATTTGACTTTAAGCCTAAAACTGAGTTATGTATTCATAAGTCTAATGTGTTTTCAAGAAAGGAACTCATGAAAATGTGGGTTCCTAATTTTAATAATTAGACGTTATGATTGCCTTAGTGAGGGGAACAATATATGGCACATGTTGTTCCTTGCGTTTATCTAGTGAAGTATTTAAATTTCTCTCACTAAAAAGGCATAAAAATTGTTAAGTAAGTTATGATGTCTTGTTTTTCTCTAAATGGCAAATTCATCTAACGTGTATATGTAGAGTTTTTGTGATATGTCTTCCATATGAATGTGTGTCACCACAATTGTTTCTATGTTTTATGCATAGTCATGAGTTAAATTTAAAAGATGACTCACTGATTTCTTTGTAATATTACCCTTACTGTCCATATTGCTAATTGTTAGTCAAAAGGAAGAGGAAGTAAAAAGTGTAGTTTCTTTCATCCAAGGAACTCATTTGTTATACATTTCATCCACACCAAGTGCATTACATATGAATGTCCAATTATGTGTATAAGCCAGCAATATCATTCTCCAAATTATCAAACCTCTTATTCCATCATTTATTTTTAAAGATCTCAAAAAATCCTCCAAACCTTTCATATCACATTTACATACCTTTTTCTTTCTATTCAGTTCACCATATATCCAAATCCTTCAATTTGTGTTCGTCCACTATAACTTTAAATATTGATGATGATGCAACATTTGAGGGGGAACTAAGGAAAGAAAAAGAAAAGTTTGAGGGAGAATAAGTTGATATGGAGATGAAAAATGAGAGATTGAGGGAGACAAAGAAGAAATAAAAATATGAGAGCAAACAGGAGAATAAAAGGAGAGATGTGTGAGAGGGAGATAGAGAAGAGATTCAACGTTCCATACGTTATTCAAGTTCCTACTTCTACAAAGCTGTCATAAAATCTATGGGTTCTAGTAGTCCCATGTATGTTCCTTTAGTATCAAATCTAAAGTAAACAAAAGGAATTAATTAGTTCCTTGAAACTTAAAGCAAGGAACAAGACAACGGAATCTATTCAAAATATCGAAAAAGAAGTAAGGAACCGCATGTTATTTGAAAGGAAGCGATGTGTGTTTTCAAAGGCAGATCACAAAGTAAACTGCAATTTTAGGAAAGGTAATGGTGGAGGAACAAGTAACCAATTCATTTATTTTTTTTTCTTCCACTTAGCCTATTCCAACCATTTCTTCATAAAAATGAGCCTTTTATCTTCTATTTGAATTTTATTGGACATTCTATTTGTTTTCTACCCTATGGATTGCACTTTGGTAAAGTGGTGGTTTGTGTTTAGTATGCTTTAGCTTATTTGACTAATTGATTAACATGTGCATGAGGATGGCTAATATTACTAGATTGATGTTTGAGCAAATTGAAAAATTTAAACTCATGTTTGACCATTAATTATATATTTATGGTGGTGTAGTGTCACTATAAGTTTGGAAGATTGATCACAAATTCTTGAAAAACAATACGCTTTTTGATGATGTCAAAAGGGGGAAGATAATGGCAAAGTAGCTTATTTATTGTTCTTATTCTGATTCATTCTCTACTTAACATGATCTTGCAGTGTTATATTATATTTTATTTGTGTTAGTTTTTATATTACTTTGCCTTGGTTTGTCATCACCAAAAAGGGGAAATTGTTGAGCCACTATGAGTTTTGATGATGACAAACTAAAGTAATAACTAACAAAGTTTATAAGTTTTATGTGTGCAAGGTTCATGAATTAATAATGGTGCTTTATAAAGATAATAAGTGAAGTTCCTGAGATGGAACTCTAAGAGAAGAACGAAGTTCTTGAATTGGAACTATGAAATTATTCCTTTGAATAAAGGAACTGTTCCTATGGAACTATGTTAGTGGAACTGGTATAGGAAACAAGTTGTCTAAACGAGTTCCAGAGGTGGAGTAATGGATAGCATGGAGCAAATGTTCAAGGCAAATCAATACACCCTCAACAACAGTTCCTAAGTGATGATTCATGATTACAGTTCCTGATGAACAGTTCATCAAGGAACTGTCTGCTGTTCCTGAGTTGGGACGCATTATTGTTCAACAGTTCCTCAAGGAACTGTCTGCTGTTCCTGAGGTGGGACGCATGGATCTTTAGAGTTGAAGATTTAAAGAGAAGACATAAAGACTAAGTTCAAGAGTCTGTACTTAGAATTTATGTAAATATTTTATATTGTTTAGTTTTAGGGAACTAGATGGAACTTATTAATGCAACAAGTGGTTTTGAAAAATATTTAACTGAGAGTTTTTAGGAAATATTGTAAATAAATAAAACAGTTTTTATTTTCTTAATAAAAATCTTTTTTGATTACTGAACAAGTAAAAATGAATTTCCTAAAGTCTTTCCTTATATTTCTCAACCACTAAACCACTTACTGTTAGTGGGTTTGAAAATGTATTTGCTTGTTCCTCAAGAAGTGTGAACGTGGAAAAATAATATGAGAAGACTTCACTATAAAAGGAGAAGTCTTTCTCATTACAAACCACCAACTGAAAACATATTTCTATTGCTAAATCTTAAGTGTTTTCTAAAAGGTCTGTTACATTATTAAGTGAGTTCCTAAGTTCCTTGAATATCTAAGTTCAATATATATACTAGTGTGTTTCTCAATTGAGTTGTAATTTGGGGTTCAAGGGTTGAGTGACTCTTGTAAGACTTAGAGCTAAGTCAGTGAGTGTAGGCTTCGGAGTAGAAGCAAGAGAGAGAATAGTTCCAGTAATCAAAGGGGATTATTGTGGGGAACTTGAGTTCGAGAGGAACTCAAGTTAGAGAGAGTAGAGTTACAGTAATCGAAGGGGACTACTGTGAGGAACTTGAGTTCGAGAGGAACTCAAGTTGTAGAGAGTGATTGTAATAGAGTTATTGCAATAATATAGTTTTTGAGGTTTTCCCTTCTTGATAAGATTCAAGAAGTTTCCTCAATTTTATATATCTCTGTCTCTCTGAGTACTGTTCCTTTGTTGTTTTAAAATTCCGCAAGAAACTTTGCTAAAAGTTCCAAGTACAATTCACCCCCCTCTTGTACGTGTTCCTATTGAAGTATCATAAAGAGAGAATTATTTTTCTCAATACAAATCACATTGACTATGACGATTTTATTTACGTACGTTACACCAAGCTAGGAAGAATAATCCAAACTATATGTTTAAATTTTGGAGGCAGTATATTCCGAGAACTAAATGCCAATGAAATTGATACGCCATATGCTGTGGGCTAAAGTTCGTTTGATTCTGTAAAATGATTTAAATTGACTACAGTGCAAAAGTTTGTATGCCAGCTGATACTACACAGGAATATAATGATCGTGATGAATAATTAGCTCTGGAACAAAAGTGGTAAATCACCTTTATTTGCATATTGCGATTGTGCAGAACAAGATTGGTTAATAATATATCTTAGTTACACTCACATTCTCACACATGAGAAAAATGTGTTGACGCAAAGTAATACCCAACTCAGCATTTCGATTGAATAATGAAGATCGGTACAAGAGTTTGAAACTATAGATTATATCTAATGTGTCGAAATTCAAAACACCTAATGGGTACAAATCCAATATGAAGAAGGGGCTTAAAGATCTAGAATCTAAAAATAGAAATTGTGAACGTTGGATGAGTCGAAATTTTGATATCAATCAAAGAATAATCTGAATATCATTTTCCTAAAAGATGAAGGATAAATGTGATACGCCCAAGTTATACGTAATATTTACGTTATTTTGGGTGCACTTTGCTAAGGGTTTGATTGTAATTGTTAACATTCGTGTTTTATTTAACCCTTAGCGGAAGTTCGGAGTTTTGCGAGATAATTTGTGTTAATGTCATGTATTCCGAGCTTTCAAGGTGAAATGCATTTGAGCCAAGCAAAGTACCAAGCAGCATCACAAGCATGCCCAGCATCGCAAGCCCAAGCACCGCAAGCACAGCAAGCTCGACAGCATCGCCCAGCAGCACAACCATCGCACAACAATGAGCCTGCCCAGCAGCAATGCGAAGCCTATCCAGCAGCAGCTCGCGGCTCGCGAAAGAGGTCGCGACTCGCGACCCCTGCCTTCGCGACTCGCGAGGTATATGTCGCGACTCGCGACCCCCCAATGCCCAGCCATTTTGTGCGGGAAGACAGCGTACTCTTCACGACCCGCGATCAGTATCGCGACTCGCGATGCTTAAGTCGGCTTGGGGCCACGTTTTGTGCGGGGTTTAAATGCTTCCTAAAACCTAATATTTTGGGGAGGAGACCTAGGAGGGCAGCAGCCTCAAGGAGAGGGAGTCTCCAAAACTCCACTCTTCTCTTATTATCTTCTCTTTTTAGTTTTCATTTTCTAGTTTAGTTTTTAGAGATTTCAATTATGGAATTGGCTTATGCTATGCCGATTGTAGCTTGAACTGTTCTTGAACGAGATTAACATGAAGCTTCAAGCATTATTGTGAGATCTTTCCTCTCTATTTAGTTTCTTTGATTATGGTTTAATTTCTATGATTATACTTTATGATTATTGCATAATTATGCTAGGAACGTTACTAGTTTGATTGTGTAATTAATCTAATGCTAGATTTAAGAATAGAATCGGATTGTTTTATTTTTTTATCTACTTGTAGCAAACTAGGGAGTAACTTAGATGCAGATCGTCTTGGTTATTTCTTAGGGAAATTGAATCAACTGTTGAATGTTTATCGCGTGTATGACATTAGCAGGTCTATTGGTTCTCTGTGTTTATTGCTGCTATTGGATTGAACTTAGACGCTGATCGGACTAGGTTATCCTTTAGTTAGGGTTTTATAGTCGCGCATCGTGCTATTCAACTAAGAATAAGGAGAATGCGAGATTAATTCTCGACCATAGATAATCATGGAAATAATTAGAGTCGAGGTTCAATGATCGATAATGAATTGAAGTGGATGTTAAACGGATTCAAGATCTTTCCATAATTGATTTCTCATCTTATTTATTTGCTAGTTAGTTTTAGTTTGTTTATAAATCTATTTGAAACCCCCCTTGTTATTAGGTTTCTCGGCCCTTAGCTTAATCTAGGTATTGGATCCCGCTAAATATAAAGCTCATCCCTGTTTCCCTGTGGATACGACCCCTACTTCCATTATACTTGCTTAGTGTGCATAAGAGTAGGAGAAATTTTATCTTTGGTTAGGTGTACACGACAAACGCCTCCTACTAAATTTTGGCGCCATTGCCGGGGAAACGATGTTACTTGTTTGTATTTAGCGTGATTTTTGGATGGTATTGTTTGTGCTCTTTGTTTTTGGTTGACACTCATAGCGCTAACGATGCATTGCAAGAGTTCTTCTCATTCAGTTTTGTAGGTACTTGAAGTGGAGATTGATATGGAACCGCCATTGTCACACATGGAGCACAAGCCCAATGATTGAGCTTAAGGTACTAAGTCGAGCTAACGACTTTAAACAACAGCGCTTCTCGGGAGGCAACCCGAGACCCCTTTTATTTTCTTTCTTTTCCTTTATTTTCTCATCAAATTTCCACCACCACAACAAATTTTCTTTCAACCACCGCCCACCCACTAAAAAGATCCACAACCAATCTTAATCCACTTGGAACCAAAATCCACAAAAGAAAACCCGTTGGGAGGAGTTCAATAGCTAGGAGTTGGTACAACTAGAGGGTTGAGATTGTTAATGAATCTTTTCGATCTCTTAAGCTAGGTGCAAATCTCAAGAATTTCAAATTTTGAATTTGTCATTTGTTTGAGTGATTCGAGGGAGAGGGTTGTGAGTTGAGTTATGAGATTTGAGTTGGTGTTGTTAAGAAATTTGAGTTTGACGGATTGTTTGTCATGAGTTTTGAACATTCGATCTTCGATTTACCCGATTTTCAAATTTCCCCCCCATTTTCAGTTTACTTTTTCTTCTAATTGTCGTCACATTGAGGACAATGTGTAGTTTAAGTAGGGGGGAGGGTATTCTCATTCTCATGTATCTATGTTGTATTTATTACTTTCAATTTGAAAAAATGAAAAAAATGAAAAAAAAAAAAGAAGTGATGAAATGAAACCCGCTGAGTTGAAAACCCGCAAGGGCGGGCGACTCGGGCAAAATTGGGGGCTCGGATAGGTCGAAAACCCGGAAGGGCGGCCTATGCAAAAAAGGGCTAGTTGAGCGGGTGAGTTTTGTGAGCCGGAAAAAGAAGAGAGAAAAGAAAAAAAATGTGAGAAGCTAGGATGAAAACCCGAAAGGGCTCCTAGGCAAAATGAGAGATTAAGAGAGAATTATATACTTTGAAAACTCATTTGCCGGAGATGGTGTCATAAGGTGGAAAGCGTTTTCGGGTATGGTTGGTGAATCCATCCTTGATTTTGTGAAGTTTTGTTTTGGCTTTCACATTCTTTTGGTTGATTGTTTGTTTTTGGGAGTAAGCATGGAATTTATCCTTTTTTGTCTTTGTTCCATGGCTTGCTATTCTAAGATAGTTGTAGTAGTAGTAGGTCATCTTTTGAGGTTTGGGAGAGCTGATAGTTTAGTGTGTCGTGAGCTGACATTTTGATTATAGTTAGTGTTGCTGGTTAAATTTGTTGGTGTTGCTGGTTATTATTGTTGTCGCGTCTTTGTATTTTTCAGGTGAGCTCGAATCTAAGTGTGGGGGAGTCATTGTCCCTTACGTTTAGGTTTTGAGCGGATGTTGTTAAGATGTGATGATGATGATGTAGATGGTGGAGAGTGTAGGTTGGTGTTGATAATTTGGGTGAAGATTTATTGGGTGATCCTCATTTTGAGTTTACTCGAGGTCGAGTAAAGTTCAAGTGTGGGGGTATTTGATACGCCCAAGTTATACGTAGTATTTACGTTATTTTGGGTGCACTTTGCTAAGGGTTTGATTGTAATTGTTAATATTCGTGTTTTATTTAACCCTTAGCGGAAGTTCGGAGTTTTGCGAGATAATTTGTGTTAATGTCATGTATTCCGAGCTCTCAAGGTGAAATGCATTTGAGCCAAGCAAAGTACCAAGCAGCATCACAAGCATGCCCAGCATCGCAAGCCCAAGCACCGCAAGCACAGCAAGCTCGACAGCATCGCCCAGCAGCACAGCCATCGCACAACAATGAGCCTGCCCAGCAGCAATGCGAAGCCTGTCCAGCAGCAGCTCGCGGCTCGCGAAAGAGGTCACGACTCGCGACCCCTGCCTTCGCGACTCGCGACCCCCTATGCCCAGCCATTTTGTGCGGGAAGACATCGTACTCTTCGCGACCCGCGATCAGTATCGCGACTCGCGATGCTTAAGTCGGCTTGGGGCCACGTTTTGTGCGGGGTTTAAATGCTTCCTAAAACCTAATATTTTGGGGAGGAGACCTAGGAGGGCAGCAGCCTCAAGGAGAGGGAGTCTCCAAAACTCCACTCTTCTCTTATTATCTTCTCTTTTTAGTTTTCATTTTCTAGTTTAGTTTTTAGAGATTTCAATTATGGAATTGGCTTATGCTATGCCGATTGTAGCTTGAACTGTTCTTGAACGAGATTAACATGAAGCTTCAAGCATTATTGTGAGATCTTTCCTCTCTATTTAGTTTCTTTGATTATGGTTTAATTTCTATGATTATACTTTATGATTATTGCATAATTATGCTAGGAACGTAATCTAATGCTAGATTTAAGAATAGAATCGGATTGTTTTATTCTTTTATCTACTTGTAGCAAACTAGGGAGTAACTTAGATGCAGATCGTCTTGGTTATTTCTTAGGGAAATTGAATCAACTGTTGAATGTTTATCGCGTGTATGACATTAGCGGGTCTATTGGTTCTCTCGTGTTTATTGCTTTGCTATTGGATTGAACTTAGACGCTGATCGGACTAGGTTATCCTTTAGTTAGGGTTTTATAGTCACGCTGATCGTGCTATTCAACTAAGAATAAGGAGAATGCGAGATTAATTCTCGACAATAGATAATCATGGAAATAATTAGAGTCGAGGTTCAATGATCGATAATGAATTGAAGTGGATGTTAAACGGATTCAAGATCTTTCCATAATTGATTTCTCATCTTATTTATCTGCTAGTTAGTTTTAGTTTGTTTATAAATCTATTTGAAACCCCCCTTGTTATTAGGTTTCTCGGCCCTTAGCTTAATGTATTGGATCCCGCTAAATATAAAGCTCGTCCCTGTTTCCCTGTGGATACGACCCCTACTTCCATTATACTTGCTTAGTGTGCATAAGAGTAGGAGAAATTTTATCTTTGGTTAGGTGTACACGACAAACGCCTCCTACCAAAATGCAGTGATTATAGTTGTTTGCATCTAAATTAAATCTTGGCGACCAGGGGCGAAGCCAGACTTGGGCAGGGGCAGGGGCCAAGCAATAATGTTACATTATACGAGATTCGGTTCCATACGCGGTACGAATTCGGGCACGCGGTACGCTACCCTCAGTGAATTATATATATAACTTAAATATATCATAATGACATGTATATACTCCCTCCGTTTTTATTTAATTGCTACATTTTCCATATATGGGTGTTTCTTTTTTTTTGCTACATTGTTTAACCTTTCTTTATTTGGGGTACTCCACCATAAAGTATTACTATTATATATGTTTTTCTCTTTTCCCACCCAAAAGTACTACTTTTTCAATTTCCCCTATTATTTTACATTAAATGGGTCAAAAAGTACCATCCCAAAAGCTTGAAAGTGACATTGCTTAAATTATTGTGCATACAACAATGTATCAATTAAATAAAAACGGAGGGAGTAGTATAGAACCACTGCAATTGAGGGGAAGAGCAAAGTTTATATCTGACAAAATTGCATACTAATTTTGATATTTTCTCTCTCTTCAATTATTCTAGTATTTTTTGTTGGTTCATGAACAACCATAATTATGAAGCTTTTTTATGAAAAATTACAAGCTAAACCAAAATTATGTAAAGAAATAAATGATAGTAGGAGAAAAAGATACTGAAATTGTAAATAAAGTATAGTAAAATGGGTGTCTATTTATAAAGAATGAAAAATTATGAATTTTGGTATTTTTTGTTTATTTTTTTGAATTTTAGTTTTTGAAATATTAACGTTACAAAAATTGTAACGTTAATAATAAGAGAAGCAATCAAAATGAAACAAGTGGCAGCTGTCATTGGTCATGCTAGAATTCTGACGTGCGTCAGAGAAATTCTACCCCAACCTGCTTCTTTTTCCTTGTGCAGCGTGAGATAACAAGACTTCCTGGCTGTCAAAAAAAAAATAAGACTTCCTGGTGAGTGGTGATACATTGTGAGGGGCCAGTGGGCCACTCTACTAGTATTTTTAATTTTTTTTAGGCCCCTTATATATATATATTTATAGGTATTATTGTTGGGCTTTTAGGAGGGGCCATGGCCCTCTTAGGCCCCCTCTATTGCTTCGCCCCTGTTGGCGACTAAGCCTAGATGGCTGAGGAAAACTTCTGTGAAAAAACAAAACAAAGGAAGTAAATATATGTTGTTTGATCAATTGTTTTTTTTTTATGCAAGCACGGGGCATTAAATTAAAGCAACCATAAAGAGTTTACAAGAAAGAGTTAGGGAGGTCTATCCTCCAAAATTACATCCATGAGAATGTCATGTTCTACCATAATCCAGTTAATATTAAAGTCTCCTGCATTAGTAGTTCTACACATCTTAGCTAGCCTATCCACAACATGATTTGCCGATCTTGACTCGTACACCACTTGCACTTCATGGAGTTCCCTCAAGAGGTCCGTGCACATTTTTGCCACCAAAAAGTTGTCATCTTTAGGATAGTTTTCATTTTTTACCATGTTGATTGCTTGCTTTGCATCAGATGCAATGATACAATCTGACCATCCCTTCTCACGGACCAGCTCCAAGCTAATGGCTATGGCCATGACTTCACCTGCGAAGGCGGATCGGATTCTACAATCCTTTGAAACCCATAGACCCAATTTCCCGAGCTATCTCGAACTACTCCGCTATACCCAACACTATCTCCGGTCCAACAAAGGAGGCATCACAGTTAATTTTTGAGACGGGAGGGGGGGAGGGAGACCACGGGCGGGGGAGAGGGGTTTGGAAGGATAGCTGCACTCCATGGAAGCAAAAAATTCCCAAGTGAGAGCTCGGGCTTCCATAAGGCACTTATCCGCAGAGGAGGTAGAGTTTTGAAAGATAGATGAATTTCTCGGGAGCCAAATTTTCCAAAGAATAAAGAAAAAGAGGGTCTGTCATGGGAGGGAAGGGGAGTTTAGGTGAGGGGGAGGATTACTAACCTAGAGGTTACCGCAAAGCCATTCATGGAGGGATTGAGAGTAAAATGCTTGGTTGACATTAAACAAATCCCACTTCTCTAGCCTTTACACAGTCACGGAGGACATGGGTAGAGTCCTCCACGAGCAAGTGGCAGCAGGCACATATTTCAGATGGAACAACATACCTCACAAACAAAGCTTTGTTTGATCAATTGTTGATTGATGATAAGTGCATATTCTAACATCATTTAGTTGCATATTAGGGTGCATTTTCATGTAGTATTAGAGCATTTACTTGCATTTATGCATATTTAGGTCCATTTTCGTAAGCTACAATGCTTTCACGGGTTGTTTGGTCTTTTGATGTAATCTCATGTACTTTGGACTCCTATTTGAGGACATGATGATTTAGGCGCGTAGATGACCTTCAAAATGATATATCATGTGCCCAAAACGGATTGATAGTGAAGAAGATACACATGACTTTGTGTACTTGTGCGAAATATGATACCTCTTCACCATTTCACTCGTAACTTTTGACTCAAGAATGATAATGAGGTAATTCCAACTGGGTTGGAAACTAGACTTCAAGAGCTTTCCAACGATATATTGCATGTGTGAAACAAAGCTCTGGATCAAAAGTTATAGCTGTTCAAAGTTGAGATGAAGCCACTCTCTCGACCGCACGCCCGTGCGGATATCTGCTCGGCCGTGCAACCTGTAATCAAAAGTCACTGAAGCTTCTGCCTCGCTCGCACGACCGAGCGAGATTTCGCTCGACCGTGCATGACCCTGCACGCCCGTGCAATATGTTGCTTGCCCGTGCAACCTGCTGTAATGTCGTATCTTCCGCGTGACCTAACTTATGTCGGTTTATGTTAATCTTAGCATATAAATAGGACTTTAACCCTTATTTTCGAGAGGAGTTTTTGGAGTTAGAAATTATATCATCATTATTAGTTTATACTTAGGGTTTTTAGAGAGAGAAGTTAGAGAGAGAAACTTGTAGATCTCCATTGTTCTTCAAGACTCCACCTTCCTTCCATTAATTCAAGCATCTCTTTTCTTCTTCTTTTCTTCTTGTTTTATATTATGATGTTTCATTATTCTTCTCTATTTTCTTTATTTATTTCAATTATGCTTACATAGTTTTGTAATCTATGGTTAAGTTGAACCCTAGTGTGAATTAATTCATGATTATTTCTTTAAATTCCCAAACTAATTGTTGAATTGTTCTTGCTTAATTGATTGTGCATATTCCAATACTAGATTAGGGATAACTAGTATTGTTATGATTTCTTTGTCTTGATCACAACGGGAGTTGGGTTTTGACGGATTTGAATATTTCAATTAAGGACATGAAGTTCTCCACGGGAGTAGGTAGAATGGATTGTTAGGAAGTTAGAGTGCCGCGTTTAATGTCTTTAATTTGCATGATTCCACGGGAGTAGGCTTGAGTGCATATTAGAGAAGCCATAGATACTCGGGAGAGGTTTATGGTATTTTATAGGGTGTACTTTTCCTTGTGAGCATTTAATTGACTAGTTTGGTGTAGAAATTATTGTTGTATTAATTCATGCTAGTGGGGATACTTAACTATAGAGTCTTTTATTTATAGATTGATTAGTATAGTTTATTCCACCATTATTCTTGATATTAAATCTCCTTTAGTCTTACCATTACTTAAGGGCTAATCATAGAACAACTTTATCTCTGTGGGATCGACTCTGACTTACCCTACTAAATAGTTAGGAGGATTAGTTAGGTTTATTTATTTTTGTTAGGTGCGCGACACGCCTATCAAATTTTGGCGCCGTTCTTGGGGAGATAGTTTATTTTATTTAGTTTTTATTTTTTGGTGAGACTAGACTCGTATATATTTTTTTCTTCCTTTCTTTTGTGAATATATTTTTTTTTTCTTTTTTTTTCGTATCATGGAGTCATATTATTATTTTGATGGGGATAATTCTTCTAATAGGCACCATAGTCATAATTCTTGTGGTTCTCATGTTTATAGTTTTGATGCATCATATCAAAATTCTCCCAATTTTTGCATGAGTTCTCATAAATTACCATACATGTTCCATGAACCCAATATTTTTGCTAGTAATTCTAGAGCAATTTTTGCTTTTCCTCAATATGAGAATGAATTGTTTTGGAAATACTATTATAGACTTGGCGATTTTGTTGGTCCTAACCATGGAATTGAAATTTGGGATATGTGCCTAGTGATTTATGAGGGTTTAAATGAAGAAACTAGGGAGGTGTTGGAGTCTATGTCTAATGGTCAATTTCTATCTCAATCACCTGATTATTGTTGGGATCAAATTGAGTGGTTGGCTCAGAATAATTATGAGTGGGATATGTCTTTATCTTCTAGACCATCCTTTTCATCCGAGATGCATATTACAACACCTCCTTATTGCTCAAATTGTCAATCTACTTCACATGATTTTTCTTCGTGTGATGTGACGTTAGTGAATGATTTTAACCCCTCACCCCAATATGAATTTGATTATTACACTCAAAATTCTCATCCCCAACCGTATATTTATGATGTTGATGATGCCGGTTGTATAGAGAATGAGAGTTATGAGGATGATGATCAAATTATAGGAGAGAGCAATGTGATGGATATTTTAAAGGAGGAAGAGCCCTTTGTTGAAATTTCCTCTTTGGAGGAAAGTCAAGTCGAGAGTGAAGTGATTTATGAGTCTTTATCGGTACCACCTATAGTTTTTGAGTCTCATGTTCCTTTTTCTAAAAAACTTGATCTTATTCCTTCTTCCCCTATATTATATCCTCCATCGTTCCTTCTTCCTCCCTTCTTGAATGACTTTTATGATAATGTAAATAATGTAAATTTAGTTTCTTTTCCTTCTTTTGAGTCATGTAAAAAGACTAACAATTTTTCTTTTTCTTCTTCTTGTAAATATAATTTTTCCTTTGATTTTTCTTTTTGTAGTTTTAGTAATTTTTTAGTACTAATTTTTTTTCGTTTTTCCTTTCCACTCTTATATAATATGCTCCGAGATGTTTGCAGGAACATATGATAAGCTTCTTAGAGCATTGAACTATTATGAGTGATCTACTAGTCTTAAACGGTCATGCAAGACCTTAAATCAGCGCTTATCGGGAGGCAACCCGACTTTGTTCATTTTATTTATTTATTTTGGTTTGACTAACTTTGCTAATGTGTGACGAAGTCTGTTGTTAGGTACAAGCATAGCCAATTTTTTTGGCTAAGTTCACTGCCTCATTACAACTATCGATTGTGGTGGAGGTGTCGATGCTTTTTGACACTCCATTTGATTATCCACCCCTTTTGTAAGTTGTACCTCTCCCTCATTTAATTCCTCTTTGTTCACATTGAGGACAATGTGTCATTTAGCTTGGGGGAGGATGTTTGTCATCATTACTTAGCGCATGTTAGTTGCATCTAGAGTAGTTTTTTTTTTCATTGCTTTCGTAGGATGTTGCACGGTTTGTACCGCTCACTAGGAGTGGGAGTTTACGTGTAACCAAAAACATTGTATTGCTTTCATAGTTGCATTGACATATTTCATCTCATATTAGATTTCATGTCATTTTAGTTGCATCTATGGGACTATTGCTAGCACTTATTGAGAACCTTGCTGATATTTTACTAAAATTCCTAAGCATAATTCATCTTGTTCATGATTCTTCATAGCACGATTGTTTCGCAATTGATTGTTTGTGGTAAGATTGATTGATCTCTCTCTGGCTCGATTTAACTTTATTGTGCAGACACCTTAAACTAAGTGAGCTTATGTGCCTATAAACTGGCGTATCTGTGTCAGTTATGTTCTTTCATGTGTGATTAGTTCCTTAGTTGTCGCATTGATCTTGATTTTGATTTAGTACTCCTTGATATTTGCTAGTGCATACATTTTGATATGATTGAGGCATTCTATTTCATGATCTCGGCTCCGAGTTATTCTTATTTTCATATTATCCTTCCTCTAACCCCGCTGAGCCTTTCTGACTATGTTTGATTGCTACCTACATTAGAAGCCATTGGCCTCATTCGATATTTATCCTAAGCCTAGCTTGGGGGAGCGAGTATTAGTTTTGGTTTGGTTTGTATTGAATTGAAATGCTCTATTTGTAGTTTAGAAGGATGGAAAAGTATGTTTAGTGAGCTTCGAAATTGAATTGAAAGTTCGAAAAAAAAAGAAAAAAAAGGTGAAAAATGAAATGAAAAAGAAGTAGAAAAAAAAAGTTGTGAATAAAGTGAAATAAAAAGGGTTATGATTGAATTTCTTGAGTGAAAAGTGTTGTTGATTATATTTGGAGATTGTTGGTTGTTGCACGGAGTTGTTGTGACCTTTCTTGGTCATGTTTTCACTTATATAATGCTCCCCCTTCTTGGTTTTTCCACCACAATTCCCAAATTATTGTCCATACCTTTAACCTCAACCCCATTACAACCCTTAAAAGTCCTCTTGATCATTGTGTATTGTATTGTTGAGTATTAAGTGAGTCAAAAAGTCAAAGTTAAAGAGTTTATGTTTCATCTGAATCGACTTGTTTTAGGTTGAGTGTTATCATTTATCCTTTAAACACATGAGAGATTTGAGCGCACATGACTATAGTGAGGTCTCGTCGTTTGGTTAAATCCAAATTGGGAGAGATGGTATGTGGTATGATTGGAGAGTCGATTGCGATACATGGCATGCTATGCGGCTTTGTTCGAGCTTGTATTGATGCTTGGTTTGTGTAGTGATTTTATCTCTTGTGTTTTCGGTTGAGTGTTTAGCCCCATTGTAGTCCTATATTGTAGGTCGTCTTTCTTTTCCAATGTTTATGTCTTATTGCTTGGGAAAAAGCAATGGTTTAGCTTGGGGGAGTTTGATAAGTGCATATTCTAACATCATTTAGTTGCATATTAGCGTGCATTTTCATGTAGTATTAGAGCATTTACTTGCATTTATGCATATTTAGGTCCATTTTCGTAAGCTACAATGCTTTCACGGGTTGTTTGGTCTTTTGATGTAATCTCAGGTACGTTGGACTCCTATTTGAGGACATGATGATTTAGGCGCGTAGATGACCTTCAAAATGATATATCATGTGCCCAAAACGGATTGATAGTGAAGAAGATACACATGACTTTGTGTACTTGTGCGAAATATGACACCTCTTCACCATTTCACTCGTAACTTTTGACTCAAGAATGATAATGAGGTAATTCCAACTGGGTTGGAAACTAGACTTCAAGAGCTTTCCAACGATATATTGCATTTGTGAAACAAAGCTCTGGATCAAAAGTTATAGCTGTTCAAAGTTGAGCTGAAGCCACTGTCTCGACCGCACGCCCGTGCGGATATCTGCTCGGCCGTGCAACCTGCAATCAAAAGTCACCGAAGCTTCGCCTCGCTCGCACGACCGAGCGAGATTTCGCTTCGACCGTGCATGACCCCGCACGCCCGTGCAATATGTTGCTTGCCCGTGCAACCTGCTGTAATGTCGTATCTTCCGCGTGACCTAACTTATGTCGGTTTATGTTAATCTTAGCATATAAATAGGACTTTAACCCTTATTTTCGAGAGGAGTTTTTGGAGTTAGAAATTATATCATCATTATTAGTTTATACTTAGGGTTTTTAGAGAGAGATTTTAGAGAGAGAAACTTGTAGATCTCCATTGTTCTTCAAGACTCCACCTTCCTTCCATTAATTCAAGTATCTCTTTTCTTCTTCTTTTCTTCTTGTTTTATATTATGATGTATTATTCTTCTCTATTTTCTTTATTTATTTCAATTATGCTTACATAGTTTTGTAATCTATGGTTAAGTTGAACACTAGTGTGAATTAATTCATGATTATTTCTTTAAATTCCCAAACTAATTGTTGAATTGTTCTTGCTTAATTGATTGTGCATATTCCAATACTAGATTAGGGATAACTAGTATTGTTATGATTTCTTTGTCTTGATCACAACGGGAGTTGGGTTTTGACGGATTTGAATATTTCAATTAAGGACATGAAGTTCTCCACGGGAGTAGGTAGAATGGATTGTTAGGAAGTTAGAGTGCCGCGTTTAATGTCTTTAATTTGCATGATTCCACGGGAGTAGGCTTGAGTGCATATTAGAGAAGCCATAGATACTCGGGAGAGGTTTATGGTATTTTATAGGGTGTACTTTTCCTTGTGAGCATTTAATTGACTAGTTTGGTGTAGAAATTATTGTTGTATTAATTCATGCTAGTGGGGATACTTAACTATAGAGTCTTTTATTTATAGATTGATTAGTATAGTTTATTCCACCATTATTCTTGATATTAAATCTCCTTTAGTCTTACCATTACTTAAGGGCTAATCATAGAACAACTTTATCTCTGTGGGATCGACTCTGACTTACCCTACTAAATAGTTAGGAGGATTAGTTAGGTTTATTTATTTTTGTTAGGTGCGCGACACGCCTATCAAATTTTGGCGCCGTTGCCGGGGAGATAGTTTGTTTTATTTAGTTTTTATTTTTTGGTGAGACTAGACTGTATATATTTTTTCTTCCTTTCTTTTGTGAATATGTGCCTAGTGACTTGTGTGTGCTTCCTTGGGCAATATTGGACATTCATCTCTTGGAAAAACTGGTTGTGCTCCCTTTATAGCATAGTGAGTTGGTCAGTGGGTAGATTCGAATTTGGCGACTTTTGAACGATGTTGGCTGCCTTTTTGCTATCGGTAAAAATATCCAAATGCGTGGCCCAGTGATCTTTTGCAATAGATAAAGCCCAATAAATTCCCAACAATTCGGCGTGTAAGACATCATTTGCGTATACTTTCCGTTGGAAACCCATGATCCAATTATCTGCAATATCAAACAAAACACCAAAGAATACGGGAAGGGGTAGAGAGATTAACAAAGGATGCATCCACAACTATGGTTAACCACGGGTGAGTTCGAATAATCATGGAAGGTGCTGGATCAAGTTGTTGCTCAAAGGAGGGTTAGGCTGTAAAGAACTCATAAGCACTACGCGTTGCTTTTTGAACACTGAGGGAAGGAAGAGGGATGGGTGTGTTTTCAAAAATGAACTTGTTTCGATGCACTCATATTTCCCAGCAAACAAACGGGAAGAGATAACAAGATGGGGTGTTTGCAATTTGTGCATGGTTTTTAAGGTGGTTGGAGATCCATTCATGGGTGGGTGCTGTAGGGGAGGGTATGGGATGAATTAAAGAGGCATGCCAAACCGCCTGGGTCACCTTACAATCCCTAGTAATATGCAAGGAAGACTCCACCTGGTCATGACACAAAGGACAAAGGTTCGAAGTGGTGATGTTACGCCGATTTAAGAGATTGTTTGTATGGAGGCGATCCCACCAAAGAAGCCATAAAAACAACTTGAGCTTAGGCGTAAGGGGGGTTCTCCATAACCGGTCTAGATCAACTAAGGTTTTCCGAGGCAAGGTAAGAGAGTAGTATGCACTTGCCAGTGAGAATTTTTCATCAGCAACAAAGGATGACAAGGGTTGGTCGGTGTTTTCAGAAGATGGAGTGGGAATAGGGACCTCCTTGATCCTAGAGGTGAGAAAGTCCGGAAGAAAGAAAGAGATATGGTTGAGGTCCCAAGAGTTGTTTTTCCAAACGTCACAAAGTTTTAAATTGTGATCCGCTTGAGAAAGAGGGCCCTCGATATGGGAGCGTAAACTACCAATACCTAGCCAATTATCTTCCCAAAAGGAGATGTCTTTGCCATCCCCTATGACCCAAACTTTGTTGTCATTTAAAAGGTTCCACTCCATTCCTATACTTTTCCAAATCTTTGAGCCATTTTTGAAAGGGACAACCCTATTTTGAAGAATATATTTAGAGCATATGCAGTCTTGGGCAAGGGTATTGGGGCCTTGACTCATTTTCCAACCAAGTCTTGCCATGTAAATTGTACTTAGATCGAAGTGGGATCTAATGCCTAACCCCCCCTTGAGATTTTGGAAGGAAGGTGAAGTCTTTTCCAACCAAGTGAATTCTTTTTTTAGAGTTCTTCTCCCCCCAAAAACTGAATATCTTTGCGCCTAGGTCGTTTATGGGAGAGCGGAATACCTAGGTAAGTACCCAAATCCTTAGATTAAGTCACATTTAGAGTGTCTTGGAATAGAGTTTTGTGATCAGAAGGAGTATTTGGCGAGAAGAAAAGTCTACTTTTTTGCTCATTAATTTTTTGCCGTGATTCCTTACAGAAAGAAGCAAGAGTATCTCGAACCGCAAAGGCTGTTGTTTCATCAACTCTACTGAAAAGTAAGAGGTCATCTGCAAACAGGAGGTGAGAGATAGGCACCTTTTTCCTACCAACCCAAAAGGGAGTCCAATCCTTGCCTAAGGTGGCTAAATTGATCTTACTAGTAAGCTGTTCGAGATAAATATTGAACAGGTAGGGAGATAGAGGGTCCCCTTGTCTTAGGCCCCGGGAATGGGTAAAAGCTTGGGTTTTCCTACCATTAACTAAAACGGTGGAAGAAGCTTGGGAAACACAGTTCATAATCATATTAATGGAGTGAATGTCCAACTGGAGCTTGGCAAGACAATTGCGAAGGGAATGCCACTCAATCCTATCATAGGCCTTCTCTAAGTCAATTTTTAAAGCAAACCACCCATTTTTACCCTTCTTTTTATTCATCGGATGCAGGATTTCGGTGGCTACAACAATATTAACCTCAGGACCCCTCCCTTTAATGAAACCATTTTGATTAGATGAGATCTATTCCGGAATGATTGGTTTTAGCCTTTGACCAATTATCTTTGTTATAACTTTATAGATAGTGTTACAGAGGCTAATAGGTCTCAATTGCTTAACCGTAGAGGGATTATCAACTTTGGGGATAAGGCAAATGAGAGCATTACACAGATTTTCAAGCACTCTAGCATCTCTAAACCAGCCATAAATATTAAGGTGAAGGTCATAGCTAATAGTATCCCGGGGAGTTTTGGAAGAATATAGGGTGGAAACCATCCGGACCCGGAGCTTTTAAAGGCTTCATTGAAAACAAAGCTCTTTTAACCTCCAACAAGGAAGGGGGGGTGGTAAAAAGTTGCATTCAGCTCAAAGCTAGGATGCTCTAGATAGATAGAAGGGCAAGAAATGGCCTCCGAAGTGAACAAGTCGCAATAGAATTTTCGAATGTGATCACTAAGCTCAGAGGGGTTGGAGATTTCTTCACCTACATTGTTTTGAAGAGATAAGATTATGCTTCTATGCCTCCTAATTTGGACCGACCTATGGAAAAAGGTTGTATTTCTTTCCCCTTTGGTACACCACTCTAACTTCTTTTTGTGCGCCAAAGGAGTTATTCTTGGTCGAGAATGGCAATAATTTCATTTTGGAGGTTTTCCTGGAGCTCTAGGTGAAAGAACGAGTTCGGGTTTGATTGCAAATAATTTTCAACTCCTCTCAGCCTGCTTAAAGTCCTTTTTTTAGGCAGATATACATTGCCTAAATGGTCCTTGTTCCAGATTACTTAGTCTTACCTTGTTTGTTCTAACTTGGACTCTAAAGAAAAGGCCGCGAACCAAGCATTTTGGACTACATTCGGGAAGGTGGAGTCAAGCACCCACATGGGTTCAAACCTAAAGGGTTTTGGGCCATTACAGGAAAGGGGGTGTCCAGGCGGAGTAATAGCGGGCAATGATCCGAAGTGATTTTTGGGAGGTGGTGAATGAAACAATTTGGAAATTTAGCAAACCATAAATCATTGGCACATCCTCTATCTAATCTCTCATGAATGGGAGCATGCTTGCGTTTGTTCGACCAAGTAAACTTAGGACCCGTGAAACCAAGATCCACCAATTTACAATCATTTAAGGTTTTGTTCAAAAGATCCGTGCGGTATTTTGACACCGGCTTCCCCCCTCCCCCACTATTCAGATTGACAAGAAACCTCATTAAAGTCCTCGAAAACCACCCATGGCATATCAATCGACTTTGAGATATCACATAAAGACGACCATAACAGTTTACGAATATTTAAAGATGGACTAGCGTAAATTGCAGTTAAGATAAAGGGAGGGCTATTATCACATACCTCCACGAAGGCCAGCACGCTTTGAGAGTTTTCGCTCAACACAGTGAGGTTGACTCGGGCTGAATTCCACAGGACTAGAATTTCGCCCGCAAATCCACGCGGGTCTACTAGGTGCCAGTTATCAAAGGGCAATTTTTGGACTATGTTGGTTGTAGAGTGGCGGCTAGCATGGGTTTCGGCGAGAATGACTATATCGGGGTCATGGTCTTGGATTATGTGGCGGAAGTTTGGTTTGAAAGATGTACGCGCGATACCCCGTGCATTCCAAAAGATTGTAGACATGTTATATGGGATGCTTGGTTTCGCCATCAAGGCCTTGATTTGGTTGTTTTTTTCTCTACCCAAGGATTTACTTCTTCGTTTGTCTTGGGATCGATCCACCATCTTCGCTGTGGATATACTTTCAAGGAGGTCTTGTTTGGGAATTTTCTTCCTCTTCCCTCTTCCCAAAAGAGTTGTAGAGACATTTGGTGTAGCATGGGCATTATGCGGACCTCGATCATGGCTGGCGCATGGCTGGCAAAGGTCCATTCCATGGGCCTTGTCTTCACTCGGTATATGTCCCCGATGAACGGGAGCATTTGTGCAAGGTCCAACCATGGCCCCAAACGATGGAGAAGCAACCTCTCTTCGTCCTCGTTCCCCACCCTTTTCTGCAAGAGCCACATGATGAAAGTCCGAAGGGTCAGGGGTAAGTGTTGGATGTCTTGCGCTTAGGGGAGATGGGCTGGCACTATAGCACCTTTTTCGTTGTACATTTGGAGATTGAGAAGGTATGAGGGGATTAGCATTGGGTTTAGTATTATGTTCTTCGTTTCTTGAAGTGATATTTCTACAAGATGTTCTCCCTCTTTCCACAGATAAAACACATGGGCTTGATTGACCTCCAGCTTCAAAGGGAGTGGGGGGTTTCGTATAAGCATGGGTAGCTCCATTCCTTTAGGATCAGGCGAGGGGGTGTTGGGGAGGGCAGGGATGTGGGAGTCTCTAGTGATGGTGGTGGAGAGGTGTCGAGGGTGGGCTCAAGTTCAGTTCCATAATTATTGGCTTTGGTGAGAGCTGAGAGGTCCAAGGGTTTTTCTGGTGAGAGATGGATATTTTTCTGCTTTGGGTAGAGTATAGAGGGATTGGGGTTGTTGTTGAGGTGTGTAAGGTTTGAAAAGCCATCTTTTACGATGTGATTGGACGAAGATATCTCTTCAAGATTATCTGTGGCAGCTTCCAAGGTTTGCAGGGGTTGGAACGGGTTTTTAGAAACCATAGTTGTAGCTATGATTGGATTGGATGGGTTTTGGTTGCTTTTTTGCAGGAGGGGATTTGTTGGGTTTTGGGTGACAATTGTGGGGTTTGATTTTTCGGGATTATTTAATTAAACAAGGGTCCACCTTTGGGCCGAAAAGTGGGATTTGGATTTTGGATCCCTGTCATTTTTCGGAGTTGTTCTAGGTTTTTGGCTGAGGATTTCATCTTCCTGGGACAGCTTCTCTTTTGGCCCTGCATAATTAATGGCGCAATTTCTATCTCCATGACCGAATTATGGCAGAACCATGACCCTTCTAGATATTCTACCTCTTGATACACATTCCCCATCCATATTCCTTGGAGGGGTTGACTTTCCGCCTCCACAAGCACGCATATATTTGCATAACGCTTCCCCTCTCCTTGTAAGGTGTTGTTGTCAATTTTTACAAGTTGACCCAGCTTTCTTCCAACTTGAACCAGAATATCTTGTCTAAAAAGTTCAATGGGGAGTTCAGGGAGTTTTACCCACGCCGCACCTAGATTACATTTGGCGTTCGAGGGCTTAAAACCCAGTTCCCATGCTTGCACCCAAATATGCTGGCTTTGAATGCACCATGGACCCTTAGACAAAACCGTGGCTCTACTCTCAATGGACTTGCAGTTGAGGGAGTAGAAACCTTTGCCCAGGGCTGTTAGCGTGGGCGTTTGAGACCAGCCCTAAATCTTTGATAATTCTTTGGCCAGGAAATCTCTAGCGAATGATCTCCCTATGACTTTAAGGATGATGCATAATTTCCACGGGGAACAAAGATCCTCATAAACTTCCTTATAAAAGGGGTTGTTGGGGATACAGAGGGAGGAGGGATTGTTGCGAAAGGGGTGGTAATGGAGGGTAGGAGAGATAGGGATAGCACCTGAGTGGAGGGGGATGATGAAACTACGTTTGCATAGAAGGAAAGGGGCTGGGAGGGGATGGTTGAAGGTGAGTTTGGGGTGGGCAGAGGGAGGATTTTGGGAGGGGTAATGACTGGCACACTAGCAGTTGCGCTGGAAAGCTCAAAGCTGCCTGGTGGATCTTCCTTTTCCGCTGCTACTAGGCTCTCTCTCACCTTCTCTCTCACTTTCTCTCTGTAACATATTTTAAGCGTGTTTTTTCGAAGGCGGCATTATAGGATGAGAATAATAACGACTACTTTTTTCGGATTTCAACTAAAATTGAACAATTATTATAATTCACGCTTCATTATTCAGAAATTCAATTGTTGTCAGTTGTCACCTTTTGTCGTCAGTTACTTGTTTTTCTTGACTTAATTTGACTTAACTTTTATATATTTGACTTGGGCTTATTTGTTCTTGGGCCTATCTTTCTAATATTCTTATGTGATAATTTTCAAAGACTTGGGCCTTGAATTTATTATGCCCGAGTTTGAATATTAAAACGTTTAATTTATAGCAGAAGCCTTATTTACAAGGAAGTTATTGTGTCATTAGACTTCTTGTAAGGGAAGTAAAACTTAAGTTTAATTTGTTCTTAAAAAAAACTTAATTTTGTTCAGACAAAAGGAACATCGAACTTGGTATGCATCAGGAATAGGAGTTTGTCCCTTGATTATAGTCCACAATCATCCCTAAAATCTAGGGAGTTGCATACTAAGTGGACGCTCACTTGATTCAAACAAGAGCTAGTCTTGTATGGACTTGGTCCACGTACACTAATATTATTGTGGACCAAAGCCACCTATATGATATAGTTACCCTTTGTTTGCAATAATTGCAAAATCCAACAATAAATGTAAATTTAAAAACTTTAAATGCGAAAAGCAATAAAGAGAGACAAAGACTTAACGTTGTTCGGTCAATCTTGACCTACATCCACAAGCAAGAACCTTGGAGTTTTTCTTTATCCTCTCTAATGGAGGAATTACAATGGAGAAGAAAAGAGTGAAGAGAGAGAGAACGAATTCTATTTGGGGACTAATTTAAATCTTAGAGTTTTCAAATGACTTTAAAATGTCTTATATATGGTCTCTTAAAGTTTACAAAGGGACCCAATACAAAACCAAATAGTAATCCGGAGAAATCCGGATAAAATTGCGTAAAACACAAAACAGGGCCAAATTACCCGACCGTGAAACAACCCGCCAGCCCGGGCAAACCTCGTGCCCGCCCGGGCAACAAAAGTTTCAAACTTCATGCCTCGAAATGCCTGTGGAACCACGGGACAAGAGGGGTCACTCCCGACCGGGCAAGACCCCCCGCCCGAGCAGCTGAAACAAGGAAGGCTGGCCAAGATAGGGGTGGTGACCGGTGCACGGCCATGCGTCCAGCGCACCAAAAGATTAGTTCCCAACTATATACTTAACTCCAAGTAACCCCCCAACTTACCTTTCCCTTCCTCTTTCATGGATTTAGCGTTTTCCCATTTTGGAATTGGCCTCCCATGGTGATATGGAAGGTGACGTTTCGGTACTTTGGTCATTGCCTTACCCGCCCCACAAATAAGTTGTTGGAACAAATTATTGTTAACAGTGGTAATCCCATAACTTATTCCTTGAGTGATCTAGTTCTTGCAAGTTGCAACCAAATTGAACTTGTTCAAGTTCATCGATGGTTTGTTGGTGTTGAGAGAAAAATGAGAATTTGCCATATTGAGAAAATTAGAGTGAAAGAGTTATGTATGAGGAGGATGCAGTATAGAAGAGAAGATTGAGGAAGTTAGAGTGAAAGAGTAAACTATGAGGATGATGCAGTATAGAAGAGGAATTGAGAAAATTTTATCGATAGAGATAAGGCAGTCATCAATCTAGTTTATCACCAATGTAGCAAAGGTTTTGATGTAAACTTCATAAAACCAAGCCATCACCAATTTGGTAACCAGCATGATTTTGAAAGATTTACCTCATAGTTCTCCTATTCTTTCAATTTTTAGTTTCCTACGCATGTTTGTTTTTGGGCGAACACTAGTAGAATAATTGCTTATTGCGGCGGTCATTAAGTGGCATATTGCTGCGGTTTTAGCCGCGCACCAATTAAGGGCGCAGCAATAGGTAAATTACCTATTGCTGCAGTTTCTTCCCAAAACCGCAGCAATAGGTGTTTTTTTATATATTAAAAAACAGGTATATTGCTGCGGTTTTGGAAAGAAACCGCAACAATAGGTACACCTTTTTAAAAAAAATTTAATTTAGATCTTTATACTATTTTCAAAGTTAAAATGCAATCAAAATAAAAAATAAATAAAAACGAACTAGAACATCACAGTGAATTTATGCATTGAATAGAAAATCAAAAATAATGAAAACAAAAAAATTACAATATCTGAATGATTTAAAAAAAAGCACATTACCTAAACTAGAACAAAACGAATAAGAACAAATTACATACAAAAATAAAAAAAATAAACCTAAAAAGTTACAGAAACAACTTGATGAAGGAGTGTTGACGAAGGAGGAGCCACGACAACGAACCACAACGGCGACCCACGAGGCGCTCCACGAGCGACTTACCATGGACCCACGAGGCGACCCACGAGCATCAAGCCACGAAAGAGGTTGACGAAGAAGGAGTCACAGCAACGACGACGGGCGAAAGCAAGCAACGGCGGAGGACCGCTTGGTGGAGTCGGCGCCGTCGACTGAAGACCACTGACGAGGGTGAAGACGGCTGGTGGTGACTGAATGAGAAAAAGATGGTGAATGGGTGAGAAGGGTTTCAGATTTTTGTGGGTGAGAAAATGAGAAGGAACGAGAGAGGATGAGGGAGGAAGATAGAATATGAGAGAAACGAGTGAGAAGACGAAGACTGAGGAGTGAGAGAGATAATAGAGAGGAGTAAGGAAACGTGAGAGAGACGAGTGAGATAGAAGAAGACTGAGTGAGAGAGGGAATAGTGAGAAGACTGAGAACGGCGCCCAAGTAAAATAAACCCTAGCGCCTCTTTTAGTATAAAATCAACCTATTGCTGCGGTTTTGTGTAAAAACCGTAGCAATAGATTAAAAAATTATTTAAAAAATAATATTTTAATCTATTGCTACGGTTTTGGGTAAAAACCGCAGCAATACGTCTGGTCAAACTAGTCAAACAATTTTGAAAAATTACTGTTGATATCTATTGCTGCGGTTTCTACCCAGAACCGCAGCAATAAGTTAATTTTTGAATTTTCCTTTTTTTAACGTGGTTTATTGCTGCGTATGGGTAAAACCGCAGCAATACAACCGCAGCAATAAGCAATTATTCTAATAGTGAAGAAGGAATCAACCTCTTCGATACTCTCTTTCTTCTTCCTCAAGAAATCAAGGCACAACTTACAATTCTCCACCTTGACTTTAAAATCCCTTATATATGGCCTCCTAAAGTTTACAACGGGATCAGACCCAATACAAAACCAAATAGTAATCCGGATAAAATTGCGTAAAACACGAAGAAGGGCCAAATTGCCCGACCAGGGCGATGGCCGCCCGGCCCGGCCAGAGCAAGGCCGCGCTCCCGGGCAAACCCTCGTGCCGCCCGGGCTACAAAAGCCTCAAACTTCTTACCTTAAATGCCCGGTGGAACCACGGGACAGGGGGTCACTCCCGACCGGGTAAAACCGCCACGGCAGGCCATGAAACAAGGAAGGCCGGGTCGGGGGAAGGGTGGTGCGTCCGACACACCAAAAGTTTAGTACCCAACTATATACTTAACTCCAAGTAACCCCCAACTTACCTTTCTCTTCCTCTTTCATGGATTAAGCCCTTTCTCCTTTTGGAATTGGCCTCACATGGTGATATGGAAGGTAACGTTTCGATACTTTGGTCATTGCCTTACCTGCCCCACAAATAAGTTGTTGGAACAAATTCTTGTTAACAATGGTAACCCCATAACTTATTCCTTGAGTGATCTTGTTCTTTTAAGTTGCAACCAAATTGAACTTGTTCAAGTTCAAGTTCAAGTTCATCGATGGTTTGTTGTAGAGGTGATCATGTGCCGGGTCAGGCCGGGCTTTGGCAAAAAAAAGTGGCATGTTTCGGGCCAAAGCCTCGGCGCGGAACGGACTATGCCTGGGCGCAAAATTCCCACTCCAAAACCAGCTAATTCGTGCGGGGCCATGCGGGCTTTTGAAGTCATTTTCGGGTTGGACCAACTTGCTCGGATTTTTTGCCCAAAAAATTCGGGCCGGGACTGACCGCGGGCCAAATATTTGTGCCCAAAACCCGCCCATCTTTGGGCGGGGTCGGGCCCACGGGCTGGCCCATGTTGAGCACCTTTAGTTTGTTGGTGTTGAGAGAAAAAAGAGAACTTGCCATATTGAGAAAATTAGAGTGAAATATGAGGAGGATGCAGTATAGAATAGCAAATTGAGAAAGTTAGAGTGAAATAATGAAGTATGAGGATGATGCAGTATAGAAGAGGAATTGAGGAAGTTTTATCGATGGAGATAAGGTAGTAGTCATCAATCTAATTTATCACCAATGTAGCAAAGGTTTTGATGGAAACTTCATAAAACCAAGCCATCACCAATTTGGTAACAAGCATGATTTTGAAAGATTTTGCTCAGATTTCACCTATTCGTTCAATTTTCAGTTTCCTACGCATGTTTGTTTTTGTGCGAACCACGAATCCACCTCTTGGATTCTCTCCTTCTTCTTCCTCAAGAAATCAAGGCACAACTTGCAATTCTCCACCTTGACTTTAGAACGCCTTATATATGGTCTGCTAAAGTTTACAAAGGGATCGAATGAATACAAAACCAAATAGTAATCCGGAGAAATCCAAATAAAATTGCGTAAAACACAAAACAGGGTCAAATTACACGCTCGGGCAAACCCCTTGCCCGCGCGGACTACAAAAGTCTCAAACTTCTTGCCTCGAAATGGTCGTGGAACCACGGGACATGGGGGTCACTCCCATCCGGGCAGGACCTCCCGCCCAGGCGGCTAAACCAAGGAAGGCTGGCCAAGGGATGGGTGGTGCGTACACGGCCACGCGTCTGGCACACCAAAAGTTTAGTACCCAACTATATACTTAAGTCCAAGTAACCCCCAACTTACCTTTCTCTTCCTCTTTCATGGATTTAGCCCATTCTCCTTTTGTAATTGGCGTCGCATGGTGATATGGAAGGTGATGTTTCGATACTTTGGTCCTTGCCATACCTGCCCCACAAATAAGTTGTTGGAACAAATTCTTATTTACAGTGGTAACCCCATAACTTATTCCTTGAGTGATCTTGTTCTTTTAAGTTGCAACCAAATTGAACTTGTTCAAGTTCATCGATGGTTTGTTGGTGTTGAGAGAAAAAAGAGAATTTGCCATATTGAGAAAATTAGAGTGAAAGGGTGAAATATGAGGAGGATGCAGTATAGAAGAGCAGATTGAGGAAGTTAGAGTAAAAGAGTGAAGTATGAAGATGATGCAGAATAGAAGAGGAATAATTGAAGAAGTTTTATCGATGGAGATAAGGTAGTCATTAATCCAATTCATCACCAAAGTAGCAAATGTTTTGAGGGAAACTGCATAAAACCAAGCCATCACCAATTTGGTAACAAGCATGATTTTGAAAGATTTTCCTCATATTTCACCTATTCTTTCAATTTTTAGTCTCCTACGCATGTTTGTTGTTGGGCGAACCAGGAATCCACCTCTTCGATTCTCTTCTTCTTCTTCCTAAAGATATCAAGGCACAACTTACAATTCTCCACCTTGACTTTAGAATGCCTCATATATGGCCTCCTAAAGTTTACAAAGGTATCGGACCCAATACAAAACCAAATAGTAATCCGGAGAAATCCGAATAAAATTGCGTAAAACATGGAACAGGATCAAATTGCCCGATTGGGCTACGGCCCGTCAGCCCGGGCAAACCTCGTGCCCACAGGCTACAAAAGTTTCAAACTTTTTGCCTCAAAATTCCCGTGGAAGCATGGGATATGAGGGTTACTCCCGACCGGGCAGGACCACCCGCCCTGGCCATCATCACGCCCGTCCGGCAGCTAAGACAAGGCGGGCGCCAAGAGAGGGGGTGGTGCGTTCGGTGCACGGCCATGCGTCCAAAGACACCAAAAATTTAGAACCCAACTATATACTTAACTACAAGTAACCCCAACTTACCTTTCTCTTCCTCTTTCATGGATTGAGCCATTTATCCTTTTGGAATTGGCCTCCCATGGTGATATGGTAGGTGACGTTTCGGTACTTTGGTTGTTGCCTTACCTGCCCCACAAATAAGTTGTTGGAAAAAATTCTTGTTAACAGTAGTAACTGGCGGGCGGCGTTTGTCGTGTACGCCACCCAACCAAAGATAAAATTTCTCCAACTCTCTTTTACACTAAGCAAGTATAATCACTAGAGGAAAAAAAAAGCCATTTCTTTGTTGTAAAAGGCTGCGGTTGTGTAGAAAACCGCAGCCCTTCCATTAAGGGTCAGGTCGGGACCAAAACCGCGGCCCTCGGTGCACTAAAGGGGCTGCGGTTTTGGTCCCGACCCATGGCCCTTAATGGAAGGGCTGCGGTTTTCTACACAACCGCAGCCCTTTATTTTATTTTTCCCACCCAAAATAATCGCGCTCTCATTAATTCTTCCCTCCACCCAATTTTCATTCAATTCACGAACTCTCTTAGCTCCACGCAGCGGCCAAACACCGAGCGCCTCAGCTGCGAAAATTGAACCACCGCCCCGAGCTCCACCCTCCTGTGCACGCCACCCGCTACGCGCCATCACGCAGACCCCCGAGCTCCACCCTCTCGTGCGGGTATCGCGGCTTAGCTCCACGCAACAACCACTCTCTTAGCTCCACGCAACAGCGAAAACCACCCGAGCGCCGCCACCCTCCGTTGCGCACCAACCACTGTGCGCCTAAACCCTCCAACACGGAGAAAAAGCCGGCGCAGGCGCTTCCACTAAAGATCGGCGGCTCAGCAACGCCAGAAAGGTCGGCCTACTTTTGGGGGAGAGAAGCCAAACTCTCAAATGTACTTTCTCTCTCCTCTCTTTCTCTTTCTCAATTAGCAATGTCTTTGATTTTGCTAATTTTGGATTTTTATTGTGTAATTTCTTTGATTAGTTTATGTTTGATTTGAGCATAATTCAGTATTTTTACGCTTAGAGTTTTGATTTTCGATTTAGAATTGGAGTTGTTGATATTGGTGTTCACTTCGATTGTTGCAATAAGACATAATTGGTGGAAGTTTATGGAATTTTTATGATTTTTTTGGGAATATTTGTCGTACACTCGTGAAATTTGATATAATTAATAATATATATGTTATTTGAATTAGTTGATTAGCTACATTAGCTATTAACTTAGTTTAATGCAAACAAATTTCATTTATAATTTGTTAATAGTTTAAATGAGAAAAGTTAGTTGTAATGTGTTTCAATGTGGGTAAGATATGATAATTTATATATATGAATGTATTTCTTATAATTTTTGCATTTACTATATGCTAACAATTTTTTCGGTTTTATGTGTCTTAGATATTAGCATATTGGAAGCGGCAAATCAACTAGGAGATAGTGCGAGTATATATAGAGATCGATCTCCATATTAGTTGTTATTGGTATGTATTTATGATAAAGACAATTCATTATATATCTTCATTTATTATGTATATGTAGATTCAATCTATATATGTGTATGTATATTTCTTGATATGAGATTGGATGAAAACAATTTAATTAAGCTATGAAATGTATAAGTTATATGAATCATCATATCATCGATCATATGCCTAGATACCCGTTCAAGACCTACTCATTAGGAGTAAGTCTTGAATAGTCCCCTGTTTGGGAGCTGTCCTTGGACGTTTGATCTCACTTAGGTGGTGAATGTATGTCTTCTTTTCAATTCTAAGGAAAGTCTTGGCTTGTCATTTCTCTACATTGTTCTCTGTGTACATATGTAGATAATCAATTATCTACATTGTGTACTTGGAAGCTGTAGGGAAATCTTTGCGGATTTTCCTTAGAATTGAAGAGTTGGCATATATTCACTAGTGAGATAAATGTCCAAGGATGGGTTAGGTTGGAGTGATAAGGACCTTCGGATGCATGCATACATTTGCACATGTGACTCACTTAGCCTCCATTTGTATGTGCGTGTTTTCAATATGTGATTGTCTTGCATGTGAATGTGCTTAAATGATTGATACTTATAATTGGTTGTGTTTAATTAGAGGTTTTCATGAATGAGATGGATCGTACTTGGATGTATGGTAGCGGTGAATCGATTGAGTTTGTGAATGGGGTCTCGGAATTTTGTAAATCTGCATTAGAATACCAAGCATCTTACGGAGCGATCGACTTTTATTGTCCTTGTTTAGATTGTGGAAATGTGAGCAAGGTTAGTAGTATTCATTTGCTTAGGGAGCATGTCTTTCGTCGTGGGTTTAGGCCTCAATACCACGTATGGGTTTGGCATGGTGAGGAGGGGAGATATGCAAGAAGTTGTAGGATAATGAACGATGTATGTGAAGAGGGAGAAGGATAAATTAGGTGATGATTTCGAGGATGGTGAGTATGGGGATGATGAATTTGGGGATGATGATAGAGATCGGGTAGACGAGATGATACTAGAGGTTGAAGATCGGTCTTGCAAACGACCTCGTATGTTTGAGTCTATATCCGAGGGCTGCTGAAAGGCCATTGTATCCGGGTTGTACGAAGTACACCAAACTTTCATTGTGATAACACTCTTCAATATTAAGTCGAAAGCGAGGTTGGACGGATTGCGGTTTCACGTCGTTGTTGGAAGTTTTAGGCGATATGCTCCACGATGGAAATGATGCGCCAAAGTCGAACTATTATGCTAAGAAACTCATGTGTCCTTTCGGTTTAGAGTACCGGAGGATACATGCTTGTCCAAACGATTGTGTGCTTTATCGTAATGAGTATGAGCATTTAGATGAGTGTCCACGTTGTGGATTATCAAGGTACGGCGTGAAGGGGGGGGGTAGTGAAGGACCACCGGCTAAGGTGTTGTGGTATCTTCCCATAATACCTAGATTTAAGCGCATGTTCTCACTAAAAAAAGATGCGAAGAATATGCGGTGGCATGCGGATCGTAGGAAGAAAGACGGTTTCTTTGAAGCATCCGGTGATTCCCACGAGTGGAAAAGTATCAATAGGGTGCATAAGCCGTTTGGTAACGAGGATAGGAATTTGAGGCTTGGATTATGTACGGATGGCATGAATCCCTTTGGCAATCTTAGTTCTCGGCATAGTACATGGCCGTAGTTTTAGTGATTTATAACTTGCCTCCTTGGTTTGTGCATGAAACGCAAGTACATCATGTTGTCGCTTCTCATATCGGGGCGAAACAACACTGGAAATGACATAGATGTATACCTTGACCACTTATTGAAGATTTACGAGAAGATGTGGAACGAAGGAGTGTCGGTATTTGATGCGTATGCTAATGAGATGTTCACTCTGCGTGCCATGCTTTTACGTACAATGAACGACTTTCCGGCTTATGGGAACTTATGCGGGTATAAGACCAAAGGAAAAAAACCGTGCCCGATTTGTATAGATGACATGAAGTCTACACACATTAAGGGTTGCAAACATGTCTATATGCGCACACGAAGGCTCCTTAGACGCGACCATCCCTATCGATTTAAGAAAAAGGCCTTCGATGGGACGGTTGAAGAGGAAGTTGCTCGTAGACCATTAGCGATGCTGAAGTTTATAATCGGGTTAAGGGCATTGAAACGATCTATGGTAAACTGCGAATGACGTTGATGGAACTACGGGATTATGGAAAAAGGAGTCTATTTTTTGGAAACTCCCATATTGGAAAGATTTAAAAGTCAGACATTGTTTGGATGTCATGCACATTGAGAAGAATGTTTGTGATGCAATTCTTGCGACACTTATGAATATTCCGGGTAAGACAAAGGATGTTAAAGCGTCACGTCTTCACTTGGAAAAAAATAAGCTTCGGCCCAGGAGTTGTGGGCTCAAAAAAGGGGCGGGAAGGAAAAAGAAAGTAGTGGAGGAAGGGCTTGATGAGGAAATTGGGAAAAGAAAAAGGGTGGATGATTCGGAGAAGAATTATTTGCCCCCGACTTGCTACACGTCGAAAGGCGAGAAACGGATTTTTGCGAGTCATTGTATGGTATTAAGGTTCCAACTGGGTACTCATCGAATATGAAGCGATTTGTTACCTTAAATGGTGAGTTGAAGTTATCGAGTATGAAATCTCACGATTGTCATGTCATGATGCAAGTATTCTTACCGATTGCAATTCGTGGGATACTTAGAAGCATGTGAGGCACACCATTACCGAACTTTGTTCATTTTTCCATACAATATGCAGCAAAGTCCTTGAACCGTCGACCCTCGATTCTTTGCGAGGCGAGTAGTTGAAACTCTATGCAAATTTGAGATGTTTTTTCCCCCGCATTCTTTGACATTATGGTCCATCTCATTGTCCATCTAGTTCGAGAAATTAAGGCTGTGTGGTCCGGTGTTTTTGAGGTGGTGCTATCCTTTTGAGAGATATATGGGTACTTTGAAGGATAAAGTTCGAAATCTTGCACAACCGAGAAGGTAGCATTATTCAAGGGATTGTGGGTGAAGAGGTCGGTAATTTTGTGGCGAGTATGTTCTTTGGTGTTGATCCTATTGGCGTTCCGATATCTCGACACGAGGGCGGACTCGAGGGCAAGGGTACGATTGGCTCAAAATTGATCTCACCTTACGTCGACAAGCGTACACAAGCTCACTTATTTGTGTTGCATCACGTGGCGGTTGTCCATCCTTATTTAAATGAGCATATGGAAGAATTACGTGTTAGCAACCTCGGAAAAGGAATAAGGGCATTGACGCAAATGCATAATAAGACGTTCATTGATTGGTTTCATCATCGAGTAGTGGATGATTTAAATGAAAATGTTTAGAAACGGTCAAGTGGTTAGCATTTGGTCCTCGTGAATCTGTACACTCTTATGAGGGTTATGATATTAACGGGTATACGTTTTGGGTGAACGTCGAGATCTTAAGTCGACATCGCGACGGAATAGTGGTGTTTCACTTGTGGCGTCATCTACACAATACGCAAGCTCGAAAGATAAGTCTCCCGTTCTTCTTTGCCACCAACTATTATGGGCGAATTCAAGAAATATGGGAGCTTGACTACTCGGCTTTTCATATTTGTCTCTTTTATTGCAATTGGGTTGATGATAATCGACGTTGCGTAAAAAGATGATCCTTGCGGATTCACTCTTGTGGACATGGGTCGTCTACGTGAGGCGAAGAGCCATTTGTACTTGCATCACAAGCTAAACAAGTATTCTATGTAGCCGATCCTGGCGATAATAAGTGGTCGATTGTTGTACTGGCAAAAGGAGTATTACGGGCATTGGTGATGTTGAGGATGAGGAAGAGTATGATGCATTTGAGGACATCCCAACTTTTACCTATCCTGAAAATAGCGTGGAAGATGATGTAAATATGTCGAGAACTATATGCGTGTTGATCACCCTTGAAGGGATACATGTTGAAACTCTAAGAAACGGCGGAAGGTCAACAAATCATGAGACATATACTCGGGTTTATCTCTATTTCGTCCATTTCATGTCATTTTCATATATTTCGAGTCATGTGACTCAATTTTCTTGTTGAATATAATAATATAGCAAAAATACGACTATTACGTAGATTTATAGGTGCTACTTTGTTGTTGGTTGGATTTCGGGAAAGTAAGGGTCATTTTAGGCCTATTTCGTCCGTTTCATGTCATTTTCGTTTATTTCGAGTCATGGTAATCCAATTTCTTGTTGAATGTGATAATATTGCATAAAATACGACTACAAAGTAGGTTTATAGGTGCTACTATGTTCATGGTTGGATTTCGGGAAAGTAAACGTCATTTTAAGCTTATTTCGGCCGTTTCATGTCATTTTCGTGTATTTCGAGTCATGGTAATCCAATTTCTTGTTGAATGTGATAATATTGCATAAAATACGACTACAAAGTAGGTTTATAGGTGCTACTATGTTCATGGTTGGATTTCGGGAAAGTAAACGTCATTTTAAGCTTTTTTTCGGCCGTTTCATGTCATTTTCGTGTATTTCGAGTCATGGTAATCCAATTTGTTGTGAAATATGATCTTATAACCTAAAATGTTGCTATTAAGTAGATTTATACGAGCTACTTTGTTGATGGTTGGATTTCGGGAAAATAAATATCATTTTAGGCCCCCCTTGCACGGCCCCAGGTTCCCCCCCCCCTTGCACGGCCGTCCCCCGTCCGGCCCCTAGCTACTTCCCCCCCCTTGCCACAGGCCCCGGGTCCCCCCCCTGCCCCGACCCCCCGCTCCCCCCGTCCAACCCCTAGCTACTCCCCCCGTCCACCCCTAGCTACTTCCCCGTCCAACCCCTAGCTACTTCCCCCCCCGTCCAACACCTAGCTACTTCCCCCCCCTTGCACATTCCCCGCGGCGGCAAGCAAGGCAGCCCGGCCAACCGGCAGCAAGCAAGCTTGCCCGGCCGCAAGCAACAAGCCAGCAAAGGCAGCAAGCCGGCCCGGCAAGCAATATAGCAACGGCGGCAGCAAGCAAGCTTTTGCCCGGCGGCCGGCAAACAAGCAAGCCCCCGGCAGCCGGCAAGCAAAGCCCGGCCAGCGGCGGCAAGCAAGTAGGCGGCCGGCCCGGCAACAAGCCAGCCCAGCGTGGCGCAACAAGCTGCCAGCGGCGGCAGCAACTTTCTTGCCCATTACTTCTGCCAGCGGATGTGCTGAGGGGAGTAGCTAGTATGGCCCACGATTTCCGATGTTCCATTATTGTTGGTCCTTAATCAATTTGTTATTTTTTTTAACTTGTACATATATATTAATTTCTATGTGTTTATAATTGCGGGGATAATTACTACATATGGATGAGATGACGACTAGTGAACACACAACCAGAGGATGAATCTTATGATGTGAGGAAGGACCCGGATAAAGGTGATCTCGAAGATCGAGATCTTCAAGAACTTCATCCAAAAAGTGGTACAATTGTGAAAGCACAACAAGTTTGTAGGAAAGAAGGTCAACAACGGGAGTTACAAACAAATCAACAACAAAGAAAATCGAAAGTGATGAAAAAGAGAAAGGGAAGAGGGACCTACAAAGTCAATAAGTGCTACTCACTTGCATATGACTTTAGAGTACGATAACTTGGGTCAACCTTGTGGTGTGTGGCGTTCTAAGTATGCCAAACATATTGGCCTTTGTGTTCGGAGGCTCTCCATTTTGCATTCATGGCAAGAGGTGCCCGAGGGGATGAAGAAATTGCTATGGAATGACACTATGGTAAGTTTCATACTACCATTTAGTTTCTTATTTTAATAAATGTATGTGTATGTAGTACTAATGATAAAATTTAATCTATTACAACAAATGTGGAAACTAATATTTTTGTTCGTTTTTTTGTAGAATCTCTTGAATATCGAAGATGATGAAGCCAAGAAGAATCTATTTTTATCCGCGCTTGCTCGAGAGATTTCGAGATTTCAAGGCTAAGTTAGTGTCCGGTTGGATTACTAAGCGGAGGGAAAAGAACGGGTACAAAGAAGAAGAAAATTTATGGGGGAGAAAAGCAAATCGAAGCCGAGGCTGCATTGGAAAATTCGGAGGAACCCCACCACATTACCATATCAAATATGGAGAAATATCAAACTCGAAGAGTGGGAAGCATTTGTTGCCAAAAATACTACCCGGAAGGCTTGTTGTAAGCAAAGGATTTTAATTATATTTACCACACTTAGCTCGAGTATGATTGTATATAACACCTAATCTTTTGTTTGTAATTATGTGTTTTTTCGGGCAAGACGTGAGAAAAAAGCGCAAAGTGCAAAAGCAAGGAAATATTATCATCATTTGGGTGCCCATTCCTACGATCGGGCGAGAAAAAAGTGGATGTTTGGCCATTACCCCACACGAGGATTCGACAACGACACCTACCTCTACAACCACATTAGCTACACCGGCTCGTCAACCCAGACGGGGTCCTTGATTGGTGGTGTTCGATGCATGGGGTTGATGCGAAAGGGAAAGAGAGTGTTACTCGATCCCGATTCTGAGAAAAGATAGCCAATGCTATTGTAAGTACATATCATTTTAGGCCTATTTCGGCCATTTCATGTCATTTTCGAATAGTTTGAGTCACTTTGGGCTCCAATTTCTTGTGAAACATGATAATATAACCTAAAATATTGTTATTAAGTAGATTTATAGGTTCAACTTTATTATTGGTCGGATTTCGGGAACGTAAATATCATTTTAGGCCTATTTCGGCCATTTCATGTCATTTTCGAATAGTTTGAGTCCTTTGGGCTCCAATTTCTTGTGAAACATGATAATATAACCTAAAATATTGTTATTAAGTAGATTTATAGGTTCAACTTTATTATTGGTCGGATTTCGGGAACGTAAATATCATTTTAGGCCTATTTCGGCCATTTCATGTCATTTTCGAATAGTTTGAGTCACTTTGGGCTCCAATTTCTTGTGAAACATGATAATATAACCTAAAATATTGTTATTAAGTAGATTTATAGGTGCTACTTTGTTGTTGGTCGGATTTCGGGAACGTAAATATCATTTTAGGCCTATTTCGGCCATTTCATGTCATTTTCGAATAGTTTGAGTCACTTGGGCTCCAATTTCTTGTGAAACATGATAATATAACCTAAAATATTGTTATTAAGTAGATTTATAGGTGCTACTTTGTTGTTGGTCGGATTTCGGGAACGTAAATATCATTTTAGGCCTATTTCGGCCATTTCATGTCATTTTCGAATAGTTTGAGTCATGGGCTCCAATTTCTTGTGAAACATGATAATATAACCTAAAATATTGTTATTAAGTAGATTTATAGGTGCTACTTTGTTGTTGGTCGGATTTCGGGAACGTAAATATCATTTTAGGCCTATTTCGGCCATTTCATGTCATTTTCGAATAGTTTGAGTCCGGCTCCAATTTCTTGTGAAACATGATAATATAACCTAAAATATTGTAATTAAGTAGATTTATAGGTGCTACTTTGTTGTTGGTCGGATTTCGGGAACGTAAATATCATTTTAGGCTTATTTTGCTAATTTGATATGTTTTCGTTTATATCCATTATTCAAGTAACCCCATCCCCCTCCCCACCCCGCACTTCCCCCCCCCCCAGTCCCCCCCCCCCCCCCCCACACGGCCCGGCCCGGCCCGGCGGCCAAGCCCCGGCCAGGCAGCCAGCCCGGCCAGCGGCCACGAGCTGCCCGGCGCCAGGCCCGGCGCCATCGGCATCGCCCTGCCTTCGCCATCGGCGGCCTTTGCCTCCCAGCGACTGTTAACTTTCTTTCTGGCTGCCTCTTTGCGCCCTTCTTGCCCCCACTCACATCCCCCCCCCCACTTCCCCCCCCACCCCCTGGCCCCTCCCCCCACTGCCCCCCAGCAGTCCCCCCAGCTGCCCCCCCCCATCCCCCCCAGTCCCCCTTGCACTTCCCCCTACCACGGTCCCCCCTGCCCCCCCCTGCCCCCCCCCCACAGTCCCCCCACTGCCCCCCACTGCCCCCCCACCCCACAGTCCCCCCCCCTGCCCCCCAACCACAGTCCCAGCTCCCCCCCACTGCCCCCCCCAGTCCCCACTTCCCCCCATCCCCCCACCACCCCCCCCCCCCCCACTTGCCCCCAACACGGTCCCCCCACTTGCCCCCCCCACCACTTCCCCCCCCCCCCACTTCCCCCCCACCACAGTCCCCGCTGCCCCCTCCTGCCCCCCCACCACAGTCCCCCCCCCAGCTGCCCCCCCACCTTGCCCCCCACAGTCCCCCCACTGCCCCCCACCGAGTCCCCCCTTGCACTTCCCCCCTACCACGGTCCCCCAGCTGCCCCCCACCCCCCCTTGCGTTCATTCTTTGTTTTGTTTTTTGAAAAATTTTAACGTCTAATTTATGTTGTTTTATTTGTAGATCGGATTAAAGGAAAAGGAGGCAACGGGTGATTTCACTCCTACCGCACACATGGATGCTTTGCACGAAACTCTAGGGAAAGGACCATAGTGGTCGTGTGAGGGCGTGGGAGGTGTCGCCTCGGCGTGCGTAAGGTATATGGTGAGCAATACACGACAACGTCAAAATCAAGTGCGAAGTAGTGTGAATTCGGCGTCGGTAGATGTGGAGGCTATCAAATCTGCAATTCGGGAGGAGCTTAGAGAGGAGATGACACATAACTTCAATGCTTATGATGGAGCGAAATGGGTTTACCGACCTTCCCATTGAAGAAAGGTAGTGATGTTCCATCTAGCCGGCCCGATCGGTGTTCCACAAACATCGGATAATCAAACGATACACACTTTGATCCACCAATACCGGAGTTGAAGGTAATCACTTGTATTTGGTTTAATTTATCACGCTTAATCAACGTGCTTTATTAATTAACTATGTATTGTCCCTAAGTGCATGCAATTCTAAATATGTTGTTTCATCGCAATTAACTATTAATGACTTGTTTTGATTCAAAGGAGGAGACCCCATGCCGAGCTATTAGTTCAAGAAAAAGATTCGATAGTCGATTGTGGTAGCTAGTGGCCATGCACAACCTCCTGGTGATCGAGTACGAGTGCATCACCGGATAGTGAAAAATGATCACTATGTGGTGAGCATCGACTACATTGAGCTGGTTTTGAAGACTTAGGTCTTCGATGCCAAAGCCGGAGGTCGGTCTACATACACCGAGTGACGCCCATGGTAGTTATGTTACGTGGCCGCGTGCATGGGTGCGATTTTCGGATGAGGTACAGATAAACATACATATATATATGCGTTAGTTTATGTAATAATCGACTACGATTATATTACTTTTCTATGTCATATAAATAATAAGTGAACAATATTCTTATTATTACTTTTTAATAGGTTTCAAGGAAGGCTGGTTCACATGACCGAGAAGGCTAAAAAGGTCGGTTCACAAAACAAGATGGCTAAGGAGGCAATTGGACGTCTTTGAAATTGAACCAATTGTGTTCGATGACCAAGTTAGTATGTCAAACAATCCACTTCTCGAGCCGTTGGTGGTGCAAGGCCTTACTAAGGCATGTTATTGGTTGCATGAGTGTGTTAGTGATTTGCTCGATGATCTTGCAATACATGTTCCTTTGGGGAAGGAACAATTCAACTACGTCGATGAGTCATCTACATGGATTTCCAAAGACGATGTTAAAGAATTCTTACGTGGAGAAATGTTGAGTGGAACAATGATACAAGCTTTCATGAGGTGATACATATACATATCTTACTTTACAAGTTTATAATAATTTTCACCTTCCATACATGTATGTTGACTTTTTATTATATGCTTTAATTTCTCGAGGTTATTGTGTGCTTGAATTGAATGAAAAAATGAGTGAGACAAAGATTGGTTGGTTATGTCCAAGTATGATGCGAGATGACAATTGTTTAAAAAACAAAACCGATGTGAAAGAATATCTCGATACTAGTTTCAAACAATCACATCGGTTAGAAGAGAAGTTCATCCTTGTTCCATATATTGAAGCGTAAGCTTGTTACACCAAACTTGATGCTTTACTTTATTTTCTATAACTTTATTACCTTGTTTAGATAACTTTATATTATTTCCTTGTATAGTCTCCATTGGACGCTCATTGTGATATGTTTGTCAAATAATCACGTTTACCACTTTGATTCTCTTCGTCGACAACCACCACGGAGCTTACTAGTCAAGTCACTATTGAATAGGTAACTTAACTAGAACAATATGTGTACCTAATATTACACATTTATATATATATATACATATATATATATATATATATATATAATAAACATCTTATAATGTATTGATGTAGTGTGATGAAGCACCATTATGGACTTGGACTTCGATTAGGAAAAGCTCCTCTTTGGATATCGATTGAGGTAACTACTTTGGTGAATCTTATGTCTAACCATTTATTTTCATATACTTTAAATTTAACATGAATGTTTTTGGATGTTTAAATTTGGTGAATTTCGATGTCATGACAAAAGAATGGTGTTGATTGTGGCTATTACGTCTTTGCGGTACATGTTTGATATAGTCAACCGTTGTCTTGACATCGATTATCTTCAAAAGGTATGTAACTAATTAGTTAATTTAATTTAGATTAAATTGATAGGTAAGAATTAGTTTATTTTGGAAATTGTAGCATGTAACATGTAGCTAGTTTTGGGAGGTGAAATAGCTCAAATTCACAAAAACGACCCCGAAACGAACCTAAAAATTGAACTTCTAATCTTTTGCACCAAAATATGACATTAACACTTCAACTATGCATAAAGTAAGTGGTGTGTGTTAGTTTTGCTCCTATGTGTAACTTGTAGGTAGTTTTGGGAAGTAAAATAGCTCAAATTCACAAAAAAACGACCCCGAAACGAACCTAAAAATTGAACTTCTAATCTTTTGCACCAAAATATGACATTAACACTTCAACTATGCATAAAGTAAGTGGTGTGTGTTAGTTTTGCTCCTATGTGTAACTTGTAGGTAGTTTTGGGAAGTAAAATAGCTCAAATTCACAAAAAACGACCTCGAAACGAACCTAAAAATTAAACTTCTAATCTTTTGTACCTAAGTGTGACTTACATACTTCAACTATGGATAAATTAGTGGTGTGTGTTAGTTTTGCTCCTATGTGTAACTTGTAGGTAGTTTTGGGAAGTAAAATAGCTCAAATTCACAAAAAAACGACCCCAAACGTACCTAAAAATTGAACTTCTAATCTTTTGCACCAAAATATGACATTAACACTTCAACTATGCATAAAGTAAGTGGTGTGTGTTAGTTTTGCTCCTATGTGTAACTTGTAGGTAGTTTTGGGAAGTAAAATAGCTCAAATTCACAAAAAACGACCCCGAAACGAACCTAAAAATTAAACTTCTAATCTTTTGCACCAAAATATGACATTAACACTTCAACTATGCATAAAGTAAGTGGTGTGTGTTAGTTTTGCTCCTATATATAACATGTAGGTAGTTTTGGGAAGTAAAGTAGCTCAAATTCACAAAAAAACGACCCCGAAACGAACCTAAAAATTGAACTTCTAATCTTTTGCACCAAAATATGACATTAACACTTCAACTATGCATAAAGTAAGTGGTGTGTGTTAGTTTTGCTCCTATATATAACATGTAGGTAGTTTTGGGAAGTAAAATAGCTCAAATTCACAAAAAACGACCCCGAAACGAACCTAAAAATTGAACTTCTAATCTTTTGCACCAAAATATGACATTAACACTTCAACTATGCATAAAGTAAGTGGTGTGTGTTAGTTTTGCTCCTATATATAACATGTAGGTAGTTTTGGGAAGTAAAATAGCTCAAATTCACAAAAAACGACCCAAAAACGAACCTACAAAATTGAACTTCTAATATTTTGCAAGAGTTAGTTGTTATTATATATTGTAAATGTTTGACTTCATCTTATTAATTTATTATATTCATATTATTGCAAGGTTTACATGGATAATGACGCACCAAGGTTGGATGAATTCACAATTGAAGAGTTGGATGAAGTTCGAAACAAGTTGGCTACCTACATTTGTGAAGATTGTCTATGATACATTGGTTAGGATTTTGCAAGAACTAACTAGAAGTTCGAAACAAGTTGGCAAGCTATTCGGTTGTTGCGTTAATGTAGCTTTTTGTATTAGAATTAATATTTGCCTTAATATGTACTCTTTAACATTATTTATTATATATATAGAATTATTACATATATAATTGGGAACTCTATATATATATATGCATTATGAGGTTTGTAATATGGTACAAAGCAAAGCAGCAAGGAACCAGCGACACAGGGAACGAGCGCATATATAGTGCCTGAATTTTTTAAAAAAAAAAATTATTACCAAAAGGGCTGCGGTTAATGGAGAAAACCGCAGCCCTTGACCATATAAGGGCTGCGGTTAACTGGAAAAACCGCAGCCCTTAATTATTCAAGGGCTGCGGTTTTCCCGGTTAACCGCAGGCCCTTATATGGCCAAGGGTCTGCGGTTTTCTTTTCGGCCAGCCCTTAATCTTGCAAGGGCCGCGGTTCTTAACCGCAGCCCTTCCTATATATTAAGGGCTGCTACTCTAATTGCTGCGGTCAAAAAACGCAGCCCTTAGGCCACTTTTGACCGCAGCCCTTAGGCTTTTTTCCACTAGTGAATGGAAGTAGGGGTCGTATCCACAGGGAAACATGGACGAGTTTAATATTTAGCGTGATCCAATACCTAGATTAAGCTAAGGGCCGAGAAACCTAATAACAAGGGGGATTTCAAGTAGATTATAAACAAACTAAAATTAACTAGCATAATTAGATAAAATGAGAAATCAATATGGAAAGATCTTGAATCCGATTAACATCCACTTCAATTCATTATCGATCCTTGAACCTCAACTCTAATTATTTCCATGATTATCTATTGTTGAGAATTAATCTCGCATTCTCCTTATTCTTAGTTGAATAGCACGATCAGCGTGACTATAAAACCCTAACTAAAGGATAACCTAGTCCGATAGCGTCTAAGTTCAATCCAATAGCAGCAATAAACACAGAGAACCAACAGACCTGCTAACGTCATACAAGCGATAAACATTCAACAGTTGATTCAATTTCCCCAAGAAATAACCAAGACGATCTGCATCTAAGAGTACACTGTCTTCCGCACATTTGGCTGGGCAAACGAGGTCGCGAGGTGCGAAGGAGCTCGCGAGGTGCGAGCAAGCAGGTCGCGAGGTGCGAGCAAGCAGGTCGCGAGGTGCGAGCAAGCAGGTCGCGAGGTGCGAGAAATCTCGCGAGGTGCGACCTGCGTTGAGGTGCTTACTGGCCTCGAACGCGCACGAGAGCTGGGCAGGTTTGGCTGCTGGGCGATGATGCTGCTGCTGAACTTGCGATGCTGGGCAGGCTTGCGATGCTGTTGGCGGAGTTTGGTTGTTGTTGGTGAGATGGCACAATATTGTTGAGCTACACACATGTTACGACCTTTCAACTTCTCGAACACTTCCAAGTAGATCGCTCAATCCCATTTTACCATAAAAGCTCGGAACATATGACATTAACACAATTTAACTCACAAAACTCCGAACTTCCGCTAAGGCTAATATATATGCAAACGTTAACAATTATGATCAAGACCCTTAGCAAAAAGCACCCAAAATATAATATAAACACCGTATAACTTGAGCGTATCAGTAACCCCATAACTTATTCCTTGAGCGATCTTGTTCTTGCAAGTTGCAACCTAATTAAACTTGTCGAAAAATGATAATTTGCGTCTCCCTATTTGCGTCGAACAAAAGAAAGACTAACGCAAATGTTCAGGAACAGATGATTTGCATCGGATGTTAACAAAGATCCGACGCAAATAGCCACAGCAAATGAGTACAAAGAAGATTTACGTCGGACGGTCTAGAGTATGCGACGCAAATGATTGAAGCCAAAGGGTTTTTGGATCCAACAATGTGCGTCGTACGTGCCCAAGTGTGCGATGCCAATGCCATTTGCGTCGGACGATGTTGAATGTTCGACGCAGATGATGAAAGCCCAAGGTTTTTGGATCCGACAATGTGCGTCGGATTGTCCCGAGTGTGCGACTCTGATGGCATTAAATAAGTTTTGGGCCATGATTTACGTCGAATGGGCCATGAGACACGACACAAATCATGGGTTTCCCATATTTAAGGTGCAAGTTTAGGGATAATTTCCAAACCTTTGCTCTCACTTCCTCCACCCGTTTTCTCTCTCACTCTCACACTTCAGATCTCCACTTCACAACACAGTACAAACCCTCAAATTCGATCCTCCCTTCAAATCAATTACCTACATCTCTCTCATCTCTCTTTCGCATCTCAATTCGACAGAGGAGCAGCGAACAACAATTCGACGGAGTGTTAGGGCTTACAGCAAGTTTCCGGTGAGACGGAGGAGGAGAAGGAGGAGAACGAGGAGACCTCCGATGAGTGCAACGAAATTCGAACCTCGCCGGCGAGTGCAACTGGTTGAAGCAGATAAATTTTTCACCGTTCATGATTTGTTTCGTTCTTTGCGGTAAGTTTCATGATAAATTTTCTCTTTTATTTAAGACCATATATATCAAGTTACCTTTGATTACTAATTTTGAATTTTCTAATTCAGTTTCTATCAATTTTGGAGTTTAATTTGTTTGAGTTGAACTTTCAATTGATTTATCTCAGGTTATCAAAAGGATTGAAGATCTGAGTAGTTTATTTCGTTTTTTTAATTAGGCTTTCATCCCTGTTCTCAAGATCTGAGTAGTTTATGTAATTATGTGATTTAATCTTTTTGATTTTCTGTAATTTATGTATTTTTTTGTAATTAGTGTTTGTAAAAACACCACTTCTACTCAATGTCAAAATTCAATCTCTTTTGCAGTTATTTTGGGTGTATTTTTTTTAATTAGTGTTTCTGTAATGTTCTTTTAAGATCTGTTGCAACCTTAAAAATGGATGATAAGTTGTACAAGAAATTGCAAATCATTTATATTACCCTTTCTCAATTTCACGAAATTAAAATTTTTTTGATAAAAAAACAGTCATTTGCGTCGGATGGTGTTCAATATCCGACGCAGATTCACTTTTTTTTTAATATAAAATGGATGATTTGCGTCGCACATAGACCTATTTGCGACGCAGATGGTGATGTTGGTGCTGGGGCTCAAGGGTCATGTGCGTCGGACTATGCAGTACATTCGACGCAAACAGTACTAAATCTGCATCGTGTCCTAATCCGACGCAGATCATATCTCCCAAATTTGCGTCGAGACCTGTGGCGAAGGACCGATGTCCGACGCAAATGGTTGTCCCAGGGTCCGACGCAAATCATTGATTTTGTACTAGTGATTCATCGATGGTTTGTTAGTTTTGAGAGAAAAAAGAGAATTTTCCATATTGAGAAAATTAGAGTAAAAGAGTGAAGTAAGAGGAGGATGCAAAGATAGAATAGCAAATTGAGAAAGTTAGAGTGAAAGAGTGAAGTATGAGGATGATGCAGTATAGAAGAGGAATTGAGGAAGTTTTATCGATGGAGATAAGGTAGTCAGCAATCCAATTTATCACCAATGTAACAAAGGTTTTGATAGAAACTTCATAAAACCAAGCCATCACCAATTCGGTAACAAGCATGATTTTGAAAGATTTTCCTCAAAGTTCACCTATGCTTTCAATTTTTAGTTTCCTATGCATGTTTGTTTTTGAGTGAACCCATAATCCACCTCTTCGATTCTCTCCTTCTTCTTCCTCAAGAAATCAAGGCACAACTTACAATTTTCCACCTTGACTTAAATTTCTCCAAATACCTCCAAGAACAACATAAACACCAAACAAACTGCAAGCCTCTGCCCCAACGGGGCTTACAACAAACAAGAGGAGAGACCGACCAAGTTCACACACAAAGTGAACGTAGTGGTTGGCAAAGGCTTTGTCAACATGTCGAAGGGGTTCTCCTCGGTACAGATCTTCATCAATGTCAAGTCCTTCTTATCAATGACATTCCGGATGAAATTGTACTTCACATCAATATGCTTCGTTCTTCTATGGAACGTGTTTTGGTTCTTGGCCAAGTGAATAGCACTTTGGCTATCACAAAATACGGACACCTCCTTAGAACACGAGCTCATCTCTCCAATCAAACCTTTGAGCCACTTTGCCTCTTTGAATACCTCGGTAATCGCCATAAACTCCGCTTCCGTAATTGAAAGAGCTACAACATCTTGTAGCGAAGATTGTCAACTCACGGTCTGATTTCCGATCATCCAAGTCTCCGCCATAATCCGAATCACAATACCAATCACACAATTTACTTCTTGGCCAAACTCCAAGCAAACATGTGAGGTATCGTACCCCTCAAGTACCTTAGAAGCCATTTCAAAGCTTCCCAATTCCCTTTCCCGGGTCTTGACATATAACGGCTTACCATGCTCATCGTTTGAGCAATGTCCGGCCTAGAACATACCATGGCATACATCACACTCCCAACAGCACTAGTATAAGGGATGTGAGCCATGTCCCTTTCTTCTTCTTCTTCGGATTGAGGACAAATCTCCTTTGAGAGCTTGATGTGAGAACTGAGAGGAGTAGAAACGGGATTTGCATTGTTCATTAAGAACCTCTCAAGAATATTCTCACAGTACCTCCTTTGACTAAGGTACAATGCCCCCTTAGATCAATCTCTCCAAATCTCCAACCCAAATATCTTCTTGGCTTCACCAAGATCTTTCATATCATACTCACTACTCAACAAGACAACAACTTCTTCAAGTTGTTGACCTCAATAAAATGCTTGCAAGCAACCATCATATCATCAACATATATACAGCAAAAGGTGAATGAAGGAACCACTTACAAACTCTTTGTAGTAAACACGACTATCATAGGAGCTTCTTGTGAACTCATGAGCCAACATAAGCGAATCAAATAGCACGTACCATTGCCTAGGAGATTGCTTCAACCCATACAATGACTTCACCAAACGACACACATGATCTTTTTTCCCTTCAACCTTACAACCTTCAGGTTACTTCATGTAGATTTCCTCCTCCAAGTCCCCATGGAGGAAAACGGTCTTAACATCAAGTTGGTGTAGCTCTAAGTATTCCATAGCTACCAAGGCAAATAAAACTCTAATGGATGAGTGCTTCACAACCGGTGAGAAAACTTCATGAAAATCAACACCCTCAACTTGAGTTAAACCCCTTGCCACAACTCTTGCCTTGTACACGGGACCTCCCGAATATGGTGTACCCTCTTTTCTCTTGTACACCCATTTACACCCAACGATCTTCTTCTTCTTAGGTGCAACAACCAACTCGCAAGTATTGTTCTTGTGCAAAGACTCAATCCCTTGCTTCATTGCCATCAACCACTTACTTGAATCGGGTAGAGACATTACTTCCTTGTAGGAGCATGGATTATCAAAGGTCTCTACCTCATTTGACACGGTGAGAGCATATTGCACATAGTCACACTCCTCAACATATCTTTGAGGAGAAATCCGGATAAAATCGCGTAAAACACGAAATAGGGCCAAATTGCCAAACTGGGCGTCGACCCGCCAGCCCGGGAAAAACCGCCCACCCGGGCAAACCTCGTGCCCGCCCAGGCTATAAAAATCTCAAACTTCTTGCCTCGAAATACCCGTGGAACCACGGGATAGGGGGTCACTCCCGACCCGGGCGGGGACCGCCCACCCGGCCATCATCACGCTCGCCCGGGCGCTCGAAACAAGGAAGGCTAGCCAAGGGAGGGGTGGTGCGTCCAGCGCACCAACTGCACTACTCCACCTCTTTGATTCTCTCCTTATTCTTCCTCAATAAATCAAGGCACAACTTACACCCTTTTTATCATATAGTGACCTTTTAAAATCTTAAATTACACTAATCTATTATTATTTAACATAGTGATAATTTTTTTGGATATAGTCACCCTTTCTTACATTAGTTTACCATGACGAAATTTTTAATTTATGACATAGCAACCCCTTTTCTCACATAGTCATCCTTTACAATTTATATCTACTCCTCTGTTATATCTATTTTTTATATAGTGACCCCTTTTTTCATAAATCACATGTACTAGCATTAGGTCCACACTAATTTAGTGTGGACCATGTTCATATAAGCTTTTTACTTCAAACAAATGTGTTACATTAGTGGTCTAAACAGGGGGTCTGGTTTGTATCTAGATCAATGGATATATTTTAGGTTGTAGTGACATGGAGTTCACGACTACATTATAAGAGCCATAAGTGCATAACTGATCTCTTTATTTAAATAATGGAGTATTTTATTAAAATCGAAGTCTTTATATATTGAGATTTAAGTGTAACATTCATTTGAGTGCATTTTTTGTAAACTAGTGTATAGTGTTTAATTACCATGTGTGTGGTACATCCAAAGCTATTTTTTGCTTATTTGCTTATTTGGAGCTCTTCCTATTGTGTAAATTTTGCATATTTGGAGGTTTCAAATAAGCAATGAGCAAAAAAAAACTTGGATGCCATGTTCATGATACACCTTAGTATGTATTAAGAGTTGTAAACTGCGTAACTGTTAGAGTTAGAGTTTAAGGTACTATTCCAAGTTCCAATCTAATGCATAAGTAACTTAATTGTCCGGTAAAAAATGCTCTTTTTCATATTTGATGCAATCAGATTATCAAGTACTGACTCTAGATTGTGGAACTACGACATGATAAGTTATAACTTATAAATGCTATAGTATAAAAACTGCTAACTCACAATAAGTTTATGCAAGGCTCATAAGTCCAAATAAGTTTTAATAAGGTTCAATTCTAGCTCAATCAAGTCTAATCATGTCTAATAAATTTCAACAATAGATATACTCAATTCCAATAATATTCAATAAGCTCTGAGCACATCTAGTAAGTTCCAATAATCAAATATAATAAAATCAATGGTTTTTTCACCATATACCCCTGACAATTTTTTTTTGCACCATATAACTTTGAGAGTTTCCAAATTCATCATATACCCCCGACGTTTAAAAAAATAAACCTACCCTTATGACTAACGGAAGTCTAACACCGTTAGTCATTAACCCCTAATCCCCCCTCTAACCCTAATTAAATCATCTAAACCTAACTCCCTCTAACCCTAACCCTAACCTTAACCCTAACCCTAACCCTAACCCTAACATATTCAATTTCGCCAAAAAAAAAAGTACATCCAAATAAGGACACAATGGTAAAATTTTCACATGGAAAAAGCCCAGTTTTCTCCCTTGAAGACTGCTCTCAAAATCCAATATCACATCTTCTATTCTCCTGGACTACCCATTTCACCTTCCCATCTTAACTCTGGGCTCGTTGTAGAAAAAGTGTATCAACCATCAACATTATCATATCTGCAAAGCCCATATATTCTTATAACGGTGTCACATCCAACCATTCATTCAAATTTTAAAATTCAAAATACTCCTACTCCAAAACAAAACACAATAATAATAATCCCCCCAAATCATTTCCATAACGGTTACCAATTTTACAATATCAAAATCAAACCCTCTTCATTTCATTTCATTTCATTTCTCCAGAAAACCAAAACCCTTCAAATCTTCAACTGTTCATTCTTTCTCTCTCCTCTTTAAACTTCCAGAAAAATTCGACGAAAATGAGAGAATGCATCTCAATCCACATCGGTCAAGCTGGAATTCAAGTCGGAAACAATTGCTGGGAACTCTACTGTCTCGAACATGGAATCCAGGTAAAAAAAACGACACAAATTGATTAAATTAAAATTAGGTTTTGTTATTCGGAAAATGTTGACCTAAAATTGGAAAATTATGGTAAAAATTTACAGCCAGATGGACAGATGCCGATTGAGAAGAAGATAGGAGCAGGACAAGCAGGAGAAGATGCGTTTAGTACATTCTTTAGTGAAACTGGAAACCAAAAGTATGTTCCTCGTGCTTTATTCGTTGATCTTGAACCTACTGTCATTGACGAGGTTCGAACCGGGGAATATCGCCAACTTTTTTCACCCTGAACAACTTATTACTGGCAAAGAAGATGCTGCTAATAACTTTGCTAGAGGACATTATACTGGTTTGTAATTCTTTCCGTCTTTATTTCAGTTTTTCGTTTGTTTTCGATCTTTTTTCTTTGTAGGAATTAGGGTTTTGGAAAATTGAAATTGTTTTGTATTTTGTTTTGTTTTGTTTTGTTTGATTTTGTTAGGGTTTTGGACTGATTGGTAGGTTGTGGTTCGATTTTGCGGGATCTAAGTTTACTTGTTATTTGAAGTAATTTTGTGGAATGTTTGCGTTTTTGTTCTCATTCTCGTTTTTGTGTTGGTCGTTGTTCGTCTGATGTTGAATTTGAGGTGAGTTTGGATTTCATTGGTTTTTGGATCTAGGGTTGTATTATTGGTTAATTCTGGTTGTTTTCTGGGGATTTGCTTGAATTTTGGTTTTACCCTCTCTTTTTTTAGGTTTGAGTATTACTCTAAGAGTCTCTGCAAATTTTCACAGGTTTTTACAATGTGCACTTAGTTTTTTTAGAAATTGTAGCAGAAAATATAACACAGTTGGTATTCTATTTAACTAAGCAGCTTACGTAGTGATTAGCCCATGTAGATTACCCGATTAAGAGTACGTAAACCCCGATGGAGATTCTTGGGCGTGATTCCAGATATGTATATGGGCACCTAAGTTAAGGATAAAGCTCAATTAACATCAGAGGGACTGGTACAAGAAATGCCACATAAAAGGAAACCCCAATGCGATATCTAGTGAGAAATATTCCAGTGTCAAGAGTAACTGCTTTGTTTGAATTTTACTGAAAATACTAACTGGAGAGTAGTGAATCACAACCCATCCTATATAGCGCATAAAAAGTAGACATTACCGAAGCCTGTATATTTTGACACCAGTTTTTATTCGATGAGCTCCCTTATGAGCTACGACTATGTAAAACCATATAATTGTCTTTTCAAGTATGCTGTAGAGTGTAGAGTATATACAAGGTCATATGGCTTATGAATACCATTGCAATGTTTGTTACCTCTTGCTGTCTGATGTTATCAGTAATACAGAATCTGAAAATATGTTTTCTTTTGATTTATAAGGGTTCTATGTCATAGTAGTATGTATAGATGTAAGTTGTCATCCATGAATGTTGGCAAACACCCTTTATTCTTGATGAATTAGGGGGTCATATGTCTCTTGAATATTACTCGCAAGCCCAAAATAGATAATTAAATAATTAATTGCTTCAAACTTTACCTGGATAGAATTCCTGTAGAGAGAAAGAAAGGAGAGGCAGAGAGGGTACGAGGTGGAAGAGCGAACTTACAATTTCCTTCCAAGTCTTTCCAATTTCCAAATCTCCTCCCTTCTCTCTCCCATGCTATATAATGAATCCGTCTCTTTCCCTTCCTTTCCCTGTCCAAGCAAACTCTTAACTTGGGGACCCATACGTACAAACTATGATGTATGAAAAATGATGGTATCACTCTTGGCTTCACTCTTCTAAGGTATCAGTTGTTGTCTTCTTGAAAATGAGTTTTTGACAAAGAAGATTTACAAACAAAATCTTATAAAGTTGTAATGTTGGTGTTTTGTTTGGTCTATGAATGCATGTGGGTTTGGAACTCTCATGGTTTAAGTTATCTCGTTGATTGGTAAATTATAACTATGTTTTGTAGTCAAATGTGCTCTGGGCTTTTGTGGGATTCTTTTGATTCTATGTTTTGCAGGGTGCATTTTTTTGTTACTAGTTTATATAGAAACAGTTGAGGAAAATGTGAGATAGTTGTGAGCACTTCTCTTATAAGTTGGTACATTAGCAGTAAAGGAACCTTGTGTAAAGAACGTTGTCATTCATTTTTACCATGGCTGGTAATGTAAAACAATCACTTTGCCCAAGGATCACACATATATGTGAACTTGAAAAGGGAACTTGTATTATATAAATATCTTTGTTAATCCATGAAACTCTTAGTTTTGTGGAAGATCTTGTCTATCTGCAGTATTATGGTTTTTTTTTCCTTCATGCTCTCGTCACTTTATTCAAAGAAAACTCAGTTGTGTTCTAATGTGAAATGCAGTTGGTAAAGAGATTGTCGACGTTTGCTTAGATCGCATCAGGAAGCTTGCTGATAACTGCACTGGTCTTCAAGGCTTTCTGGTTTTCCATGCTGTTGGTGGTGGCACTGGTTCTGGCCTTGGTTCTCTGCTCTTGGAGAGGCTGTCAGTCGAGTACGGGAAGAAATCAAAATTAGGCTTCACAATTTATCCATCTCCTCAAGTTTCAACCTCTGTTGTTGAGCCATACAACAGTGTCTTGTCCACCCACGCCCTTCTAGAGCATACTGATGTTTCCGTTCTCCTTGATAATGAGGCCATTTATGATATCTGCCGCAAGTCACTTGATATTGAGAGGCCTACTTATACCAATCTTAACAGACTTGTTTCACAGGTATACAAGTGTTTACCCTTAAACATGATATGATGATTACTTATTCTTTGTGAGATGTTTTTTTACTGAAAGGACTGTTCTTCCTGCAGGTTATATCTTCCTTGACAACCTCACTTCGCTTTGATGGTGCATTGAATGTGGATGTCACTGAATTTCAGACAAATTTGGTCCCTTACCCTCGCATACATTTCATGCTTTCATCATATGCCCCTGTTATTTCTGCTGAGAAAGCCTTCCATGAACAACTGTCAGTCGGAGAGATCACTAACACCGCTTTTGAGCCCAGTTCTATGATGGCAAAATGTGATCCACGTCATGGGAAGTACATGGCTTGCTGCTTGATGTATCGTGGTGATGTGGTACCCAAAGATGTGAACGCTGCTGTTTCCACAATCAAGACAAAGCGAACCATTCAGTTCGTGGACTGGTCTCCTACAGGTTTCAAGTGTGGAATCAACTACGAGCCTCCAACTGTGGTACCAGGAGGAGACTTAGCCAAGGTTCAGAGGGCAGTCTGTATGATCTCAAATTCAACTAGTGTTGCTGAAGTGTTTTCAAGAATTGATCACAAGTTTGATCTCATGTATGCCAAGCGGGCTTTTGTTCATTGGTATGTTGGCGAGGGAATGGAGGAAGGAGAGTTCTCAGAGGCAAGAGAAGATTTGGCTGCGTTGGAGAAGGATTATGAAGAAGTTGGAGCCGAGGGTGTTGATGATGAAGACGATGAAGGCGACGAGTATTAAGAGTGATTAAGGTTTTGGTTTTCAATGTGATGAACATGTGGTAATAACGTTTTGATTGAGTATTTGGACCTCGGATTATGTAGGAATACCAATGGGCTCATTGGCAAGTAGAGCAGAGTTATATAGTTCTCTGTATTTTCATTTTGGTTCAAGTTTTACCGTATTACTATATTTTTTACCCTGTGAAATCAGTCACTGTGAATCTGTGATGTATTTATGGTTTGTTTAGTTGTTTATTTCTAGACTAGTAGAAACAACGAAGCAACTGAATTGGCCTATATCATCAATTGGAACATAATTTTAACTAACTTGACTACCGTACTACCCAAGTACCCGCTCTAATTCATGCTAAACGTTGTGGTAAGTTTTTAAAAATATTTAGAAGTGTAATTTTAGTAGCCATCTTAAAGCATTTATACGGTTCAAATTCCCCATCCTCCCATGTTCTCAATCAAAATCTGAAAATTGATAAAAGGTTTTGAAGTGGAAGAGGATCGGTCTCCTCCAACCCATTAGTGGACAAAGGTGAATTGGGAGTAACTTTTGTTGGAATTGTCAAAGTTGGGGGAACAATTTTTGTGATTAAACCTTTTCATCTATACTAGAACCATTTGAACATAACCATTTCCTCCCTCTCTTTCCCTCTTTAAGTTAAGGGGTTGCCATGGATACTCTTATCCATGGTAAGCCCATTTCCCTCTCTTATTTTCAGTTTTTTGTTTATTTACTTAGTCTGTTCAATAAATTAGTCTCTTTTTATGAGAGTTTCTCTCCATCCTTTGTGATGGTTTTTGTCCCTTCTATAGGGATAGTTTGTCCCCCTTTGTTGGGATCTAGTCTCCCCATGTTTATCATGGTGGTTTTGTTTGTTAGGTGCTTTTGTAGGTTTGAGTATAGATCCAAGATCTAGAGTCTTACGTTGAAGGTTGTTTTGTTGATTGGAGATTGTGCTGGGCTGCAACAAATGTCAGTTCTTCATTTACAATCAACTGAATTAAACCCGGATCTACTTCAAAACTACATTAGATCGATAGACTTGCTTGCAGAAAGGCTGCATTAGATAGCGAAAGGCCAGAATTTTCTTCAGTGCTAGATCTACCCATTATTATGTTTATTTCAATTTGATATGTATTTATTAGTTTTTTATCTCTATTGTAGATGTCATATGACTTCAAATCAATAACTTTTCACTTAAAAAAGAAAGAACCATTTGAACACATTTTATATGTGGTCCCACCAATCATATATTCCTTGCTTATACTTCTTCTATTATTTTGTTACAACATTGACTTTTTTACTCTATTTATTTCCTCTTAAAGATTACCCAATTTTCATTTTGTTACTTTATAAAGAATCTATTGAGTGGAATGTACTTTTATTTGAATTCCCAAATTTCCAAATTTCCAATTCCTAATGCTCAATTTCCATTCTTTATAATCTTCAAAATTTTGAAATCTATTGGACCTAATTAGAGCTTATTGGACCTAATTGAAATTTATTAGACTTGAATTATATTTATTTGAACTTAACTAGAATTTAGTTGAACTTATTAGACTTGAAACTTCTTTAAAGGTGAATATATAGATCATGCAACCTGAATAGATAATCAACACATCATATTCCTTCACTTATGTCTATTAACGACATTCTTCTTTTAAGATTTTGTAGACTATCGACATACTTAGTCTAAACTTTTCTCATGTTTTTTAAAGTTTTTTTTTAATTTTTCCTTAACTCTTGTTATTTTTATGAACTTTTCTGAACTTTTTATGTACTCTCCATATTCATTTTGAACTTTTCTTAACTATTTCTGAACTTTTCTTATTTTTACTAAAAATAAGGTGAAAAGAACAAACCCTAAAAGATTTCCTCCGTTTCAAAATACTTACTTTATAAATGAAATGAGAAGTTTTTAAGAAAGGTAGAGTGAAAATAAGTGGGGACCCACCAATTTGTGAATATAAAATATATTTGTTAAAGAAAAAATATGGGTATTTTAAAGGAGAAAGTGATAGATCACTAATTTTTGAAGGTCATTTTAGAAAGTTTATGATAAAATGAAGTTCATTCATGATATGTAGCAAGTATTGTGATAATTCCATTATTTTAGAAAAACTGTAGCAATTATATTGAAATAAAGGAAGCATATATTATAGACACTCAACTATATATGATGATAAAGATTGAGTGCCATAAGATAAAGTTTATAATTGACAAAATAGATTGAAGGAAAAACGTTTAAGATATTTTTTTTTCAGGTGAAACATGGCATAATATTAAAAGTTAAACATAGTTTTGGCTAGAAAGCCTACAACAATCCGATAATATAATCTCCATACAATCATTAGGGATTTGGGGAATAATCCTAACTTCATTTTGGGGCATGATCTGCTTCCTACTGTCTCGAGCAAGATAGTCCGCCACTTTGTTTAGCTCACGCCTCACGAGTACAAATTGGATTTCCTTGAACTCCCGTGTGCATTCCCTACATTTTTTCAACACATTACAATACAAATCATTATGAATAACATCATGCGGGAAAGCAATTTTATAGCTTGTAAGCTGTTCGAATAGAGCAAAACATATTCAAAGTATTCCTGTTTCGCCAGGCATAACCCTTCGATGATGCCCATGAGTTCAGCCATGAGTACATCAGCCGCATATATTTGCTTTTGAAAACCCGCTACCCACTTATCTTCATAATTGCGCACCCATCCTCCAAGACCTACAGGAGAATGACTGCCTACAAACGAGGCATCAACACATACAGCACACCATCGTGGGGACAAGATGCTTGGGATAACCGAGGGAGGGATGTTATTTGTTTGGGAGATAATGGGGATAGAAGATGTAAATTCCAGGGCAAGAAACATTGCTTTTTTGATAATGTGATCAGGGCATGGGAGAGTTTTCTCTTCAAAGATTTTTTTTATTTCTCGCACAAAGGGAAAGAGGGTAAACCAAGGGATACCCCTAAATATTTCTTTATTATGAATGTTGTTTTTAATCCAAAGATTCCCGATTTTCCATTAGCAGGGTTGGATCTACACTGGTGAAATCCTACACCTCCTTAGCATACCTACAATCTCTAAGGATATGGATGACACTTTTCTCTTCCATCTCACAGACTGCACACATAGGTTATGGTAGAATTTGTCTTATAAATAGCATTTTGTTTGTGGGCAACCTATCTAGCCAACAAAGCCACATGAAGAATTTTAGTTTGGGGGGTATTGACCTTTCCAAATCCAAGATAGGTCGGGCCGTTTAAATGAACCTTCTTATAGATTGCTACACCATAAGCTTTTTTTAAGGAAAAAATGTTTTGTATAGAAAATGACGAGAAAGGAACATCATTTTCATCTCTAGGGGTCCAACTAAGACTCTTTAATCATTCTTTAATCTCCACGAGATAACTCGATGGATACGCTACCCCCATTCCACTCGCCATTATTCCACGCATCTCTAACACACATTTCATTTTCACCTCTATTTAGAGGACCGATGATTAAACTCCTTACATTACCACTCCCTAACCAATTATCGTTCCAAAAGGACGCAATCTTTCCATCACCTAGAGCCCAATTACAACTAGCCTATAACAAATCCCATCATTTCCCTATGCTTTGCCAAATTTGGGAGCCTTGTTGGAATTTTGTTATACCATTTTTTCGAATATATATATTTTGACGTGATGCAATCTTTCGCAAGATTGGATGACCCTTGACACATACGTCAACCCAACTTAGCCATGATAATTGTGTTAAGAGTTCTGTGCTCCCTAATACCAAGACCCCCCTTAGGTTTAGGAAGGAACGTACACTCTTTTGAGACTAGGTGTAGCTTTTGTTTCCCCTCTTTTTTCCCCCATAAGAAGTTGTTGCAAGCCTTATCTAAGTCATTCAAGGTAGAGATGGGTAAGAAATTCGCTTGCATATAGTAATTGGGGATTGTATTTAGGGTGGAAGATATAAGCACTAACCGTCCTACTCTCGAAAGGAAGTTTGCTTTCCAAGAGGCTAGTCTTTTCCGGACTTTATCAACTATGAATTGAACTTCCCTCCTATTTGGGCACTTATCAGAAATGGGTAGCCCCAAATAACGCCCAAGATTACAAGATTCTCTTACATTTATTGTCTCTTGAAATAACTATTTAACCTCTAAGGGTGTGTTAGGGGAAAAAATGAGTCGACTTTTAGCATCATTAATTTTTTGAACCAACTCCTTACTAAAATTTTCAAGGACTTCCCTCACCTGAAATGCCGTTTGTTCATCCACTAGTCCAAAAAGTATAAATCATCCGCAAATAAAAGATGAGACACTGTTACTTTGTCCCCACCTACCCAAAAGGGTGTCCACTTTTTTTCCTCACAAGCATGATTTATTAGAGACGTTAACAAGGCAAATATTAAAATAGGGTGACATTGGGTCTCCTTGTCTTAGTCCTCTAGAGTGCGAGAAAGATTCGGTTTTTTGGCCATTAACTAGAACTGAAGATGAAGCTTTTGAGATACAATCCATTATTAGGTTAATAGATTGGGCATCTAGGTTATGAAACTCCAGGCATTTTCTAATAAAACCCCATTCCATCCTATCATAGGCTTTTTCGAGGTCAACTTTAAGAGCAAACCAACCTCATTTCCCCTTCTTTTTTGCATAGAATGAAGGACTTCCGCAGCCTACAACCAAATTAACTTATGGCCCCCTTCCCTTTATAAAGCTATTTTGATTCATCGAAATCCAATGAGGGATAAGGGGCTTGAGTCTATTTACTATAATCTTAGTAACAAGCTTGTAAATAGTGTTACATAAACTAATGGGGCGTAAATGTTTCATAGTTTCAGGGCACGGTTGTTTTAGAATTAAACAGATTAAGACATGGCAAATCAACTCAGGGATTTTTTGTTACTTAAACCATCTTTGGATATCCAAACATATTTGATTTTTTACTAGATCCCACTTACTTTGAAAGAAAATTGGATGGAAACCATCCGGACCAGGCGCTTTAGTAGGTTCCATAGTAAATAAGGCTAGTTTAATTTCATCTAGGGATGGTTCCTTAGCAACACTAACCGATTGATCCGATCGGTACTTCCCAACGAGAACAAGTGTGTGTGCTCGCCGTGTATAGATTAAGGAATGTATTTGTAATATGATTTGAAATTAGCACAGATTTTCAAGGGATTCTCCCACCTCATTTCTAATAGTCATGATTCTATTAGTGCTTCGGTGAATAATAACATGTTTATGGAAATAGCCGTGTTTCGCTCTCCCTCCGTTATCCAATTTATTCTAGTTTTCATAAACCACAACCATTCCTCTTGTTCTAAAATCGCAATTATTACATTTTCAAGTTCATATTCAAGGTTTTGTAAAAAAATTAGACATAGGGTTCCTATGAAGAGCCTCCTGCACTCCTTCTAAACGATCTAGCGCCCTTCTTTTTCTATAAAAAACATCCCCGAAAGTCGACTTATTCCATAACACTAGAGACTCTTTAACATGATTTAGTCTAGCGACTATATCTCCCCCTCCCTCTTTGAACCAAGCTGAGGATATAGTGGGATGGAACGAGGGATCTTTGAGCCACATGGGCTCAAACCGAAAAGGTTTCTGGTCCATATTTTGGTGGAGGGTTATCAAGGTTTAACAATATGGGGCGTTGATCCGAAGTTATTCGGGGAAGATGCCATAAATTAGCATTTGGAAAAGAGGTTATCCAAGCATCATTGGCCCAACCACGATCTGAACGTTCTAGGATAGGATTATTTTTCGGTTTTTTCACCAGGTACCCCTGTGGTTTTTCAAAATTCATGGGGTACCCCTATTTTTAAAAAAATGCACCAGGTACCCTTACTGTTTCAAACAAATGTATGAAATGCCCTTAATTACTAACGGTGTCAAGTTTCTGTTAGCTTTATTTACCATTTTGCCATTGTTAACCCCTAACCCTAAATCCTAAACCCCCTAAACCCTAAACCCTAAACCCTAACCCTAACCCCCAACAACCCCACCACCCCCGGCCCCCCCCCCCACCACCCCAAAGCCCCCCCTCCCCCTACCCCCACCCCCCGTAGCCCCGCAACCAGCCTCCTCCCCACCCCCTGCGCAGCCCTCCCTCCCCCACCCCCCACCCCCACCCCGCACATAGAAGACATAGCGTAACCTCCTCCCCTCGCAAAGACACGTGAACCACCTCCCCACCCCCCTCGTCGATTTCCTCCCCCACCCCCTCCCTCTAGCTTCTCTCCCCCTCAACCACCAACCATGACCCATCCTCAACCGCACACGCTTCCCCTCTCTCTCTTCGAACAAGCAACCACCCGGGTGGTGGGAAATTCGCACAAGCAACCGCACACAACACACGAAAATCGATGGGGTTGGGAAATTCAAGGAAATCGACTGGGGAGGAGGGAATTCGAAGGAAATTGATGGGGGTGGGAGGAAATTGACGAAATCGACCGGGTGGGGGAAATCGCCGAAAATCGACGGGGGGGGGAGGGAGGGGGCAATGGGGGGGGGAGGGTGCGGCCGCGGGGGTCGGGGGGGGGAGGGGGCCGAGGGGGGGGGGGAAGGCGGCTGCCGCGAGGGGGGGGAGGGGAGGGGGTGGCGGGGTGGGGGAAGGGGGGCTGGCGCGAGGGGGGGGTAGGGGGGGAGGGTGTTCATGGGGATGGTGGGTGGGGTGGGAGAGGGGTGGTGGCGGGTAAGGGTTAGGGTTTCAAGTTAGGGGGTTAGGGTAGGGTTATGATTTAAGGTTTAGTTAGTTAATTAGGGTTAATTAGGGTTTAATTAGGTTGTAGGGTGAATTAGGGTTAATGACTAACTGAAACTTAACACCGTTAGTCATTAAGGGCATTTCGTGAATTTGTTTGAAACAAGAAGGGTACCGGTGCATTTTTTTAAAAATAGGGGCATGAATTTTGAAAAACCACAGGGTACCTCGGTGAAAAAACCGATTATTTTTCCTTTTGTTACTCTACGTGTACTTTGAACCGTGATACCCTATATCAATAAGATTACAATTTTGCATAGTTTCCACAAATAAATCCACCCTTTTTCTATTTACAGCCCGACCCCCGAATTTTTCCAATGAGTTTGTGACTTCATTGAAGTCACCTAGAAGAAGCCACGGTTGGTTCAACCTAGCCGCAAAAGCACAAAGATCATCCCACAAAAGTTTGCGAAATTGAAATTTAGGACTTGCGTAAATTGCCGTAAGAACAAAGGAAATTTTTGAGTTACTTACCTCCACCAACGCATACACTCCTTGGTAGTTTTCTCCTAGGATGTGGATTTTAATTCTTTCCACTTTGCACAGGAGAAGAATACCTCCCACTCTTCCGGTTGGCTCAACCAAATGTGATGAATCAAACCCAAGGTCCTTGATCATGCATCCCGTGTTTTGGCGAGATACTTGAGTTTCCACAAGGATGAACAAGGCGGGGTTATGGTTTTGGATGAGAAGGCGTGCGTTTGGTTTAAAGGAGGGGCGGCTAATCCCCCTTACATTCCACATGACTATCGACATGTCATATGGAAGATACTGTTGACTCTTTAGTCTCGTCACTTCGGCTTTGTCTTCCATGTTCCATGGAATCGCTGCTTCGTCCGTCGCCGGATACACCCATATGTCCCTTAAAGGTTTTAGATACACTTCGACTTCCCGAGGCCATTTGCGTCTTTTTTATCTCTTCCCAACTCACCCATAGCTTCATTTGTTTTAACATTGTAAGGATGTTTACAAGTAGCAATGCATTTGCGTTGTTGCGTGCTTTGAACGTCAAAGGGTGTAGCCTGAGTTGCACTTTGTTTCGGTGGTGGGGAAGCAGAATTTGTGGGTCGAGCCAAGGACCGAAACTGTGGAGTATTTCTCTATCCTCGCCGTCGACTTCTCCCTCTCTCATGAGTACCCATTCAAAACCGTGTGGGCTATTACCGGTAAGTGACCCACGTCTTGGAATTGTGGGAGGTGAGCGGGAAAGAACCCGGCTCCCGAGACATACATGATCAGTTCCTTGTACTTCTCGTCGACATTCTTTGGGTCCAAGATGAGTTTCTTGACTTCGGTCGAGGGAGTTCTACTATCTCCTCCTCCCCTTGGACACTATGTAACCCGCAAATAGTGGGGACGTATCCGGCAGCAGCGGCAGTGTTGGTCTGTAACACCCCGACAATTCTCTCTTTTCTAAAATACCTTTTTAATATAAAACTTAGAGAATTATCAAAGTATTATCGCCCGTGTGAAAACGTATCGACTTATTCGGAATTTTGCAAAAAAAACATAGTAAATAAACTTTAGAAATAAAACTTAGTCAACCCAAAGAGTCAACTCTAAAAGTCAAACCAATATAAAGTCAAAAGTCAACCTCCAAAGTAAAAGTCAACTACAATAGTCAAAGTCAACTAAGAAAAGCATAAAGTCAAAGTCAAATGAAAAGTCAACACAAGCTCTCCAATCCCGAACCCATGATGCATCATCTTCAAACATGTAAATGACGATGCACTATTGATCCCTAGAGACCGCTCACCAAATGGGTTATCACAGATCAATAAGGCATAGCCATGATCAACACATACACACAAAGCACGTAATCGCAAAGCCGAGTACTACATAGCAAATAAATAAGCAATCCTAACATGATACTAATAAATACTAAGCAAGAATAAATAAGAATATAACAACATAGCGTAGACTACTTTTTACCGAAGCTAAACTCCACAACTAGTAAGTTAATTAATTTAGATGGAATAGTCAATGGAACGAGTTGTCCAACCAAAACCAGCCTTCAATTCGAAGACGAAGTACGGGAGCGACTCCGTACTCCCCGACCTACGATATCGAGGAACCTTTTAAATAAAAATAGGACACCCGTGATCAATCCGGTCCCAAGAAAAGCCATGGGCTACCACCATGTACTCCAACTCATACTAGTCCAACACTTCAGACGTGCACAAGACTAAAGCTATTGCTATCCACGTTTCACTTTACATGATTTATAATTTATTACTTATATGACACACAAGTAGAACAAACCATATAATCATCAAGTAATCATAAACTTCCATTTTTATCTTAGGATTAGATAAGTGATCATCAACTCAAAGAATCCAAGAATAAATCCAATATTAAATCCAATACTTTACTTAAGTGTTGAACCAAGTCAACAACCAACCAACCTTTCATAGGTATAAAAATCAACTTACCAAATAAGACCCTCGGTCCTCATAAAGTAGTTAAATAAATCAAGGGAACAACATGATTCAATCATGATCCAAAACCAACATAAATATTAATCCCTCATGTGAATTAATAAAATAAATTTCCCAAATCCCATATGCTTGCATCAATATTCCATACAAACATAATATCCATAACATAACCAACATGCTTCACACAACGGTATAAAACGTGCAAATCCAACTTAATAGAAATCACATATGAACTAAAAATTGTTCCCTATACATGATACTACACAATTCTCATCCTTAGGACATGATACTAGTCCAATCAACACATAGGTATGTACGTACCTTGTGTAGACAAATCGAGCGGCCACTTTCACAACCTTAAAAGTCGCCTAAAGAGAAATCTCTGCCTATAATAATCAACATAATCCCACAACAATACTTTATAAACTTATTAAAACATAAACTTATTAAAACAAACCCTAAAAATACAACATTTGCATTAAAATAACTTGAGGAGGAAGAAAATTAACCAAGCAAATGAGGAGAGAGAAGAATGGATGCCGAGGAGGGAGGCGGGCGCGTGCGGCGGCGAGGCACGACGGCAAGCACAGGCGGCACGACGGCGGCGGTCCGAGGGAGAGGGAGAAACCGGTGGAGGAAGAAGGACAAAGAGAGAAGAAAAAAGAAGAGGAGAGAACCGAAAATAGGGGGAGGGAAGAGAGAGAAAATAAATGTGTTTGATGTGTGGGGATTTGTGTAAATAAGGGTATTTATAGGTTCCTCCATTAGGGGTCCAATAAGGAGTTGGGCTTGATGGGTTAGTTTAATGAAGGTGTTCATAGGAAAAGTTATATGGTTTGGGTTTCTCTAACCCAATATAAAAATCCTTTTACTTCAACTCCAATAGTTTAGTTATAAAATGATTTTTCAAAGCATGACTGAATTAAATATTTGATTACTTAAAATCATTAAAATAATTCCTTTGACTTTCAAATAGTCAACCATTGAAGAAATAAATAGTTTAAATACTAAAAGATACTAAGTTATATATAAATATACATTAAAATATATTTATAAAATTCATAAATTTACGGGGATTACAGTCTACCCCCATTAAAAGAAGTTTCGTCCCGAAACTTGGCACGAAAACTCACACATTTTCAGAAGTTTTTTACTCAACTCTCATTTGAGAAATACTTGTGCCACTCATGTGCACACTTTACCAACTTTAAAATCACTTGTGTTACTCATGAACACATTTTCCATGCGGAGAATCTAATTATTTTGCACCAATATGTGCAAATTGCCAAAATAATCATAAAAATGCATAAAAATATCTAGAAAATAAGGCAAAAAGCGCGAAATTCTATCGCATTCTACCCCCCTTAAAGAAAACGAGTTACGCCCCGTAACTCACCTCAAGGAATAAATTTGGATACTTCTTCTTCATTTCGTCTTCGCCTTCCCACGTTGCCTCTTCGTACTCATGGTTAGACCAAGGCACTTTCACAATATTTACATCCTTATTGCGTGTACTACGCACCTTTTTTATCGAGAATTCTTACAGGTCTTTCCTCATACGTGAGGCTACTATCAATTTGGATTCTCTCAGGCTCCAAAACATGACGCTCATCAGGAATATTTCTCTTGAGTTGGGAAATATGAAACACATCGTGCATTTTCTCAAATTCCATTGGCATAGCCAACTTAATTATAAGCTACCTTCCCAATTCTTTGCAAAATCTCATATGGGTCTACATATTTAGCACTTAATTTACCCTTTTTCCCAAATATCATCACTCCCTTAGTTGGTGATACTTTCAAAAACACTTTATCACCCACTGCAAATTCATCTTCTCTTCGCTTTAAATCAACATAACTCTTCTACCTATCTTGAGCGACACAATTCTAGCCCGAATCAACTTGACATTCTTAACAGCCTCCTCGATGAATTCCCGTCCCCAATACTATATTATCACTAAAATCATTCCAGAAAATGGGACTTCTACCCTTTCTGCTTCCATACAATGCCTCAAAAGGAGTCATCTTGATGCTCGCATGATAACTATTGTTATATGAAAACTCAATTAAATGTAATTGGTATTCCCAACTACCATGGAAGTCAATCGCACACGCTCTCAACATATGTTCCATAGTCTGGTTAGTCCTTTTAGTCTGAACATCGGTTGCAGGGTGAAAAGCAGTGCTCATCTTCAATGTTATTCCAAGATTCAACTGGACCTTCTGCCAAAATTTCGAGAGGAATCTCGAATCACGATCTGAAATAATATCTGTTGGAACTCCATGTAGTCGCACCACATGCTTGATGTACGTCTTCGCAAGTTGCTTCTTCTTCCATGTCTCTTTAATTGGAACGAACACAACGGACTTCGTCGGACGGTCCACAATAACCCAAATAGTATCATTGCCGTTGCGCGTCTTCTAAGAAAGCAACCACAAAATCCATCGATATGGAATCCCACTTCCATCCAGGAACCTCTAAGGATTGAACCTTCCCCATTGGTCTCTTATGATCTATCTTCACCTTCTGGCAGGTTAGACACTTAGACACAAACTCAGCGACCTCACGCTTCATATTTAGCCACCAATAGATTTCCTTAAGATCCTTATACAACTTATCACCCCCAGGATGCACAGAATATGGAGTATTATGCCCCTCATCCATAAGACGTCTCTTAAGCTCATTGCATTTTTGTGGTACACACCACCTTCCCTTGAACCTCAAACTTCCATCATCATGAATCTTAAAATCGACTTCCTTACCTTCCTTCATTTTCTCCTTGATCTTATCTAGGTGCTCATCTCCAACTTGACCCTCTTTGATCTCGTCGAAAACTGACAACCCCAATGATAAAGCACTCAATCTTGGCTCGATCTCCCCAGGATTTAAGATTTCTAGGCTAAGCCTTTGCATATCTCGACACACTTCCTCAGGAACTACCAAGGCATTCATGCTATGGCTCGACTTCCTACTCAAAGCATCGGCAACTACATTCGCCTTCCCTTCATGATACTGGATGTCTAGATCATAATCCTTAGTCAACTCTAACCATCTTCTCTGCCTCATATTGAGATCTTTCTGGGTGAAAATGTACTTCAAACTCTTATGGTCGGTAAAGATCTTACAAGTTGCCCCATGAAGGTAATGTCTCCAAATCATCAAGGCAAAAACAATAGCAACCTAACTCTAGATCATGGGTAGGGTAATTAGCCTCATACCGTTTCAACTAACGCGACGCATACGCGATTACCTTCCCATTCCCGCCGTGTAACACATCCCAAACCATTCTTCGAAGCATCACTATACACCTCAAATCCCTCATTTCCATCAGGCAGGGTCGAAACGGGTGCAGAGGTTTAACGCTCCTTCAAAATATGAAAAGCTTCCTCGCACTTCTCACTCCACTCAAATTTTGATTCTTTCTTCATTAGACTAGTCATTGGTCTTGCTATCTTCGAGAAATCACTTACAAATCTCCTATAATAGCCGCCTAAACCTAGAAAAACTCCTAATATCGCACACATTCTTTGGAGTAGGCCACTCACTAACAACTTGAATCTTAGCAGATCCACATAAACTCCTTCTTTTGACACATAGTGACCCAAAAATGCTACTCTCTCCAAACGAAACTCACACTTAGAGAACTTGGCATACAATTGATTCTTCCTAAGCGTCTCCAATATTATCCTCAAGTGCTCATCATGCTCTTCTTCACTCTTTGAATAAATCAGAATATCATCAATGAACACCACAACAAACTTATCTAAGAACTCATGGAATATCCTATTCATCAAATCCATAAATATGGCCGAAAGCATTGGTCAATCCAAACGGCATCACAGTGAACTCATAATGACCATAACGCGTCCTAAACGCAGCCTTAGGTATATCCTTATCGCCTACCCTCAACCGGTGATACCCCGAACGCAAATCAATCTTTGAAAACATACTCGCTCCATTCAACCGATCAAACAGGTCATCTATCCTAGGCAAAGGATACTTGTTCTTAATAGTCACATTGTTTAACTCCCTATAGTCAATGCACAATCTCATACTTCCATCCTTCTTCTTCACAAACAACACAAGAGCTCCCCAAGGTGACGCATTAGGCCTAATATAACCCTTATCCAACAACTCTTGCAACCAGCGTCTTCAACCCACTCATCTCGGGAGGTGCCATTCTATAAGGTGCTTTAGAAATAGGTGCGATACGAGAACTAAGTCTATGGTGAATTCAACGGCTCTTGCAAGCGGCATACCGTAAATCTCGCTTGGAAACACATCCATAAACTCATTCACAATTGGTACATCCTCAATATTCAATCCAACCTCTTTACTCACATCTTGCACACTACAGAAAAATAGCTCATACCCCTTCTTCATCAACTTCTTCACTTGCATAGCAGAAATAACCCCAAAGCTCTTAGGCTTCCCAAAACGTCGATACAAAGTCAACTTTCCCAAAGGGCTTCTCAACACTACTTTCTGAGCTTCACAGCCTATTTTGGCCTTGTAGAAACCTAACCAATTCATCCCAAGAATAACATCTAGGTCTCCCGGATTGAATTCTATCAAATTAGAAGGAAATACACGCCTCCTATCTTCGAGGCAAATCTTTAAATAACTTGGTACACCTTATGACTTCTCCCGTAGGTATACTAATAGGCAAATCAATCACCCCAAAATCTACCAAACCCCCGCACTACTTATGACAGACGATGAAACAAACGAATAAGAACGCTTTAATAAGAACGGAGTTAATAGAGAAAGTACCAGAAACTACGTCGGCAGATCGATCAGCTTCATTGCGACTCATCACGAACAGTTTACCCAGAGCCTTATTCTGGTTGTTGTTGCTCTCACTAGCAGGCTTATTGAAACTTCCTTGGTTGTTCCGGCCCCTACAAGCTTCGAACCTTGGTTTCCGACCGATTGAACCCGCACCTCCCCGATTACCACTTCCATTACCATTTTGCTCATTCTTCGCTTGGTGAAGCACTCATACTCCCTATGGCCCTTCTTCCGGGCAAGAGTTACAGTGTTACTAGGTCTCCTTACGCCCTCTACCAGGTGGTTCTTCCGCACTTCTTACAATGGTAAACTCTTTCGATCGACCCTTATTGCTATAGCCCCGACCATTTCTCCCTTGGAAATTCCCATTCCCATTTATGTTCTTCTTAAAGTTGCCCCGATTTCCTCCAACATTGAAATCCTTTCTCTTCTCACCCACTACAACATTCTTTTTTATCATGCCTCGACCAAGACCATAAATATGGGCAACTCTTCCATACACCACATCAAAAGATGCGAAATTCTCACCACCTAACCCCGCTGGATTTCCTCGCCAAACCTTGTTCAAACCTTTGAGCTTTTAACTCCTTAGTGGCTACTATCTCAATGCAAACCTCGACAAATGCTATGAACTTACTATAGGACTCGAGAGATGGTCATGGTCCCCATCCTAAGGTTTATAAACTCCCCGGGCCTTCTGTTTCCTCATAAATGCAAGGTAAAACTTCCCTCTTAAAGCAAAAACAAAGGAATCCCAATTAAATCCCCAACAACACTCGCCTAGCCCCATTTTCAATCCACCATAAGTCGGGCCTCATCTTTCGTATACAATACGCCTCGACCTACTCTCATGCCCTCGGGACAATTCACACCCCGAAAATCTTTTCAAATTCCCTAATCCAACTCTCTAAGAAGGTAGGGTCGCCTTGCCCCTTAACGTATGGTGGCTTAACTTTGGCTAGTCTTTCAAACATGTCCCCAGCAGGATCGGGACGCTCAGCCCTTTCGTGAGTCAAATTCTCCGCCAATAGGCGAATAGCAGAAGCTAAATCGTTACCGTTATTAGCCATTCTACTGTGCGACCTAAAATTAACGCAACTCTACTATAGGTTTCGATACATAACTTACACGCCATTCTCTACGAAGGTAACATTTGATTTGACCATAAAGATCGCATCAACATACAATTTCTCATGAAGTTATAATAATACTGTAGAATACATCATCACCAATCATAAAATCATTCATGGAAAATATTCTCATCAAGAATAAACACATGTGGGGGTCAAATAAAAAAATCAGTCATAACAAATGAATAAAACATTCCCATTCACGTGCCCAAAATAAATTCTTGCTCACTTGGGTAACTAAATTTTTACATTTATTCTTCAAAATGATGATAGTAACACTTTTCAATCCATAATAACTATACTTTTTCCTAAACAAAACAAAGTGCCAAAGAAATAAATTTAAACCATTGCTTGACTAATTATCCAACATTTATTCTCAAAGCATAAATACATAAACTAAGGTGATACATCATCAGTCTTATCCTTAGTTTGCTTGTATTTTTTCGGAGTGAAAACCTCATCTTCAAAATCTGCAATGTCCTCATCATCCTCATCTCGCTACAAAGATATCTCGGCCACCAAAGACACTCCTCATCACAAACAGAGTAGATATATCCTTTCGAGTTTGACTCCCAAAGACGATCAAACTCCCGAATGACCCTCATCATCACTATCTCGGACCGCTAACCTTCATAATACGACGCATTTCCAACTCTCTAAGGTAGTTTTCTTCATCGACTCATACCCCGATCCATCACTCTCATCATCACTCAACACAATCGGGTTGTAGTAGCTCCCTCTACTCTAGTAGCTCCTCTATCGACATAGCTAGAGATCCTATAGCGTATAGATACGACATCTATAAGTAATTGATACTCTCGCATTTCTTAGCGTATGTTCCCAACAATAACCAACAACTCAAAGCATAGGAATAACATAAAAACAAGTTAGCGAGAAGAAAATCATAAACATGTCGAACTAACTATTTAATGCGTACATATAATATTTCTATCCTATATGTCCATTCCTATACTACCCATCTCTCACAAAATAATAAAGTAACCAAAATAAACTAGAAGTATTTAAAATAAATAAACAAGTAATTAATATACGGTTTTTTCACCAAGTACTCCGAGTTTTCAAAAAATTCACCCGGTACCCTCCATGTTTTCAAAATTCACCAAGTACCCCTAAGTTTCATAATAATACACTCAAATGCCCTTAATGACTAACAGCGGTTAACGCCGTTAGTCTTAAACCTCATTAAACCCTAATTAGCCCTAATTAACCTAACTAACCTAACTAAATCCTAACATCTAACTTCTAATCCTACCCCTAACCCTAATCCCTAATTTTAAACCCTAACCCTAACCCCACTACCACCCAACCACCCCCTCCACCCACCCCCCACCCAACCCCCCGCAGCCCCAACCCCCATCCGCAGCTCCCCACGCTCCTCCCCCCACCCACCAGCCCCCGCCAACCTCGCCAACCCCCTCCCCCCACCCATTCAATTTTTGAAATCTCACTTCCACCCCGCGCCCCCACAACACCACCCCCTTCCATTTTCGCACCCTCCACCCACCCCCGTAGCACCACCTTCCTCCAATTTTCGCGAAACACAGAGTACGTAGATTGCGAAAATACAGAGGGAAGAAGAAAATACAGGGATTGGCTGCGGGCGCGCGGGGGGGGGTGGGTGCGAAATGGAATAGGGTTGGTGCTATGGGGGGCCGAGGTGGGGGATGGCGGGGCCGCTCCGAAATCGAGGGAGTGCGCGACGGTGAGGAGGGGGGCGGGGGGGGCTCCGCCGAACCGAACCGGGGGGGAGGGGGCGCGCGAGGCCGAGGGAGGGGGCTACCGGGGTGGAGGGAGGGCGCGGGGTGGGGAAGGGGGTCGGGGTGGTGGGAGGGCGGGGGAGTGGGTGGCGGGGTGGCAGGAGGGTGGGTGGTGGGAGGACGGGTTAGGGTTAGGGTTGGGGTTTGGGTTAGGGTTTGGGGTTAGAGGTAGGGGTTAGGGTTAGCATTAGGGGGTTAATTAGAGTTTAAAATAGAAAATTAGGGTAAATGACTAACGACCGCTAACATCGTTAGTCATTAAGTGTAATAGTTTGAAACTTAGGGGTACCCCGTGTATTTTGAAAACACGGGGGTACCAGGTGAATTTTTTGAAAACTCGGGGTATCGTAAAAAACCGATAATATATACATTTTTCGAATTTATAAAAAAACGAAAAGAAACGAAATAATAAAAAATAAAGAAATTCAAAATTTTAGAACCAAAAAAAAATTTGAACTTAACAATAATTCGAAAAAAAATATTCGAAATCTTCAATCTAAAAAAAAATGTTTCAAAAGTGATTTGAACAAAACGAATAAGTACGAGCTCGATTTCTAAGAAATTCATTTTAAGTAACTAGCTAACTAGGCGCCTAAAAATTTAAAGTTGGCACGAAAGGCCAATAAAAACCTAAAGCTCGATACCACTTTCAGAACACCCCGATAATTCTCTCTTTTCTAAAATACCTTTTTAATAAAAAAACTTAGGGAATTAAGTATCAAAGTATTCTCGCCCGCGTGAAAACGTATCGGCTTATTCGTAATTTTGCAACGGAAAACATAGTAAATAAAACTTAGTCAACCCAAAGAGTCAACTACAATAATCAAAGTCAACTAATAAAAGCATAAAGTGAAAGTCAAATGAAAAGTCAACACAATATATCCAATCCCGAACCCATGATGATATAAAGTCAAAAGTCAACCTCCAAAGTAAAAAGTCAACTACAATAATCAAAGTCAACTAAGAAAAGCATAAAGTCAAAGTCAAATGAAAAGTCAACACAAGCTCTCCAATCCCGAACCCATGATGCATCATCTTCAAACCTCGTAAATGACGATGCACTATTTATCCCTAGAGACTGCCACCAAATGGGTCATCACAGGATCAATAAGGCATAGCCATGATCAACACATACACACAAAGCACGTAATCAAGAAAGCCGAGTACTACATAGCAAATAAATAAACAATCCTAACATGATACTAATAAATACTAAGCAAGAATAAATAAGAATATAACAACATAGCAGCATTACTTATACCGAACTAAACTCCACAACTAGTAAGTTAATTAATTTAGATGGAATAGTCAATGGAACGAGTTGTTCAACCAAAACCATTCTTCAATTCAGAAGACGAAGTACGGGAGCGACTCCGTACTCCCCTGACCTACGATATCGAGGAACCTTTTAAATAAAAATAGGACACTCGTGATCAATCCGGCCCCAACACTTCGTACGTGCACAAGTCTAAAGCTATTGATATCCATGTTTCACTTTACATGATTTATAATTTATTACTTGTTATGACACACAAGTAGAACAAACCATATAATCATCAAGTAATCATAAACTTCCATTTTTATCTTAGGATTAGATAAGTGATCATCAACTCAAAGAATCCAAGAATAAATCCAATATTAAATCCATAACCTTAACTTAAGTGTTGAACCAAGTCAACAACCAACCAACCTTTCATATAGGTATAAAAATCAACTTACCAAATAAGGCCCCTGGCCCTCATAAAGTAGTTAAATAAATCAAGGGAACAACATGATTCAATCATGATCCAAACCAACATAAATATTAATCCCTCATGTGAATTAATAAAATAAAGTTCCCAAATCCCAAATGCTTGCATCAATATTCCATACAAACATAATATCCATAACATAACCAACATGCTTCACACAACGACATAAAACATGCAAATCCAACTTAATAGAAATCACATATGAACTAAAAATTGCTCCCTATATATGATACTACACAATTCTCATCCTTAGGACATGTACTAGTCCAATCAACACATAGGTATGTACGTACCTTGTATAGATAAATCGAGCGGCCACTTTCACAACCTTAAAAGTCGCCAAAGAGAAATCTCCGCCTAAAATAATCAACATAATCCCACAATCAATACTTTATAAACTTATTAAAACATAAACTTATTAAAACAAACCCTAAAAATACAACCTTCGCATTAAAATAACTTGAGGAGGAAGAAAAATAACCAAGCAAAGGAGGAGAGAGAAAGGACGGATACCGAGGAGGGAGGCGACCACGTGCGGCGGCGAGGTACGGCGGCGGCAGGCGGCACGGCGGCGGCGGTCCGAGGGAGAGGGGAGAAACCGGTGGAGGAAGAAGGAAACGGAGAGAGAAGAAAAAGAAGAGGAGAGAACCGAAAATCGGGGAGGAAGAGAGTGAAAATAAATGTGTTTAATGTGTGGGGATTTGTGTAAATAAGGGTATTTATAGGATCCCCCATTAGGGGTCCATAAAGGAGTTAAGCCATGGGTTAGTTTAACGAAGATGTTCATAGGAAAAGTTATAAGGTTTGGGCTCCTCTAACCCAATATAAAAATCCTTTTACTTCAACTCCACTAAATTAGTTATAAAATGATTTTTCAAAGCATGACTAAATAAAACATTTGATTACTTAAAATCATTAAAATAATTCCTTTCGACTTTCAAATAGTCAACCTTTGAAGAAATATATCGTTTTAATACTAAAACATACTAAGTTATATTTAAATATACATTAAAATATATTTATAAAATTCATAAATTTACGGGGATTACATGGTCTCACAAAGGTCAAGGGGATACTCTCTTCTTAGGCGGTGAATGCGTGGGGGGTGATTCGGGAGATAGAGCTATGGGGCTTAAGGATGGTGATAGTGGTAGTGGGATTGTGAATCGAATTCCACCCAATGGGGTCCATTTTCTTTTTGTGGAGGTCAGGTTAGAATTTCTTTCTGATGATTTTGGCTTTGTTTTTTGTTTTTCAGTGGCTCGGGTTTGTGTTTTTATGTTTTGGCGAGTGGAGTATAGGTCTGGCGAGGGGTAGCAATTTGAATAGACGGGGAGCAGTGTGGTACGCTTTCGGTGCCCGAGGGGCCGAGGGATTTAAGCACTCCTCCAAATCTTCTTGCAAGAGATCAAAAGCCGCAAAGGGGCCGACATAATCCTTTGTTTGTTTTGGGGGAAATAACTATTTTAGTATTTGACACCCGCCGTGGCCTTTTTTCGATTTGACCCAAGCCGTCTTTTTGTGAAAGTTCCCTTTGGGAACCCAACGACCTTGGGATGCGCGACGTGGATCCCTACCAGCTCCCATCTTACTATCTCCTTCCTTACCGTTTCCTTTCTGTTTTCCATCAATGGCCACCCATCTTTCCCCGTTTTCTCCTTTATCTGGTCCCTTCAAGGATCTCGAGTATGTTTTTGACATGAATTATGGGCATGACTAAATACCGCACAAGACCCACAATACCAGTGACCCTCATCATATTCAAGGTTTTGAAAACTCTTTCCAATACATGCTCCCTTTGGTGGTTGATTCATGGCTTCCACAAGTATACATAATTTCGCGAACCTCTTATTGCCACCCCCTAAAGAATTGACATCTATTTTTATCGTTTGCCCAATAGAGTTTCCAATCTTCACAAGAAGATCATTCTTATAGAATTCCGTAGGTAGTTCCTAGAAATTAACCCAAACAATACCTTTTCGCATTTTGGCTTGTGATGGTCTAAAGCCGACCTCCCAATTTTGGGATCCAAATATGGTATCCCCGGAGCATCCATGGACCCGCACTCAATATCTTCGTACATTTCTCCTCGACTTACAATCTATGGCATAGAACCCTTTTCCTAGAGCTATTAAATCTTGCCCAGCAGGGAGTTGTGATAGTTTCACTAGGTAGGTTTGCAAGAATTCTCGAGAGAACGATTTTCCGACCACTTTACAAATCAGAGCATTACACCATGGCTTGCTGAGATCCTCATAGTCTTCCTTTGAGATAGGAATAAACACATTTTGACCATTGGCCATAAAGTTTGGGGGTGGGGACGTTGCATAAGGAAGAGAAATAGGGAGTGATGCATGAAAGGTTTTTAGATCGAGAGGTGAATTTACGTCGGCGAAGGTTTTTGCATTTTATCGGGAGGGGGTTCTGGGGGATTGGGTTTGGACCGATTCAACACATTTTGATCGAGCCTTACCCGAGGTGGAACCGAGCGATGTCGGCGGGGGGGGTTTACTCTTGGTTGCCTTGAGGGTTGGTAGGGGAGGGTCAAGAATTTTTTGAGGAGCTTTCTCTCTCTCTCTAACATCATGAAAAAAATGTGAATAAGATATTATTATTTGATGAGCCATATTTATATTACAATGATAAATCAAATCTAAAAAACCTTAATCTCCCCAATTCTCTCTCAGCCCCCTCTTCTCCTATTTTTTCCCCCCTCTCGCATTCGGTGAGGGCCGCCATGGATATTCTCCTCCATGGTAAGCCCTTTTTCCTCTCTTATTTTCGCTTTTAGTTTATTGTCCCGTTTGTTGAATAAATTAGTCTCTCTTTACGAAAGTTTCTCAAGCCCCGCTATGGGAATTTTTGTCTCTTTGTGGAGGTCTCCTTCTTCCGAGTTGTGAGTCTTGTTTATTTGATCGTAGGTATGTGAAATTGTTCTCATTGATTGAAGTTCAAGACCATCAACATGAAGGTATTAGAAACTCGATTACGGCCAACATTGTTAGATCAAGAATGTTCTTCTCCATACTATGTCAAAATGATAGGCGGTTTATTAATAGCTGCAAGATTCAAAGAAATACAAGGGGCCTACGCTACTTTGGTTGATCCGGTTCATTACGCTTTATCGAATACGATTTTGATTTAATCTTGTTTGATTGTATATTGCTTTTCCTTAATACCTATTGTAGATGCCGCTTTGGCCTTCAATTAATAAAATTTCTCTTTCAAAAAAAAATTAATAAATCGAATCTAGGTAGGACTAGGAAATCATATCCTAAACAATTAAGATACTAAGAAAAATTATCTCTAGATAAGTACTTCTAGATAGATCTAGAAAATACTCCTAAATCTAACATCCCCCACAACAATCGTAATGTAAATGTAACACACACGTTGCAAATGGAGATAAAAAGAAAATCATAAGCATAGTTGCATCCTATTTGCTTTTGCATAGTCTCCCATACACACCTTTAAAATATCTTTAATTAGATATATATAATATATATATATATTTAATATTAATATATATATATATATATATATATATATATATATATATATATATATATATATATATATATATATATATATATATATATATATATATATATATATATATATATATATATATATATATATATATATATATATATTATGAAAATTGAATATTTTAAAGCTACACGTTTAGATAAATCAATTAAAATCTTTAAAAATCATATGTAGTTTTTTCATGTATAATAATAACTAATATAAACATACATGCAGGGTCAAATTGTTAAAATTTTGACTTGAATATATATTCCAAGTGAGTTAGATAAAAAATAGAGTACTCCCTCTATATTTTTTTTAGTTTGATCACTTGTTCTGACACTATTTACTATGTTGATAATATGTAGTATAGCTATAATATTACAAGTAATTATATTGTATAATAGGCCACTCCATGTACATCTTTTTAGTTTGCTTGTTTTGACTATGTAGCATGCCAACGCACTTTTCGACCTCACATATCTTTTTTATCCCTCCGTCTAACAAATAGAGCTCTCATTTTTCCAATTACTAGTTGTTGTGCCGCACGCTTGCGTGCGCCACCCCAAAATGGCGTATTTGCGATATTCAAATTAGGATAGTTATAGTTAACATATTGAATATGAAGCTATATATTTCTCTAAAATGTTTGATGCTTGCACTTGCTATTTTAGTTTTATCTAAGATGTTTGCTTCCTTCCCCATATCTTGCTTGTCTATCTAGTTTTGTATGTTTGAACCTTTTAAGAAAATCATTTCCACCTTAAATTAAGATTTATTTTCTCCAATTCTATTAAGAAATGGAATGAACCACTCATGTGTGCCTTTGAATTATAGATGTCAGAATAAAAGAAAGCAAACTTAACTATATCACTTAACTTTCCAAGCTTACACACACCATGAGTCCATGATATACTTGGGCCAAATTAAGTACTTTGAGATAATCAATAATGTCTAGGTTCACAGGCCAAACAAAGTGTGAATTCTCAGGTTTCTATCTCATATTTTGCTTGTGAAGAGAATAAATACAAGGAAAAACTTATTCTTGCTGTGACATGGAGGTTTTTACTTTGGCAAAAGCTCTCTGGTGTGGCTGTGTTACTTGCATAGCTCCCTTTACTGTTCATCTCATCAGTAGGTACAGTATATGAGGTCTGAAAGGCCACTGGAAAGGGGGGGGCTGGGAAGCCAACCTGTGATGAACTGCACTTAAGTGGCACTGAAGAATGAAACATTTTCGTTGGTGGTCAGGTAACTTCTTCGGTTCCCTTATGTTAAAAGGTGGTATCTTCAACTTCTGTTTGGGCTCTGATCATGGGCCTTTCCCTTAGTGTTGCCCCTTTCTACTGAAATGCGTGATCAAAGTTCTTTTTTTCTGTGGAGTACGGAGGACTTTGTATCCCCATTTTAATTCTTACAAATTTAGTTCTTGTTTCTATGGACTATCTTTGCTAATATTAGCATATAAGTAAACCAGTAAATACATGATAGACTAAGCTTTTGGAAGAAGTCTTTTACTATACGGTAGCATAATTAACACTTTTTACCGTCACCTGAAAAAAAAATTACACGATTTTGAAGGATCTATTAATTTGATCATATTTGCCTCTACAATCTAAAGTAGAACTCAATCCTAAATAACATTGGCCAAGATAAGACAATACCCAACCTTTAAGTCAAGTCTTACAAAAACATCTTGCAACTTTTAGCTAAGACAAGCAAACCAATAAGGATGTTATATTTCATATACCGATCTGCTTACATATATTATGATATTGAAAATCATAGTTTCTCACTCTTAATGCAAGTATATTTTCTGGAGACCATTTTATAAATACAGAGTTTTCAATAACCCAAAATGTTGTATATGACGCCACTCGGCACTAAGCCAATAGATACATGAAACAGGACATTTTAAAAAAACATTTTATAATAAATTAGTGAAAATTAATCTCATGTCTC
>CANSZD010000224.1:0-201855 GCA_947648045.1 Beta corolliflora | reverse complement strand
GCGAGTTATAAGTCGGTTAAAATATTCTCAATACACCATTATAAAACTTTAAATCAAAAGCTAATATGCACACCATACATAATTTTAGGAGAAACGTCTAAAATCTTAAATATATAGAACAAAAAATTTTCCATATAATTTGCACGGATCTAAAAGCTAGTTAATGAAATAAATATATATATTACTGGATTGTCTGTTTCATACAATAATCCAATAACATATTGTGCTTTCACTAGCATAAGAACCCACGATTCATGGAATTAATGGAAGCAATTTCTATCGTTATCAGGACTCAGGAGACAAACATTGCAATTTGCATGTGATGGGCAATTGAAGTGGGCATAGTATCTCAAGAGTTGTTACTTCATTCCAACTATATCAACATCTTGATTATTTTGTAAAGATAAGACTTGAATTAACAAAGCTACATCTAACCTGTCCAATTCAGCGAGTATATATATTTTTTATTCGCTTCCATGTCATATTTGTTTCCTACGTGCCATTTCACAGTATATATACACGGAAGACAGTACACTAGCTTGGCATAATTATTGTACTCTCTTCGAAACTAAAATTCATGTACTTTTTTGTCCTTCTACTAAGGATGTATTTTATTTGCTTTATTTATCTGAATTTATTTAAACTAAACTCATTTAAATTAGTTAGAAATACTATAAACTTATTTAAAATTTATTAAAGTGTAGTTTGCAAAGTGTTAGAACTTATTGGAACTTATGTAAATTTAGTGGAACTTAGGATGTGTTTGCAGGTTAGGAGGGAAGTATTTTCAAAGAAAACAATTTTCCTTACTTTCCTTTGTTTGGTTTGGACCGGCCAAGGAGGAAAAAGTATGGGTTGAACTTCATTTTCCAATAGTGGAAAATTGCGTTCCCTAGTGAAGCAAGGGAAGCCACACTTTCCCTTACTCTATCAAATAATACACAACACAAACAAAGAAAAATGAGTTGAAAAGAAAGCTACTTTCCTTTCAATCAAACAAAGGGAAATTAATCTAGAATTGAGTTTTCCTTTGAAAAATGGTTTGCATGGAAAACCACTTTCCATTGAAAATATTTTCCATTATCCAACCAAACACACTATTATTGGAACTTATTAAACTTGAAATATGTTTGAGGTGAAGAGAAGGCACGTCGAAAATAAGGCAAACTAAGTTTGTATGAGTTTTATTTTACATCAAATAGAATTTAGATTCAAATATTGTCTTGTGAGAGTGCTTGGCGGTGGGATCTCTTTTGCATGTCCCTTGCTCCCAAAAGTTGATCTTGCAAATGACAATAAGTCGGATTTGAACCGGATTTTACATGTTTCCAATCAATATATAATAACTTATATACACAAAATCAGATCCAGATTTATTGGATTCAATGTGTCCACTTATTTGGCTTTGAATGCATATAAATTTATAAAAAAATTAGGATTTAGTCCAGGACTGGACAGGTTTAAGACCGTCTCGACTGTGGTAGATTAATTATATAGCGAAAGGGGACCGTTTGGTAGGTAATTAATCTCGTTAAAAAAATTAATAATTTTGATGAAAATAAGACTGTTGAAATTTATTTATGAAGTTGAAAAAATTAGTTATGAAAATATGAACATATATTGAAAACAATAATATTGAAACACAGACATGGATAACAACTTACTTTGATTTAACTTGAGTAAACCTTTACAAGGATTGAGTAATATGAGTATCAACTATTTTGAGCGTAAGGCTTTTTGTACAAGGAAATTTTTGATTGTAAAACTTTGTTCTTAAAATGTATTCTATGTAACTTCTTCTTCCTCTGACTAACTACATCGCTCTTATTTATATTACAAATGTCTTGAGTTTATCTGATATAGATCAGATAAGTTGCGCTGAACACCGATTGAGTTTTTTGCACCGAACACTGATTGAGTTGCATTGTGTACTGATTTTTGATTTTTTGCTTGATTGATGACTTTGTCTTCTTGTGAAATGGTGTTTTTGCTTTGTTTTCCATCCTCGGATAGTAGTAGTAGTTGTAGTATGTGTCTTTGTCATGTTGTACTTTTTTGTTTTTTCGTTTGATTGGAGAATTTGTCGTTTTGTCTCTTTGTGTGTTACACCGGGTGTCTTGGTATCTTTAGGTGCATTTCATCATATATTCAGGCGGCATACTTGATGGTTGCTGTTGATGAGTCATCGTTTGAGTACCTGCATTGAAAACATTAGTAAAATATGTCCCTTATTTTTGCCTAAGTGATAATCACTTAGCGGAATCTTTTTATTTTAATGGCCCTAATTTTATTAGGAAGATCCTGCAACCTATTATTTTGTTTAGTAATTTGAAAAAGAAATTTTTTTCTCTTTATTGTAAATAAAGATCTTGAGCACAAGGTCCTCCGAATGGCCCGTCAGGTGAGGAATGGACTGATGAGCTGGATGAATTGTCTGAATTTCGGATTAAAAGTTGGGTTTGTCTTTTGAGAAGTTTGATCTCTCTTTTGAGTAATTCAATTTCGGACTCTTGAATTTTTGGCTTCTTTGTCTCCTTTTCTTTTCGTGGAGTAAGAGGCTTTGGAATATCTTTAATTGCTTTGGTAAGTTGATTATCTGCAACCATTTGATCCTGGACTGTCTTCAGTGAACAAAATTTATCAATGGCAAATTTTTCCCACCACTTGATTTTGAATTCACGTACCAAAGACATGGCAAGTGGTGCTGGGTTTATTCATGGGACATTGAACTCTTTATGAAATAAGAGTTGATCTGTGGAATATGGAGTGTTGGTTTGTACATGTGTTGAGAAGAACTCAAAAGATTTTTTGACTTCCATTGGCCAGATCTGTTGAGAGCTTCCAAAGTAGACTCACCATTCATAAAACCATATGGGGAAATTATTTGGACATTGAGAACAAATACTGAAGAATCATGAATGATTGAATCCTCTGAATAAAAATGCTCGAAACCATGCCATCTGATAATCGATGGAATTATATTCTTGTGGTTGAAAAAGGACTAAGAATTCTTTGGGAACATAGGTAGATACCCATTCTGTCTGTGGGATGATCTTATTGATCTTGCATTTTGAATAAGCTATGAAGTTACCTTTTTCGGTATACTCGATTTCAACGGACTTAGTGTCAACAAGTATGAATTCATAGAATCTTTGAGTTTTATATGATGTTCCAGGTCGGTACTAACAATACATTGGGAAAAGAGAATTAGTAAATTTGATAAGTTCAGGAATTTGAGGAGTCTCTCTAAAACGGGTAAGGAGCAGGTGTTCTTTATGAGGTTTGGTGATGTATTTGTGAATTTCAAAATTTGAAGATTGAGAATTTTGAGAGTTTGATTTTGAGTTTGTGTTTTGAGATGGATATTTGACTGCTTAGGAATAGGATAAAGGTGGAAAATTGGAAAATGCGTCAGGTTTATCTGATGAAGATGTTTTCTCACTTGATGAGTGGAGCTTTTGAAATCTCATCACATAATCTTCTGGTTTTTGTTGCCTTTATCAGAATCTTGATTCATTTTGTTTCCTATAATAATTGAAATTAATTATTATTACCTTTTCCTTGTAAAAATTCTCTAGTTAAAAAATCCGGAGAGAATTATTTTCTCCTTTTATGAATTCTATTTGAAAATAAAAAACTGATAGTATAGCTTGCCATCTGGCGAAGATTTGTTTTGAAACAATATTTTGAATATCCCTTTTGTAATATTTCTTTTTCTCATTTGCAATATATTCTCAATAAAAAGGTTTTGTTGTAAAGATCATCATTCAAATTTTGAAATACAAAGAACAATAGATAAAATCTCTTTTTTAATAGTTGAGTAATTTTTTTGAGATCCCAGCCATAGACCTGAGTGAAATCTAACTATTTGCTCATTTTTATTTTCAGGTAATTTCTGTTTAAGAATGCCTCCATAGCCTATGTCGGATGCATCTGTTTCTACAATCATGAATGCATTGGGATTTGGGAGACCTAAACATGGAAGAGACTTGACCTTTTCTTTTAACGTTTGTATTATATGTGTATTTCCGTAATATTTTGTAAAGACACGAACAATATTGTCTTAAATTAGGGAAAAAAATCTGAAATATAATTAAGGCATCCTAGAAATCTTTGTAGTTGATTTTTGTCTTTAATTTCATATGGAAATTTGTCAGCAAATTCTATGGCTCTATTAATAGTTTTATAGTACCTTGGAAAATATCATGTGCTAAAAACCGTATTTTTATTTGAAGTAGTTTCATCTTAGGAAATGAGACAACTAAACCATTCTTTTTAATAACATGTAAGAAAGTATTAAGGTGCTTGAAATGTTGATCTAAAGTATCTGAAAATATTTGAACTTCATCAATATAGACTATTATATTTTGAGTATAAGGATTAAAAATATCATTCATAATATTTTGAAATTCAGATGGAGCATTTTTTAAGCCAAAAGACATTACATTCCATTCATACTGCCCAAAAGGAACATTAAAGGCGATTTTATATCTATCTTTTTCTTCTATTTGAATTTGCCAAAATCCACTTTTCATGTCAAACTTTGAGAAGATTTTTGCATTATAAAGGCGACTTAATAAGTCTTTTTTATTAGGGATTGGGTACCTTATCCATTATAAGAATTTATTAAGAAGTTTATAATTAATTACTAATCTAGGATCTCCTCTTTCCTTTTCCGCTTGATTCATAACATAAAAAGCATCACAACACCAAGAAGATTTAGATGCTCTAATTAATTTTTTATCTAATAAGGTTTGAATTTCTTTATTACAAAACTCTAACATTTCCTGATTCATTTGAATAAGTCTTGCCTTAGTAGGAATAGCTTTTTCTGAAAATTCTTTTTCATAAGGAAGTGAAACCATATGATTTTTCCTTTCCCAAAAGGCATTAGGAATATCTGCAAAAAATTCTTCTGTAAATATTTTTTCTAGATCAAATATTTTCTTTTGAATATATGGGTTTTTTTTATTGTTCTTCTATTTTTAAGTATGATATTTCTTGTTGTAAAAGAGATATTTGAGACTCCTTATTAGTTATTGTATTTACTTGTTGAAATATAGATGAGGATTGTAATATAGCTAAATCCTTTTGGTATACTGGGGCAAGAAATTAAAAAGACATTTTCTTTCTCATAATATTAGTATGAACACCAATACGATCAATTGAAAAAGAATAAATTTGAGTAATAAAAGGAGTACCAAGTATTATTTCATTATTTATATCTTTTACTAAAATGAATGTATATTTAAATCAATAACCTTGATTACAAATATATGCCTTTGAAAGTTTATATTTTATTTTTAATGGTTCACCATTAGCACTATGTAATTTTTTTTCTTCTATAAAAGTACTAGAAATTAGTCCTTCTTTAATACAATTTTGATCAGCTCCACTGTCTAGTAAGGCTATAGTATTTAAGTGAAAATCATTACCTATTTAAGGGAAATGAGAATATACCATTTTTAAAAATTTATTCTATCTATAACATTTATTTGATTGTCATTAGGGTCTTGAGATGAAATTTGAATAGGAGGTAAGTTTGAAGTAGAAGGTTGATCCTTTTGATTATTATTTGATTCTAATAAAGCGATTCTAGTTTGAAGTTCAAAGTCTTTAGTTATGAATTCCAATAATTGTTCTTTAATCGCTTTTACTTGTGATTTAAGAGTATTAACTTCAATTTGTATATCTTTAGTTGTAATTTATTTGAAAATATTAGGAGTTGGATATTGGTCAAATATTTTTGATAAAGTAACTGGTTCTAGGGGTGTAAGCGGACTGCGAAAAGTCCAGAGTCCAATCCAGTCCAGTCCAAACTTGTCGGACTGGACTGGACTGAATTTTTTATGGACTGGACTCGGACTCAAATTTTCGAGTCCAAATATTTTCGGACTGGATTTGGACTCATCCCTTTGGAGTCCAATAAGTCCATTCCAGTCCAAAAATATTTTTATATATAATATATATATTATATATTTTTATGTATAATGTATATATATTTAATATTTATATATATAATATAAAAGATGTATGTGACTTATCTTCTGAAATGGATATAATGAGCTTTATTTTTCAAATTCAATTATGAGAAAATGTTTAAAATCATTGAATCTAAATCGGGGAAAAAAAAATAATACTTCCTCCGTTTTTTTACATGTTACATTTTGACATTTTCACTATTCACAAATTTCACTTTGACCATCGTTTGTGATTTATACGTGAATAAAAATATAGTCATGTGGGATCTTGTTAGATTCGTCTTAATATGTATTTTTTTAATGTATACTTTTTATAATTTTTACAAATACAAAATTAGAGATATATGTCCTCAAAATTTTGCATTGGCATGCGTGAAAAGTGAAAGTGTAACATGTAAAATAAACGGAGGAAGTATAATAATCGGACTGGACTGGACTGGATTCGGACTCAAGAAAAAATTATCGGACTGGACTGGACTGGACTCAAAAAATATTTGGATCGGACTTGGACTCAATTTCTCGAGTCCAAAAAACTTTGGACTGGATTTAGATTTGGCAAAGTCCAATCCAGTCCAATCCACTTACACCCCTAACTGGTTCAATTCTAATGGGATTTTCTTATTTATAAATAATGTCTTTTAGTTTTAAAAGATATTACTTTTTTGATATTTGTATCATTAATCTTGTCTGTAAGTTCCAATAAAAACTCTTTCTCATTATTATTTTTTGTAATAACATTGATAGAAGGAAAAGAGTTAATTTCTACATATTTTTTAGGTATAGTCCGATTTTGAAAATTTATCGGAAAAGATATCTCCTTACTATGTACTATGTTTGAGTAATTACTATCATGTGAGAACAACTTCCTACAAAAAGTAACCATAATAGTAAAGCAATATAATTTTAGAGCATAAAGCAATTAAGTAGATGCATATAAATGGGACCAACGGGACCACTCTTACCGGGACCACCTTTTCTCCTCTTAATACGGCTGACCAACGGATTTAACAAGGGCTGACCAACGTCTGACCAACAGTACTTAGTGCAACTTCTTAATTACTAAACCCACAAAGTTATATACTATATGATGTAGGTAACTTTTAGTGAAAAGTAGTAACACTAGATAGTTAAACTAAACTTAGTACATATAAAGTTAATAGATTTCCTTTTAAATAAACAAAACATAAACTATGCCAATATAATATAGTAGCTTGTAACATGAATCACAAGTTATACGTAACAATGAATTCATAAGTTCATCAAATTTGGCTAAAAAGCGAAGAACACTAAATGACGAAATAAGAACCCAAAATTTATTTCTAGCACAATTAGTAGTACTATAGTATGAGTAACTATAATGTTTTAGACTCAATATCAGCAGATCATACCCCCGGCGTTTTTTTGGCTCGGATACCAGGATTAACCCAAAATTTATTTTTAGCAGAATTAGTAGTACTAGTATGTATGATTCCCCAAATAACTTAATTCTTGTAATATAAAAAGAATTATATATTACATATAAGTCTTAATTAATCTAACTTTTCCAACACAAGAACATTAGACCATAATTTAACTGGATACTATATTTCATATTTAAAGAACTGATTGACAAGTAGAATCCAGGCTAAATCCAGATTTACAAACCAAAGATCCAGGTTTAGATCTGTCATTCAAACGCACATCCAGATCGACCTGGTTATGTTGCATCCAGGTTTTTTTAGAAATTTAGATACTTTAAAACGAATCAGGACCATATCTAAGAGCCAATACCATTATTGTCCGCAAATAATAGACGACAAATCTTGAGAGTTGAAATTAGATTAGAGTTCTTATCATGACAATTATTTTAAAAAAAAATCTTATGTTTGTCCAAGTTCTTTCTAGTTGCCATCTTCATTTGTTCCATGATATTCTTCTACTTTCATAAATTAATTATGAATTTTGGTAAATATTTTTCCTCCTTTTTAACTTACTTTTCCCAACAAATTGTTGGATTCACTTAATTCAACACATTATCTCTGGCCTGTCTAAAAACAATAAGTACCCACTTTTGCACATACTCTAATTGTTTCCTTGGTATGTTGAGCTATAGTAACAAGACAAAAACTTAGAGAAACTACAAGTAGTGGTGTCAAAACAGGTTCTCAAACATGTTCAGGTATACCCACTGGCGGGTAGGTCAGACCCGGACATGTCAGGATTCTGATAGTCAGTGTCCCAGGTCGCGATTGGTCAGGTTTTGTTCAACTGGGTCGATCACATTTGAATCATTGGATTGCCGGGTGCCGGACAGGTCTGAACGTTCCATATACAAGTCGATCCATTCCCGGATATGATCGCCCGAGGACATTTTATAGCCGGGTTTGCGCAGATCGTATTTGAGTTTCATGTACGCTTGGGTAGAGTCAAGTGTACTCGGGTTGAATCATTAATGACCTTAGTTCAATAATTGTGAAGTATCGGGTCCATTCACTATTGAACGTCAATTCAACTTCGGTTAACTCCCGTTTCGGGTCATTTTGATTTTGTTATGGATTGTGTAAACGAATCATATGATTAAAAGTATTAAGATCGACATATATATACATATGTGTGTGTGCGATAAATATATGGATGATAACGAAAAACTAATAAAAACACTATATTTGTTTACCGTGATGTTTAGTGTATTCTCTTAGTCAACTCTTATTTCGACTAATCAACTGCGTAAAACCACTCTAATGAGTAAAGGAGTAGAACGACTCTTCATATGTTCTAATATTATATAATATAACCAACGAAAATAATAACGAGTATACGATCAGTTCCAAGGTTTATATAAATGATTTATTATTATAAGCATTATGATTGATATATAAGTTTGTAAATAGCTATGATGATAATGAGAATAGTAATAATAATCATAAAACGATGACGATAATAATAATAACACAAATAATAACAGTAATAGTAACAATGCTAACAATAGCAATAGTAATACAAATAAAAACAAGAATACTAACAATAACAATAAAAATACTAATACTAACAGTAATAGTAGCAACAATGCTAATAATAGCAATAACAATAACAAACATAACGCAGTATATGTGTATTATGTTGAGACTATATGTAATGAAGTATAAACAAACTATTTTATCAATATGTTTAATCATTTTAGTAGTACATTGGTATTAAAATAATTGTAAAACTATTCTAATACTATATTGATTATAATTTAGTACAACGACTCTTGATATGTTATAATATTATAACAAAATAATGACAATCATATGTTTACAACAACAGTTCGTATGAGGCCTAAGTGATTATAACGAGAGTTCATATGTTGTACAATAAACATAACAATAGTTTATATAAATGATAGTAAACATAACAACCATAAGTCAATAAGCTAACAAGTACTTACTAGATAGTAGCTTATTAAAAACCATATGTTAATTTAGCATTTAGTCAGTTACTCACTTAAACTTATACCAACTCACTAACTCACTAATTTGTTCTTAGATAGTTGAAAGAAGTTGTTACTAGATAAGATTAATGAATGTATCAATATAGATTATAAGCTATTTAAAGAATAATACACTATTTCAGCTAATAGTCTTCATGTGAAATGCATTTCGAAACTAAAAACGTGTATTTGGATTGAAACAAGTTGTTATCGGACGAGATCAATGAATGCATCGCTTAAATAAATATAATTATACTATTATTTGATTGAGTAATAGACTGATAGTTGTATAAGTAACGCTATAAGGAGTCTAATAACAATTTAGAAACTCAATTCACAATTTTAATCTAATAATAATAATAATATAATAATAATAATAATATAATAATAATAATAATAATAGTTATACTATGCTAATTAATAAATGATAGTTATACTAATAATAATAGTTATACTATGCTAATTAATAAATAATAGTTATACTTAAATAATACTAATAATAACTTCAATAAAGATAATTAAAATTTTAATATAATGAATTAATAATAATTAACTAATTACTAAAGATTGTAAGTTACTAAACTAAGACAACAACTATTTAAATTATAAGAATATAAGATTATCAATCCATGTACTAGGTTATTCTATTTTTCTATTGGTTAAAGAATGATATAATGGATTATGAATTAGAACCATTGATATGAAAAGGATTAAAATCTAACCATTAATTGTGTATTGAAACATAAAAGAGGAAAAAAAAGATGGGATCTAATCCCATCCGTTGATGATTTCGATCCAACGGATGAGATTAAATTTAGAAACCCTAATATTATTAGGTATAAAAGAAGGGTGTTTATTTCCCCCACATTTTTCATCTGCCCCCCCGCCTCCCTCGAGCCTCGACCCTCCTCTGCTCCCTCTATCTCTCCTCTCACGACTCTCAGATCCTCGCTCACGACTCTCACCCTCTCTCCTCACCACCGCCACAATCGTTCTTCCCTATTTGCTTCCCAAACAACCACCTGAAGTTTCCACCGTCGTTCAAAACCGCCATCAACAACACCAATTTATTCCTTCAATGGTTTCCCCGTCCTTCTTCTACTAATACGCCGTCATTTTACACTGCCCCACGCCAACACTTCGATCTCCTCCGTTTTCAAAGAATAGCAAAGCTCGGTGTTGAGCAACACGGTAATGGGTTGTTTGGTAAAGTCGGGTTTTCTAGTTCTGCTGAAGCTCAGAGTTTGAGATTGAATCAATTTGAGTTGGAATTGGGTTTGTTGAAGGAACGTGAATTGTGTTTGAGTTTTTTATTTTTATTTTTATCTACCCTTCATCTTCTGGTTAGGGTTAGAGTTTCTTTTTTCTATTTTTAATTTAGTTTGTTCATTGTTCTAAATCGTTTCTTAATTTACCTTGTTAATGTATCACAGAAACATTGTAGACATCTTCAACAAGTCTGCATTTTTTTTTAGATTTTTAATTTAGCTTGTCAATGTATATTATTTTCGTAATTCGTTTATTAATTTAGCTTGTCAATGTATATGAACCTATGTATATATAGGTTTGGCCGGCTCATATATAGAGTCCATCCTCTTCTACACCTCTGTTTTGGTATCTTCCTCCCCTCTGTCATTGGATTCATTATACGCACACCAAAACACTATTAGTTGAGAAAAAGGTTAAAGAATTAGAGAGGGGAAAAATATATACATAGGTTCATACCTTATATTGGTTTTAAATGGTCAATTTTAACTATTAAAACTCTTGATTTAAAGTTTTATTGAATGAATTTGACAACAAATATTCCATCTGCAATGGACTCGGTACATATGATATGGTGGTGCCTTGCATTTCAGTGAAGTATAATATTAGTTGAGTAGGGAAGAAGATGGCACAATTTACTAATTGAAGTTAGGAATAAGGTCCTTGAGGATAACTTTTTAGACTTCAAATCCTTAACAATAACTAGTCCAAGTAGGGTTCTTTTGTTATGCTTAACTCGTGATAAGTCTAATAGATTTATGTTCGTTGGTTAATAGTATACAAGAGTGAAAGCTTTCACAATATATCAATTATTATTTGGATTGTTATAAATGTATCAATTGCAACATTTTAAACTATCATGTTATTTAAAAATATATTTCTAAGTACTACCAACTTATAAAAAATTATAAAGGAGTGATATAGTATATATTTAGTAAAAGATAAAATTAACCTGTTTAAATGATTTTGTAGATATAGAACAATAAATTAAATTTTGATAATTTTATGGGGTTTAGTTGTCCAAATAGGCTGGTTAGAAAAATTGGATCAAATAAGGCAAATCTTATTCTATCTGATTCAACTGAATTATTATAGTTGAATTCGAATCAGTCAAAAACAAATTGGGTTGAACTGGGTATTTACTGGGCCTAATCGGGTTTTGGGTTAATATCCGGTTGAGATACGGTCGGGTTCGGGTTTGAACGCAGGTATGTCTGGTCAGGTTAGAACATAATCTTGCCGGGTGCCGGTCAGGTCTGGGTAATCCCAGGTCGGGTTTCGGTCAGGTTTGGGGACTGACCCTCACAGGTCGAACCAGGTTCAAGTCAGGTCAGTATCAGATTGACCCAGCGGTCAGATCTGTTTCTGACACCACTAACTACAATAAGCACCTTGTATTTGGGTATTTGGAAAGAAATGTCACATCTATTTGATTAATAATAAAATATATAACCGGAAAAATAAAAAATGTCACGTTGAAACTACTTTTCAGTTGCCTACTTAATATGACACTATGGATTTTAAGGTTTATAAAGTTGGAGCATGAATTCTTGTCATTATATAGGGCAAAATATGCAAAGTCGTGTTATATTTATCTCAACTAGAATTATATGCACGTGATGCGTGCGTTAATTTCAAAACTTGTTATTCTATTATATACTCCATTCGTAGTATAGTTATGATTACACTAAAATATGAAAAATTAATAGTTAGATGAATTTAGATATATTAATTCGCTAATGTAAAAAACTAACAAAGGTTGTGAGTGAATTTCAATATTAATTTTTTGTGAATGAATTTTGAACAAAAAGAATAGACATAATGAATTGGTTTGATTGAATTAAAGAGTATCAAAGATAGTGAGTGTATACCATCTTCTCTTATTAAAAAAAGGTCAATATATTTTGTCTATTTAATTTTTTGATTGAAATATTTGATGCATATACTATTTTTAACTTATTTAAAATGGCAAGTTGAAATGAAAAATGATTCTTAAATTGGTTTCTTTTGTAATTTTTTTTATTCCATGAGATCATTAAGGGTAATTTTGTATTTTCAGAAGGGGACACCATCTTCTTCCTCTCTTCTCTTATATAATAGAGATATATAGTAGATAATTATTTTCTTTTTTTGATAATAATTTTTATAACTTTTACTAATATATAATTAAAAATTCCCTCCTTTCTCTAGAGATTTTTCACTATTTTCCATTTTCGAACCTCAGTGAAAGCTGGAGCAATGGCAAAGGGTTCCAAAAAGGGTAATGGTGGAAAGAAGAATAATCAAAATTCGAAGAAACAAAAGGGACAGCAGAAACCGCAGAGTATTGATGCTAGGAAATCGAAGAATGTTAATGAAATTCACGATGTTTCGGCTCTCAGCTGGACATCGGAGGAGGAGAATGAAATTGAATCTCATGCTTCGTTGGATATTGCAGCATCAAACTTGGATCGTGCGAACTTTGAAGCAGCGAGGAGTCAGGTTGCTAACTGGGTAGCATCGGTGCGAACTCCTCTCCGTCAATCTGTTCCACAATTGGTGAATCCTTCACCTCATCCAATGCAGCAGTTACAAAGCAATCCAGGTAATACTAATTGGAGAAATTCTTTGTTTGAGAGTATTCGGGAGGAAGGGCTTGATTTAATCATTGCTTTGGTAATGTGAATCATGATGTTGATCAGAATCTAAATGTTGAGGATGTAAATCGGTTTGCTCCTATTGCTAATTCGCAAAATTCAACTGCTATGAAAATCACTGATGATGATGTGAAATCAGAAATTGAGTTTTGGAATAGTGCTTTGGTGTGTTATGTTCTGGGGGTTAAGCCACCATTTAGGATAATTGATGGTTTTATCCGCCGCATTTGGGGTAAATTTGGGGTGGAAAGGGTTGTCATGAAAATGAATGGTGTTTTTATTGTTCGGTTTAGAACACAAGATGGAAAGCAGCAGGCTATTGATGCTGGTTCGATTCTTTATGATAAAAAGCCTGTTATCATAAAAAATTAGACTCCTGAACTTGATTTAGCAGCTGAAATGGTACAAGTGGTTCCTACTTGGGTGCAACTTTCCTGGTTTGCACCTGAAGTACTGGGGTCCTAGAGCTTTGAATAAAATTGTTGGAGCTATTGGGAAACCTATTCGAACTGACAGAGCCACAGCTCAAAAAGACTCAATTGAATTTGCTAGGGTTTTGGTGAGGTCAGGATTGATCAAGAATTCCCAAATGAAATTTGCTTTGAGAATGAGAATCGTGTGGAAGTTACCCAGGTGGTGAAGTATGAATGTAAACCAATCTTTTGTAATGATTGTGGTGGGATTGGTCATACATTGGAAGAATGTAGAGCAAAGAAGTATGAAGTGACTTTGAGGAAAATCAAGCCAAAGAAGGTATGGGTAAAGAAGACAGTTGTTCCTTCTGTTGTGGACAAACAACCTGCATTTATTACTATTGTTGATCAGAATGGAGCTAGTGATGTGGGTGAGCTTGAAATGCAGCAGAAAGATCATACAACTGTGAACATACAACAGGGATTGGGGCAGAAACATCATGAGGGGATTGGTAATGTAGTAGTTGAGAGAGATAAAGATGGGAATGGAAAGTCCATGGGTGCAACTTGTAGTGATACAGGAGGGGTAGAGGAGGTTGTGATTCTTCCTCATGGCTAGTATAGGCTTCTGGAACGTCAGAGACCTGAATAGTCCTACTAAACACTCTGATGTGAAATGGTTTCTTAGCCATTACTCAGTGGGACTTTTTGGGTTTCTGGAAACAAGGGTGAAGGCTGTAAATTTTGATAAAGTCTTCCCCAAAATCTGTAGAGATTGGAGCATTGTCACCAACTATAGTTATCATCCAGGTGGTAGAATATGGTTGGCTTGGTTACCTAATATTTTTGTTGTTGATATTAGGTGTCATGGTGATCAGTTTGTGCACTGTGAAGTCTTGCATAAGGCTTCAGGGAATTTTTTTTGGTTAACTATTGTTTATGGTTCTAATGACAGAGCTGATAGACAGAGGTTATGGAGTACTCTTTGCCATTTAGGGAGTAATTTGAAGGGAGCCTGGATTATGATGGGTGATTTCAACAATGTGTTGAACTTGGAGGATAGAATTGGCTCAGCTGTGACGCTGGATGAAGTAGGTGATTTTAGGCACTGTGTCAGGGAATGTAAGATTCTGGAGTATCAGACTAGTGGGCCTTCTTTCACTTGGTCTAACAAGCAGGAGGGATAGAATAGAGTTTTCTCTAAGATTGACAGGGTGTTTGTCAATGATGCGTGGTTTGATACGTTTGCAAACTGTACAGCTGAGTTCCTTCCTGAAGGCATATCTGATCATTGTCCATGTGTGATCAGACCTGAAAATTTAGTGGTGTCTAAACCTAAGTCTTTTAGGTTTTATAAGATGTGGATGCATGATCCTGATTTTATGACTAAAGTGCAAGAAGTTTGGAGTGTTAATGTTGATGGTGTGGCTATGTTCAGAGTAATTAATAAGCTTAAAAAGTTGAAGCCTGTTCTTAAAGCCTTGAATAAGGAAAAATTCTCTGATATTGAAAATGAATCTGCTGCTGCACTGGTGAAACTTATTGAGATACAGAAGAGAATTCCCCAGGATCTTAGAAACAGTGAGCTACATAAAAGTGAAGAGGAGGCCAGAAAGAACTATGAATTTCTTAACAAGGCTAAAATGAGTTTTTTGCAACAAAAGGTGAAGAGTGATTGGATAAAAGGAGGGGATGAAAATACCTCTTATTTTCATGTGTGTTTGAGAAAGAGAAGAATGCAGAACCATATTAGTAGAATAAAAGATATTAATGGTGTTTGGCAGGATTCCCCTGAGCAAATTGAGGAGGCTTTTGTTGGGTATTACAAGATGTTGCTTGGCACTGAAGAGGGAAGGAAAGCAAAGGTGAGCAGGTCCATTGTCAATGAAGGTCCCATTATTAATCATGAGCAGCAGATAGGGTTGTGTGAGGCTTTCAATGGGGAGGATGTGAAGAGGGCACTCTTTGATATTGATGATAATAAAGCAAAGCAGGCCTCGATGGTTTCTCAAGTGGTTTTTTTAAGAAGACGTGGTGCTATACTGGACAAGATATCACCACTGCAGTGCTGGATTTCTTTCATGCTGGAAAATTGCTAAAGCAGGTTAATGCCACTAACTTATGCCTCATACCTAAATGTGAGCAAGCTGATGATATTACTAAATATAGATCAATTACATGCTGCAATGTTCTATATAAGATTATTTCAAAGATGCTATGTCGAGATTGAAAACAGGTTTTACCACATATTATTAATCCCTGTTCAAAGTGCGTTTGTGGAGAATAGAGTCATTATGCATAACATTTTCTTGTGCCAAGATTTGATGAAACATAATATGGGAAAGAATTTGCACGCGGATGTACAATTAAGGTGGATCTTAGGAAAGCTTACGACTCTTTGAATTGGGATTTTATAAGAGATTTCTTGGTTGCTATGAATTTCCGGAGAAGTTTGTTCATTGGGTGATGCTTGTGTATTACTACTCCTTGTTTTTCCTTGAGTTTTAATGGAGTTATGTGTGGTTTTTTTAAAGGAAAAAAGGTTTGAGACAAGGAGATCCCATCTCTCCTTTACTCTTTGTGATTGCTATGGAGTATCTCGTCTAGAATTCTTCAAAGGATGAGTAAAAAATCGGGTTTTGAGTTTCATAACGGATGTGCCCCCTTTGCAACTAACCCATCTAGTCTTTGCGGACGATCCGATGATGTTACGCAAAGGTTAGGTTACTTCGAGGATGTTAATGGTTAGAGCTTTGAAAGCATTTCATGATGCTTCGGTCCTGTCTGCGAGTAATGAAAAGACTGGGCGTACTTTGGTAATATGCCTTCGAGTTGCGGGATAGGATTATGCAAGTGTCCGGGTTTCATAAGGGTTCCTTTCCGTTTAGATATTTGGGGATTCCTATCACATCCAAAAGAATATCTAAGACTGATTGTGATATTCTGACTGATAGAATGATGAAAAGAATTCTCTGCTGGAGGTCTAGACATCTCTCGTATGCTGCTAGGGTGGTTTTAGTCAATTCTGTGCTGATGAGTTTACATACTTATTGGGCTCAGATTATTTTGATCCCTAAAGGAGTTATGTTGAAGATTACACAAATCTGTAGAGCTTTTTTATGGGAAGGGAAAATTGTTCTTCATAAAATTCCTCCTGTAGCTTGGGCTGATCTTTGTAAACCAAAGAAGAATGGTGGTTTGGGTATTCGAGATTGCCATTTATGGAACTTGGCAGCCATGGGGAAGTACGTTTGGCAGGTGTCCCAAAAGGAAGATCTTCTGTGGATAAAGTGGATCCATTGTGTTTATATCAAACAACAAGACTGGTGGGGGTATTCTGCTCCTACTACAACAAGTTGGGGATGGAGAATTATTTGTAAGGCTAAAGAGAAGTTTAAGCTTGCCTATAATAATAATCAGTGGCTTGATGGTTCTGCTTCTTATAGTATAAAGGCAGGTTATAATTGGTTAGGGGGTGATTTAACCAAAGTTAGATGACATTTCTGGGTATGGATTCATTTAATATTCCAAAGCACTCTTTTATAGGGTGGCTTGCTGCTTTGGGTAGATTGAAGACTAAAGAAAAGCTGGTTGCTGCTGGTGTTTGTAGTAATCAAGATTGTTTGCTGTGTGTTCAAGGGTGTGACTCTTGCACCCATCTTTTCTTTCGTTGTCAGTACAACAGTAAGGTTTGTGAGAAGTTATTGGACTGGTTGGGAATTCAATCGAACACCCAGGAGAGTTTGTATGTGAATTGGAAGAAATGGGGCAGGAAGTATAAAAGGAAAATTCAAAAAAAGTTCTACTTTGCTACGTTGGCTGCTGCAGTGTACTTCATATGGTATGCACGAAACGCTGCTCTTTGGAATGCTATGGTTATTCATCCAGATAAGCTTGTCAAACTTGTGAAAAAAGAAGTCAGTAGTAGAATTTCAGCCTTGAGCACGGAAAAATGGAATGCTGAAGACAGGGAATGGGTGCAGGCTAGAAGGAATATAATGTAATTTGTTTTTTGTAGTGTTTTTGGTGTTTCTGGTGCTTGGTAGTTTTGGGCACGTTTTGTTTTTTGCTTTGAGGAGTGCTTGTTGTTGAGTTGGTTTGTGTGGTGGAGCTTGATTGCTTTTTTTGGTAATATAATTCCTTACCTTTTACCAAAAAAAAAATAAAAAAAAAATTTATATATAATTAAAAATTAATAATCAAATTATTGCACTCAAGACCACGAAAATGCAAATATTATACATAATTTCCTAATGTCTTTAAAATAGTTCTTATAGGTTGTAGTCTAATAGCTGATGCAATTGACATGAAGTTTTCCCGCGTTTTCCTTTCATTGACTCGGATTTTCCTTTGGTTTAAGATATTGATCTTTTACAACTGTTGCGATGACTAGGATCATCCATTACAAAAAAAATTGAATGGGAAAAAAGTGAATAAAGGCTTATCTTGTTAGCATTAACAATAATAGATTATTTGTTTTCCACACAAGAGAAAGAACTCTAAAGGATTAGACTGAGTGTTGACTAATGCATGAATAATGCAATTTTGAAGATGTCAAGATGTACAACTTCCATATCTTTTTGTTGTTTTTACTTAATTTTTGGAAAGAAATTAAGGACTAAGGATTCATGATGGATTATATATTCAAATCCAAAAAAATACATCACAAAAAGAAAAGTGGGAGAACCCTGGTCTCCATTAGTTGTTTTTGAATGGGCTTCCATCGGTTTTAACCAGTGGAAAACCCGAGTTTTTTTTCTTCATTCTTTTATTTTTGTTTGCTTTTTAGGTTCATAACTAGTTTTTAAGCCTGGGCTATGCCCCGGGTACTTATATATTTCATTTATTAGTATTTTACATTGAAATTATAACACCAAATATTACTTGGTTTAGTGGTTAAGACATTAGTACACAAACTTGAGGTCATGGGATCAAATCTTATACCATGCATAATCTAGATTTTTTATTGTATTTGGAATACATGAAGTCAAAACTCTAAGGGATAGCGCCACGTGGCATAGTTCTTTGTTGAGGAGCACCTTTTAATATATTAGTATAGATTACACTTCCTCTTTTCTTGGGGAACTTTTTTTCCTCAAAGATAGGGTTTTCCTCCTCTCTTTTGGCACGAGACTTTTCTTGTTCAATAGGAGTACTATCCAAGTTCGAAAATCTAATGGATTATTGTGGATCAAATAAAAATCATCCTCTCAATTACAACCAATCGTCAGACCAACTCTCTGAAAAATGCTATATATTCCCGCAATATGTACGAGAGGTGTCCCAATGTGCAAGATCTCCTGAACTATTTGTAATTTTGATGATTGAAACCTTTATATGTTTAAATTTGTTATGAATCTATTATATTTAAATTTCTCTTGTAAATATTGTATGACTCTTTATTATCGAATTGATTTTATTATCTAAAAAGTAGGCAAAAATATAAATCTTATTGCTTTGTGCCTAGAATTATACTATGCATGATGCATCTCTTTTCCAATTGAAATATATCTCGATTTATTAAATATAAATGGGAAGGTCTTTGAAAAGTTGGTTAGACGTTCCTATCATCAATTACTTAAATAACTTGTAAGAGTGGATAGTGATAATAGGTAAAGAGTCACATAGTTATAAGTTAGCCAATATTGATTACATTTAATAAAAAAATTACAACAAAGTGTTCTCATATTCTTATATAAGAACAATTCTGATATGAGAATATGCGAACAATAGAATTATAGAAAATGTAAACTTTGGAAGACTGAGCTTGCAAGGAGGGAAAAAGAAAGTTATTACAATTTAGCCAAAATAAATTATATATTGGTTAAAAAGGATTACAACAAAGTCTTCTCTCTCTCTCTCACACACATATATAGGGAAATTATCTTTGGTAGCCCCAACTTTTAACTTTTCTCTTTAGTAGCCCTATCGTCGTTTGAGATCCCCTTGAAAGTTGTGTTGAAAAAATTACCGTATTGGTAGTCATTTTGAATGGCTTGTCGAAATTCGTGCCCCTAAAGGATGGTCGGTAGCGTCCGTACTTTTAAAAAAAGTCGTTTTGAAGGTCAAAATTGCCGTTTGAGATTGCCTCGAAACTCGTGCCCAAAAAGTACCGTATTAGTACTCATTTTGACTGGCTTGTCGAAATTCGTGCCCATAAAAGGCTTTTGATGGCGTCCGTTTTTTTTATAGTCATCTTCAAGGTCAAAATCGTCCGTTTAAGATCATCTCGAACGTCGTGTTTAAATTTTTTTCTTATTGGTAGTCATTTGACCTCCTTGTCAAAACTCGTGTCTATAGAGGGTACTCGGTGGCGTTAATTTTTTTTTTAAAAAGTCGTTTTGGAGATCAAAATCACCCGTTTAAGATCGTCTCAAAACTCGTGTCAAAAAATTAACTAACCTAGGTTACACAAGTAATGAACATTTACTGAAAACACTAACTATGCCAATGGAATTAACATATACAATATCCCGGGGCAACCAAAGAGAAAAAATAAAAATAAAAACTACCAAAGAGAAAAGTTAAAATTTAGGAGCTACCGAAGAGAATTTTCCATATATTATATTATACGTATATACTCCCTCCTTCCCAGAAAGTTCTGAACAATTTTTGGGACACGTAGTTCAAGGTGATAAGTTGAAGTGTAGTTATACAACAATATATATATACGTAGCTAGGCTCAGACTCGAGTCTATGTCGGGATTTAGAAAGATAATGCTTCTGAATTATAGAAAGTCAAATCATTATACCTTGATTAATTATCATATTGAAGCTATCGGACCTCGAGATGAGGATTCTTACGTACTCTTGCGGAATCAGAGCATTCGTAGTTTCGAATCTGATTTTTTTTTGTGCCCTAACTTTTGCCTAGGCCACCCTTTCGGGTTTTCAACCTCGTAGGCTTGGACATATCTTGAAAAAGGAATTAGGATTGATGAAAGGTTGAAAGGTTTGAGGTGGATATTTGAGAGAGGAGTAACCAACCCATTTATGGAAAGCAATGAACGACTGGAATTAAATGGCAAATAACCGCCTACTCTAGATGACAACATGTGTCCCTAGCCCATGTGAAGTTGAAGCGCCACTTTTTCAAAAAATTCATCACCTTTTCATGAAAATCATATACGCATTGTCGACAAAGCAATGACGGCCACACCGCCATCACTTTAGGGGGCAAGTTGTACATGGGTATACAACCCTGTTGACTGGATGACCGACAAGGTCAGGAAAAGATGGCGACCATTGTAGTGACATGGCATCTAGTCTGCAGAGGCCATAACATCTTACACAAACAAGGTGTAACTTGAAGGCCTACACGTGTATTTGACGATGACGCACGTACACGTGGACGAATCTGATCTAATAATATAAATCGACCTACTGTTCATCGCCTATAAATAGCCTATCTGCACCATTCCCAAGGTACATTCATTCTAACCTACTTACCTTATCTGCACATTACCTTATTGAACCTTGTCTTACTTTGGCATCCGAGTGGTTTCCTCGGCAAACCCCCCAAGACCAGTTGATACGCTCAAGTTATACGAAGTTTTTATGATATTTTGGGTGCACTTTGCTAAGGGTTTGTTCGTAATTGTTAATGTTTGCATATAAATCAACCTTAGCAGAAGTTCGGAGTTTTGCGAGATAATTTGTGTTAATGTCATGTATTCCGAGCTTTCAAGGTGAAATGGATTTGAATGATGTTTGATTGAAGTTGTCTTTGGAGAGCTTGGGAAATTTGGCATCGTAGCATAATGGGCAAACATCGGAAGCAAAGCACCAAGCACGCGAGTAACCTCGACCCCCAGCAGCTATGGTCAGGGCACAACAATGCAGCGCTCGTAGCCAGCACCGAAGCAGCCCCAAGCAAGCAGGTCGCACCTCGCGATGAAGCTCGCGACTCGCGACCCGCACTGCCAGCAGCGATCAATGCAGCTCGCGACCCGTGAAGTAGCTCGCGACTCGCGATCCCTGCCTTCACACCTCGCAATGCATGTCGCGACTCGCGACCCTCGCGCCCAGGCCATTTTGTGCGGATGTCAGTCAGCTCTTCGCGACTCGAGACCAGTAGCACGACTCGCGACGCTTAAGTCGGTTTGGGGCCACGTTTTGTGCGGGGTTTAAAAGCCTCCTAAAACCTATTTTCTAGGAGAAGAGAGAAGGAGCAGTGCTGAAATGGAGGAGAGAGAAAAAAACACTCCTCTCTTAATTTTCCTTCCTCACTTTTGTTATCTTTCTTAGTTTTCTTAGTTTTCTTAGAGATTTCAATGTTGGATTTGGTTTTTGCTATCAGATTGTAGCTTGAACTGTTCTTGAAGAAAATTAACATGAAGCTTCAACCGTTATTGTGAGATCTTTCCTCTCTATCTATTTTCCTTAATTATGGTTTAATTTCTATAATTATGTTCTATGATTTTTGTATAATTATGCTAGGAACGTTACTAGTTTGATTGTGTAATTAATCTAATGCTAGATTTAAGAATAGAATCGGATTGTTTTATTCTTTTATCAATTGGTAGCAAACTAGGGAATAACTTAGATGCAGATCGTCTTGGTTATTTCTTGGGGAAATTGAATCAACCGTTGAATGTTTATCGCGTGTATGACATTAGCGTCTATTGGTTCTCTCGTGTTTATTGTTGCTATTGGATTGAATTTAGACGCTGATCGGACTAGGTTATCCTTTAGTTAGGGTTTTATAGTCACGCTGATCGTGCTATTCAACTAAGAATAAGGAGAATACGAGATTAATTCTCAACAATAGATAATTATGGAAATAATTAGAGTTGAGGTTCAATGATCGATAATGAAATTGAAGTGGATGTTAATCGGATTCAAGATCTTTCCGTATTGATTGCTCATTTTATTTATATGCTAGTTAGTTGTAGTTTATTCATAACTCTTTTGAAACCCCCCTTGTTATTAGGTTTCTCGGCCCTTAGCTTAATCTAAGTACTGATTCACGCTAAATATTAAACTCGTCCCTGTTTCCCTGTGGATACGATCCCTACTTCCATTATACTTGCTTAGTGTGCATGAGAGTAGGAGAAATTTATCTTTGGATAGGTGTACACGGCAAACGCCTACCACCAGTCATTCTTGTTACTTGTGTAGGTACTCGACATCAAGAGAACTGACAATTCGCAACGACGCCAAGCTTGTTTTACACCCGAAACAATGGGGATGATTTGATAGTAAAGCTATGGACCAGTCCCACTACATTAAAAAAGAAAAAAAGGAAAAAACGAAATTGCAAAGCAAACACTAGTGTGAAAAAATGGTGCAATAGGAATAATTATTCATCGCGAAATCAAGAATGAGTACGCAAGTCATTTTTAGTAGTTCAGAGAAATGTTAAAAATGTTTCTTAGAAATTAAGAGAAATGGAAAAAAAAGTTATAAGGAACAAGATTAACACAACAACACAAAAGATCACCATAAGCTTGCGATTTGAATTACGGTACACACTTAAAACGAAGATGTAGGATTGTTCATGGATGGTTAATCGTCCCGAAACGGCATTTCGTTTCGGTAATCGAATATATTGGTTCGCCATTTTTGTGATTATAACCGGTCAAACTGGTAACCATTTAAGCGGTTAACCGGTTTTTCAGTACGATTTTCCGGTTAACCATCACTAGTGGAAAAAAACGGAAGGGCTGCGGTCAAAACAGCCCTAAGGGCTGCGTTTTTGGCCAGCAGCCCTTTCTGTAGCAGCCCTTCAATAAAAGTGAAGGGCTGCGGTTTAGGCCAAAAACCGCAGCCCTTCCATATTGGAAGGGCTGCGATTTTGGGCTTAAACCGCAGCCCTTCTTTGTACAAAGGGCTGCGGTTTTGACCATAACCGCAACCCTTTTGACCCAAAAAAAACAATTTTTTTTTTTTTTTTTTGCATTGTTTTACTCCTAAATATCAAGAAATTTAGGACGTAAACTGGTAAGATTGAAAAGGCGAGAACATCATAGTCCAAAAAACGCAAATTAATCAGAAAACACAACTAACTTCTTCTTGCATAAGAATTCAAGACAACTTGATGCAAATGTCTCGCAACAGCAAAGCAAATTTGAACAGAAATCTCTCTCAAACGAATCAACAACATAAAATCAAATTAATTCCACAAAATAAAATAAAAAAACCAAAAATACGAAAAAATAAATTGATAAAAAATCGAGTAAATCTCGAACCCTAGATCTCAAATTAATCTCGAACCATCTCAAATCAATTACATAAAACTAGAAAAACCTAAAATTAACAAAAAAAAATACGAAAAATACCATCAAAAACCAACAAATACAAAAAAAAAATTAAAAATGACAAACTAAAATAAAAAACGAACCAACCCTAGATCTGGTGTGAGCGACGGCAGAGGAGACGCGAGTGGTTTGTGCGAATGCCGGCAAGGTGGTGTGAGCGACGGCAGAGGAGACGCGAGTGGTGCGCGCGAGAGGAGGGGGTGTGGTGGTGTGAGCGACGGCAAGAGGAGACGTGAGGAGGGATTTGTGCGAATCTTCGGCGAGGTGGTGTGAGCGACGGCAAAGGAGACTTGAGTGGTGCGCGCGAGAAGAGGGGGTGTGGTGGTGTGAGCGACGGTAAGAGGAGACGCGAGGAGAGCCCGAGAGACGAGAGACGAAGGAGGATTTGTGGTGGTGGTGTGAAGATTTGTGGTGGTGGTGTGAAGATTTGTGGTGGTGGTGGTTTGAAGATTTGTGCGTGAGAGACGATCGACGAGGGAGATTTGTGAGATTTGTGAGAGAGAGGAGGAGAGAGAGGAGAGAGAATGAGGGTTTAATAAGGAGCGCCGAATATTTTAAAAGCCCGCCTACTGAATTCCTTCCAAAATATTTAAAAGCCCATTAAAATAATATTTTCGCGGGTGGGTAAAGGGCTGCGGTTAGCCCAAAAACCGCACCCTTCGTAAATGAAGGGCTGCGGTTTTTGGGCTAACCGCAGCCCTTCACTAAAAGGGCTGCGTTTTTAAAAAAACCGCAGCCCTTCGTTTACGAAGGGCTGCGGATTTTGGGCTAACCGCAGCCCTTCACTATTAAGGGCTGCGTTTTTAAAAAAACGCAGCCCTTGCACCGCAGCCCTTCCGTTTTTTCCCCCTAGTGCATTTACAGTGACTCAAGTTTCATTTATTTATTTTACTTATATATATAATTTTCACTTTTTCTCTGCATAAAAAATTTAACATTAATGCAAAATTAACTAAACAATTGACGACACTAAACTACAACCTACTATTATATTGTAAAAAAGGTTTCAACAAAATACATATATTAAAAGAACTAAAATGCGACTACAAGAAGCCTAAGGAGGCACGAAATTGTAAATTGTACTAGTTAGCTATTACAACATTATTACAAAGGTGACTTTTTTCTCTTTAGACTGCATCAAGAGACTTTTTTTTTTCTTTTTTCTTTTCGGAACTCACCAAGACACTTTAGTTTAATCAGTAATTGCTACTATTACTAGTTAATAACTTATAATTAGTATGTGAGTAAGACAATAACAACTAAAAATGAAGTTTAGACGTAATAACTAATAACAAATTAATCTAATTATTATGAAATAAATCAAGAATAATTAAATAAAATAAATATGTTTGGTTTTTGTGATCACCACTATCAAGGTGCTATAGTGAGTTGCTACAAAGCCCAACACCATAAAGTTGACAAAAGCACCATATACTAGCAATTCAAAAGTAAAAGGAACAAAAAGATATATGAATAAGGGGGAAAACCATTTCCATAACCATGTGGTACAAGGAGAAAAACATGGAACAAGGCTTTTGAAGCCTTTATTCCAACATCAAAAATTAATCTTATAAATATTTTCAAGTGTTAAACCCTTATAAAAGGACAAACTATGTACCCTTAATAATTGTTACTTGTTAGGTCACATAGAAATTTTTTGGTTTATGTTGACGACTGAGGAGTGAGGACCCAATAGTTTTATAAATTAGTTCTTAATAAACATGGCAATAATTTATTAATGAATATAAAGCAATCTAATATAGATGTGGCATTTCCCTAAAAAAAAAAATATAGATGTGGCAATAGTTCGTACGTACTTCATAGAAATCTTCATCCAAAAGCTGATGTTTAGAAAAGAACATTTCCCGCGCTTTTCTCCATTTGACATGAATTTTCTTGCAGTTAGAATATTGATGTTCTTCCGCTGATATCAAAAATAAAATAAAAATATTGATGTTCTTTATGCACCAAGAAGAATATATTGATGTTCTTTATGCAAGTGGGCGATTACGAGGCTGCATATATTACAAAATATAATTGAATGCGTATCCTTTTACCATTTTAATACTACTTCATTCTAAAATAAATGAAACACTTATTAGTTTAGACCGTTTCAAAATATATGAAACATTAAATTACTTTATTTGGTATTCGCTTTTCTCTATATCTCTCCTGATCACTGTTTATGCAAATTTTTGCATTAACATCACAGGCAATAATTGGGACGTCAATCAACCAGATTATAATGACTTATGGAAGATAAACGCAAGGGGATCAATAGGGAATGCCACAATGAGATGGTGACGTGGAAAAACCCCGATGAAGATGGGTAAAAAACCGCGGGTGGAGATGAGTCCACCAATCTACTATATGCAACTGATGCTCAAAGTGAACGACAGTCAGACACCCTAGGATGATAGATCTAAATACAAAGTGTGAACTGTAAATAATAAAGGAATTATGGAATTGTAAATAATTCTTAAGTAAATATTTTTGTGCTCTCGAATGCTCAATGTGTAGTAGCAGTGATGATAGCTTGTAATCCTTTTCCAATCAGATCAATGAGCTTTATATACTTTTTCACACATGACGCCATCCCAAGAATCTTGGAAGTAGTTGGCAACAATCTCGCATGATCTTCCTATTCTTATGCCACGATACTTGACCATACATTTGAAAGCTGAACTGATGGGTGAAGCAATGACTAAGTCTTCCTCAACCTTCGCTGGTCCGTTAACCCTTTCACTCAGTCCTAGCGTCACATCGTTGTTCCTTGCATCAACGTCCATCTGTGAAATTTTTACTAGAATAGTTTGCCCCCAATTGTTGAAATGGGGATAACAAAAGAGTCATGAAACAATTGAAATATTACAAAATAGATCCCCTGCGCAATTGAAATATTGCCAGGTAAACTTCAAAATCTTTAACTTCAATTTTCACAAATAATCGATGGCTCCAAATAGATGTAGTATTAGAAATATCACTAAGGCGCATGAGAAAACAAAAGCAAAAGAAAAAATAGTGGCAGTGAAAAATGAAATTGATGAAGAACAATCAACCATGTATGAAGATGATCTAATAAAATTCCGAGACTTAGGAAACTTAGCAACCGGCACAATTTTAAGGAACGCTGAACCGGATGAACGTCCTGAGGCTGCCCAGAAGACTGGGTTGTTTTCCATGAATACCTTTTCAAAATCGGGTTCAGGCTACCCTTTCCCCCAATAATTAGAGACTTGTTGCAAGTTTATGGAATAAGCCCAGAGCAATTGATGCCTCAAGTGTGGAGAGTCTTGAGCATCGTTGACAGGGTCACTGCGTCATGGGACGATCCGTTCACCCTTCAAGACTTACTATATTGTTAGGAGGTTAGAGTTAAGACTAGGAACCGTCTGGCACTTCATGTCAAAGTGAAGATGAACGCGGTGGTTGAGGGTATGCAATCAAACGACATAGGCGGGAAAAACCGGTACATCTTCATCAAAAAATCGTCTTTGGGGAACTTAGGAAGTTTTTTGAATCTGGAACGTAGAAGGTTTGTAAGTTTCTTTTGAGTTTTCTTAGCGTCCGGTCGTTAACACCATCCTTACGTCATCTTCTTTGCATATCTGAATCCAAAGCTGCTGGGACATCGAGAGGTTTATGAGCAAAAGTGTGAAGAGTTTTTAGAAGTAAACGTAGAGGAACGGACATTCAAGAAGGGTGTCGCTACAGATGGCGTCCGGTAATCGATTCACTTATATTTCCTTGTTTGCCGTTTTTATCTTTGTCTCTAACACTTTCATTGTCGCTTGCAACATAATCTACTCAATCGAGGCAACAGGGGTCCATGGATAGCAAGGCCATTACTGAGGCGTTAAAGAAGATGAAGAGAGAGAAAGAACACGCCGAACGGTCGGCAGCTGTGAAAGCGGCACTGTCATCAACGAAAGTGTCTGAGAACAAAGATCGCTTCGTTGTCCATGTCGACGACGACGAAGCTGACGCTCCTTTAACAAAAATGCAAAAAATTGAGTTTTCTGGCCCTGCTGACAAAGAGGGTCCATCCTACAACGTCACTGTCCCAAGCGACTTGATGTCATTGAGCAGGTCAATTTGGCCTGAAACTGAGAAATATCTCTTTCCTTGTGCTGAGGAACGACTGCGGGAGTGTCCTATGCCAGGGCTGATGTCGGATGACCTCGAGCTAATATTCCAGGTAGGATAATCGCTTGCATTTTTTGCTTCTTACTTCATCACAGGATAATTTCTGACTGTTGTCGTTATGTCCTAGGCTTCTCAGAACTTCCTGATGGTGAAGAAGGAGATGTAATTGCTGTTAAGGAGTCATCAAGCGATCAAGGTCAAAGCTGAGAAAAGTGAAGCGTCTTTGAAAGAGAAAGAGCTGGAAGTTCAGAAGGCCAATGTGAAGGACGCCACTTCTGAGGAGGCCTTAAATAAGAAATAAGAGGAACTGCGAACGGCAAAAAGGGAAAGCCAAGGAAGCTAAGGACGCTTTGACTGCTCGCGATGGGGAATTGGAGACGTTGCAAGCACAGGTTGCTAGCATGAAAACGGAGATTGACGGTCTTGAAGCTGAAGTGACTACCCGGTTGAAGGCCCAATTGATGTACCAGTTCATGATGGGGCACACTTCCTCTTGGGACCCTAGGAAGGAGATCGATCTTTACCTGGAGTGGGCCGGCTCTATGAAAGACTTGATTGACGCAGATGAAGGGACCAAAACAACGGCTGAATGTTCTCTGGTTGTTGGTCGGAAGGAAGGAGATGCTGTAGCCTCTAGTGCAGCCTTTATCGCGTTTGACGCACAGAAGGGTGACCCCCTAGAGAAAGAAATCATACCTGAAGTCTCAACGTCTGAAAAGCCTGCCGATGTTCCCGACATTTAATATTTTAAGTCTTAAAATGTTAGTCTTCTGAATCTTTGAAAAAATTATCTTTTGGGTCGCTCATGGGAGCGACCATAACTTCTGTACTTTTGGGTCACTCATAGGAGCGACCATAACTTCTGTACTTTTGGGTCGCTCATGGGAGCGACCGTAACTTATGTTTTTGGGCCATTCGTGGGAATGGTCATAACTTTCAATTAATCCTATGCATTTTTTGCCTTATGTTTTATTCGTGCCATTTTTCTAGCGGCATGCAAACAATACAGGTGCTTTGAAACCCCCTTAGTTGTTTTGAACAGTTGTCCTTAGGAAAAAATATACATAAAACAACATATATCTACTTACTTGAATATTGTAGGTCGTGTGTTTGTGATGACATTGTTTGATTAGTTCTACTGTCACAAGCTAGTTGCATTGATTACTACAAGCATTATTTAAATAAACGTCAGAGCTGACGTTGCGTCAATACGCAAACTTTAAAACTTGGTCAATCTTTGACTTATTGGAAAACGTTGTCGCTGGCTACTACGTTTGAATGCGACGAAATTATTGATATGAAAAACCTGGAAAATAACGCACAGTAATTCTTCGTTGTTGTAGTCCCAACGATGTTGCGCTGACAAATTTATTGAAAACACAGGAAATAAATGAACTAATCTAGATAACACTATGATACTTAGCTAGAAATGGTATCTCTTGAGATGGATTGCGCTCCAGCTTCTTGGGACCATGGTGCCATCGCGTTGTCGTAACCGATATGCCCCATTGCCAACACCTCTGCTGATATGGTAAGGACCTTCCCATTTAGGACCTAACTTACCTGCGTTTAGCTCTTGTGTGTTATGGAACACTTTCCTTAACACCCAATCGTCTTCACTGAAGATTTTAGCTTGTACGTCTTTGTTAAAACTTCTTGCGACAATCTGCTGTTGCGCTGCCATTCGTACTAACGTTGCATCTCTTAGCTCTTCTATGGTATCAAGGTCGTTAGCCATTTCGTCGTAATTTTGCTGCTACGTCAATAGACCATACCTGGCAGTTGGGATACTAATCTCAGACGGTAAGACTGCTTCGCAACCATATACCAATGAGAAAGGCGTTTATCAGGTCGCGGTGCGTGGCGTCGTGCGACTAGCCCATAGGATGGATGGTAGTTCTTCCGCCCATTTTCCCTTTCCTAGCTTTGAGACACTTCTTCAGTGAATCTATGATGGTCTTATTGTTGGGCTCAGCTTATCCATTGGCTTGAGGATATCTGGGCGTTGATGTCAACAGTGTGATATTCCATTCGTCGCATAAACGTTTGGTTTTATCACTCATGAACTGCAACCCATTGTCGCATATAATTTCTGACGGTACTCCAAACCTGCAAATAATGTTAGTATGTATAAAAGAAATTACCTCTTTATCACGTACATGTTGAAACGACTCTACCTCTATCCATTTGGAAAAATAATCAGTTAGTGCCAACATAAAGACCTTCTGTACTGGGGCTGGAGGTAGCTTACCAACTATATCCATTCCCCATTTCATGAAAGGCCAAGGAGTTAAAGTAGGATGCAACATTTCAGAAGGTTTGTGCGTCATACCTGCATGTCAATGACAACTGTCACATTTCTCGACGTACCTGATTGCGTCCTGCTTCATTGTTGGCTAGTAGTAACCCATCCTTAACGCACGATTGGATAAACTGCTTCTGTCAGAGTGATTACCACATGTTCCTTCATGGTGGTCTTGTAGAACTTGGCTCCATTGACGCTTATCCAGACATCGCAAGTATGGTTCTGCGATAGATTTTTTGAGCAATACTCCTTGGATGACAACATACCTGGATGCTTTGAAGTGCAACTTTCTTGCGACTATTTTGTCATCTGGTAACACGTCATTAGTTAAATAGTCTAAGATTGGCTTGGTCCAGTTGGTACTTACCTCGACGTCGTCATGGTTAACGTCACTCATATGGCCGTCGTCTTCGCTTGCTGTATTAACGACAACATCTGTGACATCTACTTTCATACTTAATGCTGGTGTCATGAGGTGGACGATTGGGACGGATGTGAACAACGAATCTCTCAGGGACGATCCCAAATTTGCGAGTGCGTCAGCTTGAGTATTTTGGTCTCTTGGTACGTGCATTATACAGAGAGGGTTAAACATCTTACTTTTATCCTTTGCGACCTCCAAGTATGACGCCATTTTTTAGTCTTTAGCAGCAAATTCTCCTTTAAGCTGGCTGACTATTAGGAGTGAGTCACTGTATACTTTCAACGACTTTGCCCCCAAGTCGCTGGCTAAGGTCATTCCTGCAATCAACGCTTCATACTCTGCTTCGTTGTTTGTCGCTTTGAAGTCGCAACATACTGATTGCACTATCTTGTAACCTTGTGGTGACTTCAGTACAACACCTAGACCTGCACCACGAAAATTAGACGATCCGTCAACAAATAACGTCCAAGGCGTCGTTACGCGTGGCCCGATGCGAACGACTTCCTCATTTGCCAACTTCTCTAGTTCTGGACTGAAGTCTGCCACAAAGTTAGATAGGGCTTGAGACTTGATTGCTGTCCGGGGTAGATACTTGATGTCGTATCCACTTAAAGCTATCACCCATTTTCCATGCGACCTGTCAATTCTGGTCTACGCAGGACACTTTTAATCGGGTAGTTAGTCATAACAACGACATTATGTGTTTTAGCTTTTTTACAGCAGTAACTAAGGCTAGTATAAGCTTTTCAACAGAGGAATACCTGGTCTCTGCGTCTAACGGAGACGTACTGACGTAATAGTTTGGGAGTTGTTGACTTTGTGCTTCTCTAGTTAAGACTGCACTTACTGACGCGTTGCTGACTGCGAGGTAAAGTTGTAGCGTCTCTCCATCGCTTGGCTTGGATAACAAGGGTGGAGTAGCTAGATAATGTTTGAGCGTCTGCAAAGCGTCTTCATGCTCCTTTTTCTAATCAAACCTTTGTTCTTCCTTAAGACGTCGTAAAATAAGTGACCCTTGTCGGATGACCTGGATATGAAGCGATTGAGCGCAATGGACACGTCCGGTTGCTTTCGTACTTCTTTGACGTTCCTTGGTGATTGGATGTTTATCAACGCTTTGATTTGGTCAGGGCTTGCCTCGATTCCTCTTTGCGTCACGACGTAACCCAGGAATCTTCCTACATCAACACCAAATGTACATTTAGCGGGGTTGAGTTTCATACCGTACTTTCTAAGGACGTCGAACGCTTCTGACAAATATTGGATATGGTCATCTGCCTTTTTAGATTTCACTAACATGTCATCAATGTAAACCTCCATTATGTCGCCATGTTGATCTTTGAACATTTGGTTAACTAGCGGTTGATACGCCGCCGCACCTGCATTTTTTAGTCCAAAGGGCATTACTTTATAAAATAAATACCTTTGTCGGTGACGAATGCTGTTTTCTCTTGGTCGTCTGGATGCATTAATATTTGATTGTATCCAGAGTATACGTCCATGAATGTCAAAAGCTCGTGACCTGCCGTCGCGTCGACCATGGCGTCTATGTGTGGAAGTGGGAACGAGTCCTTTGGACAAGCTTTGTTCAGATCTGTAAAGTCAATACAGACTCTGCACTTGCCATTTTTCTGCTGACAACAACGACGTTAGCTAACCAATCAAGATATTTAACTTCTCTCACTTTACCTGTGTCAATCAATTTCTGGACCTCGTCTTTTATGATTTGATTGCGTTCAGGTTCGAATTTACGACGCTTCTGCTTGATATGTTCAGGATCGACATTCAACTTGTGGGTGATCACGTCTGGGCTTATACCTTTCATGTCTTCATGGGACCATGCAAAACAGTCTTGGTTAGCCGTTAAAAAATCAATTACATGATTTCGTAATTCAAGTGACAAGGTAGCTCCGATTCGTACGACGCGGTCTGGGAAATCTGGATCAAGCACCACTTCATCGATTTGCTGCTCGTGAGGTTGGATCTGGTACTGATCCGTTTGTTAATTGCTAAATGGTCGCTTGGGGTGGCTTGAGCAACGAGCTATAGCATTCTCGAGCAGCTTTATGTTGTCCTTTGATTTCTTGTATGCCCCATTTGGTGGGAAACTTGAGCGTTTGATGATATGGTGATAGCACTGCTTTCATCTTTTGGATCCAAGACGTGCCAAGCATGACGTTGTATGCAGATTGGTAATCAAGGACGTTGAATTTGGTCTGCAAGTTGACTCCTTTGGCGTAGGTGGGCAAAGTGATCTCGCCAACAGTTTGTTGCGTCTCTCCACTGAATCCGACCAGGTGCGTTGATTTCTTCGTGATGTCCCTGTAATCAAGACCCATATCTTCTTCTAAGGCGCTTTTGAACAAGATGTTGGTCGAGCTTCCACCGTCGATCAGAACTCGTCGCAGTAGGCAGTTGCTGACTGTCAAGGAAATGACCAGTCCATCGTGATGCTCTTCGTCGCATACGTCGTCATCGTCGAAGGTGATGGACATTGCTTTCAATTTCTATTCGTCATCTGACCTGCAATCTTTAGGAACTTTGGACGAGGGGGAACCCTCTCTTGCTAGCCTTTTGGCTGCTGAATACATTAGTCCAGAAACGTCAGAACCTCCAGAAATTACGTTAATTACCTTAACATGTGAGGGGGATGCAAGTGGATTTTGCTTTGGTGGATTTTTGTCGAAGGATGTTTTCCCGTTGTCGCTGAGAAGATCGTGCAGATGTCCTTTATTCAACATGAACGTAACTTCTCTCTTGAGTGCTATACAAGCTTCAGTTCGGTGGCCATGATCGTGATGGAATTGACACCATTTGGTTTGATCCTTCTGAGCGTCTGGTCGGTCATTCTTTCTTGGCCAGCAAACGGGCGCACCGATCTTTGTTAGGGCATTCATGACGCCTCCGACGTCAACCGAGAAGCCATACGACTCAACGTCAGGATATGCGCTGGGATCTGCCTTTGCGTCAATACCTGCACCATCCGACACATCATCAAAGTTGTGTACCTGATTTGGTCTATTATAGGGATGGGGTCTCCAGTTGTGCTTCTTCGGTGTGAACGTCTTGCGATCTCTGGGGCATTCTGATACATGACGTGTTGATATGGTGTTGAGGATCGCGTCGTCTTCTTCCAATCGCATGTGGGCTAATGACGCGTTGATATGGTGTTGATATGGTGCAAGAATACTTGGTGAGGCGATTGTATAACTTCTACCTGAGGATGAGTCCTTTCTTGAAACATTCAATAGCAGTCTTAGTGTCTAAATCTTTGATTCCAATCATTTCATTATTAAAACGGTTATAATAATCGCGAATAGGTTCTCCCGACGCCATATAAGTCAATGGTCTGCTTTTCAAGACCGCAACTTCCTTCGAATTTGCTATAGAACTTGTTGACCAAGGTTGAGAAGTTGCCAATGCTTCATGTCTTGAGAGATCCGAGCCACTTGAGGGTCGGTCCGGTCAGCGCCACTCCAAAGGATTTGCACATGCATGCTTCGACCAGGTGTCATGGAATGGACGCTTGCCACATCTGCTGTTTGTATTGGGCGACGTGCTCCGTTGGATCGGTAGATCCGTCATAGGTGGCAGTCAGGGAAATTGAGCTTCTTTGGCAATGCTGCTTTCGCGATCTCTTCAATGAACGGGGACGCTGCATAACTGTCGCGATGCTTGACGACGCTTGGGGTTGGAGCAACCGAATCATCTGGCAATTTTGTCTCTCGATCAGAGCCATCCTCTTGGCCATGACATCCCTTTCTTTGAGAGGACCATTATCAGGGGTTTCGCCGTTTCGATCTGCTTCACCTTCTGCGTCGCCTATATCGTCTAGATCTTCAGAGTCGGTGCTTTCTTCATCAGAGTAAGGCTGCATGGTAGGGATGTCATTGATGTTGCGAGAACGTTATTTCTTGGATGCCTTAGTTGATGCCAATTCCTCTTGTAACTTTTGAACTTGCTATTTTGATGTCGTGAATTCGGAGGACAGACGTTCATTGTCCTTTTTCATTTGCTCCGTCTGAGCTTTCATCTGCTCATAGGCGGCTTGCATTTCGCTGGAATCCATTGATGTCAAAAGAGTGAGAACACTTGGTCGTTAACGTAAAAAGATGTAAGATTTGGCTGATGGCCCCACGGTGGGCGCCAAATTGTTTATGCAGATTTTTGCCTTAACGTCACAGTCAATAATTAGGACGTCAATCAACTAGATTATAATGACTTATGGAAGATAAACGCAAGGGGATCAATGGGGAATGACACAATGAGATGGTGATGCGGAAAAACCCCGATGAAGATGGGTAAAAAATCGCGGGTGGAGATGAGTCCACCAATCTACTATATGCAACTGACGCTTAAAGAGAACGACAGTCAGTACACCCTAGGATGATAGATCTAAGTACAAAGTATGAACTGTAAATAATAAAGGAGTTATGGAATGGTAAATAATGCTTAAGTAAATATTTTTGTGCTCTCGAATGCTTAATGTGTAGTAGCAGTGATGATAGCTTGTAACCCTTTTCCAATCAGATCAACGAGCTTTATGTACTCCTTCACACTTGATGCCATCCCATGAATCTCGAAAGTAGTTGGCGACAATCTCGCATGATCTTCCTATTCTTATGCCACGATACTTGACCATACATTTGAATGTTGAACTGATGGGTGAAGCAATGACTAAGTCTTCCTCAACCTTCGCTGGCCCGTTAACCCTTTGACTCAATCCTAGCGTCGCATCGCCGTTTCTTACGTCAACGTCCATCTGTGAAATTTTGACCATAACAATCACATAGGTCCCTCTTTTCTTTCTCCTTATATCTCTCATATCCCAAATCCCCGATTTAAGGCCCTACGTTCCATTTGAAACAGAATGGAAGAAGTAATAGATTTTCTTTGCTCAAGAAAAAAAAATAGATTTGCTTCCTTCACATAGAAAAAAAATATTGTATGTAGATGACTTGGATTGAGTGTTGACTTAACACTTAATGCATGAATATCATTTGTTTTTTTTTTATATATAATTTGGTCTTTTATTTAATTGGGCCAGTGGCCAAATGGGCTACATTAGATGGTCAGTAGGAGACCAGAGCTCATACACAAATCAAAAAGTGAAGAATTAACAAAAATAATATAGTGAGTGAAATCAGTAGGTATAGCTAAATCCAAGCCAAAAATTCTGATTTCCTGTGAAGACCTTGTTTGGCAAGAGTATCAACCACCTGATTAGAGCTTCTTCCTTGGTGAATGATGGGGAAGGAAGGTGGGCCTTTTGAAGCATTCCTTATGAAGTTCAGCTGAAAGGCAAGGTTCCACGGGCCACAACTGTCATTGTTGCACCAGTTTACAACATCCATTGAGTCTGATTCAAGGATGAAACTTGAGCGAGCGAAACGATCGTCTTGAACTGTGATTTGAATTGCTCGGAATATCGCATGAACTTCAGCATGATTGATCTCCATTTTGGGGATTGGAGAGGAATATAAGCATAAGAATTCACCTTTGCCATTTCTGAGGACACCACCAATGGGAGAAAAATTTGAGAGAGGATGGAAGGAAGCATCAACGTTCCATTTAAAATATCCATCATGTGGTGCTGACCAAGGTTGAGGTGAAGTGGCCATCTTTGCAAATGGACCAAATGACTTCATCTGATGAGTTTGTGCGATGAAAACATCCTGTAGCATGCGCTGAAGGGATTCTAATTCAGTGAGATCTCGGACACGGGTACTTCTAAGCCTAGAGAAACTCCAGCGCTAGTGGAGGCCTTCCCAAAACCTTAAAGATGCAATGGAGGCTTGTTGATGTGAAGATAGGAGAAATAGCCTAGGAAAGAGAGTTTTTAGGGGGGATTTGCCAAGCCATATGTCGGTCCAGAATTTTGTATTTAGGCCATTGCCCACCTTTTTGCGGATTCCACTATGGGCCAGGGCCTTGGTTGTTGTGTTGTTCAGTATTGCGGCACAGAGATTCTTCCATGGCCCTCCGAATTTTGGGATTTGCAAATCATATGGAATAAAGTGAGGAGGGTAGTTGTATTTGCACTCAATGACGCTTCTCCACAAGGCCTCAGGTTCAGAGCAGTACCTCCAGAGCCATTTGAAAAGGAGTGCAAGATTTATGTGAAGTAAGTTGCCAACCCCTAATCCACCAAGATTTTTAGGTAATTCAACCGTATTCCATGCCACCAAAGGGAGATAATTTTTTTCACCGCTGCCACTCCATAAAAAAGATCTATGAATCTTATTAATCTTGTTTATCACCCCCATTGGAATTGGGAAGAGTGACATGAAGTATAGTGGGAGACTTGATAGGGATGATTTGATAAGTGTTAGACGACCACCAATAGATAAAAATTTTCCTCTCCAAGCTAAGATGATAGCTTTTTTTTTTCCAATTTCAAGAGAATAGGCTCCCAAGATGCAATTCGGGAGAGTGAACCGCCAATTGGGAGTCCCAAAGTATGTGCAGGGGAAGTTGCCCTTCTTGCAAAGGAGGGAATTTGCTGCGCTACTAAGCCACGAGTCTGATACGTTCAAGCTCATGATGGAGCTTTTATGAAAATTCACCTGGAGTCCTGTTACGAAATGAAACAAGATTAGTGATTTTTTGATGTTGAGTAAGTAATCCAGATCCGGAGGACAAAAACTAATGTATCATCAGCATATTGAAGGTGCGTAATTTTTTTGCCTACTGGGCAGATTTCAATTCCTTCCCAAGGCCCTAGAGAAGTTGCACTCTCAATAACCAAGTGAAGAACTTCGACCAATATCAAAGAGGAAGAAAGAGAGAGGGGGTCGTCCTGACACAAACCCCGCTGTAGTTTGATAGGGGGAGATGGCGATCCATTTATGAGAATGGATGCATATGCCAAGGTAACATAAGCAAGGAGCCAATCAATCCATTGCTTCGGAAAGTCCATTTGATAAAGCGCCCATTCTAAAAATTTCCAAGAGACATTATCAAATGCCTTGTGGAAATCTAGTTTGAGGAGGGTTGCTTTGGTGTGATAACGCTTACAGAATTCAATGATTTCAGCAACAACCATAGCTCCATCAAGGATTCGTCTTCCTTTCACAAAGGAAGATTGGAAAGGGCTGATGATTGAATTCATAACCGGTTGAAGACGCATTACCAATAACTTAGCAATGATTTATAGAGGCAACCGACCATGCTGATCGGGCAGAAATCCTTGAAGCCTTCTTGTGAGAGAGTTTTGGGGATTAGCGCAATGAACGCTATATTGCTGCCTCGAGGAAGGCGGAAGGATGACTAGAATTCTCTAACCATGCTTGTAGACACATAATCGTGTCTCCGCATTAAAGGATCCAATGATGAAACATACCGCGGTATTAGTTGACGCGACCCAACGGAAGAGCAATCCAAAATTGTGTTTTGAAATGATATTCTAAAGCCCAATTAATTGTTCATGATGATTAATTGTATTTTAAGCCCATAAAATGTTTTAATTCCACTTAAGAGCCTAATTAAATATTTATTATTTTAATAATTATTTTTTATAAATATTTTTATTATCTTTGATAAATATTTTAAATATAAATCAGGTTGCGTAGAATCAAAACCCGAATATGCTGGAATATGCGCCGGACGCGGCGCATGGCTGCGCCACGCGCCACGTGCGTCCGAGCGCATTGGCCATGTTATTTCACTAGGAACAATACAAGAGGGGGGTGAATTGTATTTGTTGAAATAAACGTAACTTTTTGCAGAATTTTAAACTTTAACAAAGAAACAAGCTAAAGGAACACAAGGGATTTTTACGAGGAAAAACTTCTTGGGCCCAATAAGAAGAAACAACCTCGACCACTAGGGATTTTAAACTCAACTCTTTCACTAATTAGGCCAAACAACTTTGTTACAACCTAATTCTACTCACGGACCGCACCTTGAATTCCTAAACTCAAGTTCCTGAACAACTGTTCCCTTAGCAGCTGTTTCTCTCAACTTCACTTGAAGTTTTCTCACTTTAACTCGCTTCACTCAAAGCTTCTCTCTTACAGAACTTCACTCAAAGTCCCCTTACCCCAAAAACCAAAATACAATTGATCAAATAAACTTAGTGGAATTAGAGTAAGAAGGCAAAGAACAAATGGCTTTTATGAGAGATTGAAGACACTGACACTTTACTTAGTTAAACTCACTAATTCACTTGGTCAGACACACTTTGGAACTTAATTAGATATTAGTATTTATAGTGGTAATAACTTAGAACGTAGGATTAAAACATGTGTTAGTGGTAAAATCATTATCCCGTGATGTTCCTTACCCGGAGGAACACGTTCCTCATTCAACCCATGATCTCCATGATCACCGTTAAACATGGGAGATGATTATGTTACTGCTCCCTTAATTTTAGCAACGACTTAAAGCATTATTCGAAAATCTGATTTAATAAAAAACATTTTAATTATTAAACTCAAAATAAAATCCTTTTACCAAAAATATTATCTTTAAAATATTTTCCATAAAAACCGAAAAGGATATTTATCTTTTATAAAATCTTTTCCTTAAAAAGATTTTCCTTAAAATAAGATTTTTCCTTAAATAAAACGGTTACCTAGATTCTAGGCATAAATTACTCAACAGACATAAACAAATCGTTGTAATGCTTCATCCTAAGTCTAGTTCCTATTAATAGTCAGTTGCTTTAACTTATTAGTTAAATGCCAGTTCGTCTATTCCTTACAAAGGAACAAATGCTCATTCTCATTTTAAATTGCCATAGTTTCTTACCATTCTTACTCGTTCCTTTACAATGGAACTAGAAACAAAAAGCCTCGCTTTAGTCTTCTTGCTCCAATACTGCTCCAGTATCAAATCGTGAAACATATTTACTTAGTCTTCAAAATCCCAACTTTATTTCTTCCTTGACTTAGTATCCTCTTTGTTCCGTTCATTGATACCTTGAAATTCATTCATTTAAACAACTTGTTAGTCCAATACTTAGTTTGCATCTTTGTTCCTTTGTCATCATCAAAACTAGGGTTCAACAATTTCCCCCTTTTTGATGATGACAACAAAGTTACAAACTAAGGAAAACAAAAAATAATCATAAGAGATTAAAAAAGATAAAATAATAATTTATCTAATTTAATTAAGGCAGATTAAGGATTTTTTTTCATGTTTTCAATGTTTTTTATTTTTCAATTTTTTAACGTAGTTTTATTTTTCAATTTTTTCAACTTAGTTTGTTCCTTATCTTTTCCCCCTTTGTCATCGTCAAAAAGATCAACCACTTGGTGATTTTGAGAAAACTGTAATGCACAAGACCTTGAGACCATTAACAAGCACCAAAAATGGTTAAGTTAGAAATTTCAAAGGTTAGACTTGCTCAAACATCAATCACATAATACTAGCCATTCCAAGTAAGAAATTATGCACACAAATCATAAACGAAGACAAATATAGCAAAAGTCATCTATTTATAGCACTTGTTCCATTAAAGGACAAAAGAGAAAAAGAAGAAAAGAAAAGAAACAAAAGCTAAGAATTCTTGTTCCTTTAAGAGAAACAAGAACTAGACATTAGGAAGGGAAGGGGAATGGTGTTCCTCGACGACTTCTGCCTCAACCACTTATTCCAACTTCTTCATCACCTCTCCATGTTGCCTATCAAGTTGTTGCTTCAAACTGTTAATGGCTTGGGCCATCATCTCCATGTTCTTTTGTTGTTCAATCACATTATCACTAAGGACTTTCATTAAACCCATCATTTAATCAGTTTTAGCATCTAAAGTCCAGTGAAGATGATTTTAAAACTTAATCATATGTTGAGCAGGGAGACACACTTCATTAACCCAACCAAACTCATCCCGAAGGAACTTGTTCCTTTCCCTTAGAACCGAGAGGCGGAAGATGGTTTAGGTGGAGGAACCGGGTGTTTTCTTGTGAAGGACCCGCTTGTTCCTCGGGAGAGAAACATAAGGTGAGGTGGTGGTGTAAATGGAAGGAAGAAAAGGGGGTTGTGGTGGAAGGTCAGTGGACGTAGAGGAGAAAGGATTTGGTTTTTTCATCTCAACCTTCAACTGTTCAAAACTGGAAGGAATAGAGAAGGATGAGGGAGAGATGGAAGGAATAGTTGTGAGAGTAACTGGGATTTTTGGTGAGGATGGAAGAGTTGGTTCCTGAAGTGAGTTGTGATCCTGTTCCTATGCATCAGATAGGACTAAAGGAGAGTCCTTATTTGAAGGAACAAGGACAGTTTTAGCAATTTTCAATCTAGTGCTTTGTCTAACTCTTTTAGGAACAGGAGGAGAAGCCTTTTTGGCAACAGTTTTGCGCCTCTTGGGTTTATGTTCCTTTGGTTTTGTAGGGGCAGGAACTTGTTCCTCCAGTATAACATCCACTGGTTCCTCTTCCACTGCCTTGGGCAGTTTTCTCTTGTGAGAGGAACTAGTAGCAATCCTCCCTTGAGTTAACACTCCATATTGGACAGAGAGGTCCAAACCATATAAAGTATTTTCATTGAGAATATTTCCTTGTTTTATCCCCAAGGTAGGCCAACCAGTATTCTTCACTTTAAAGTGAGAAAGAAGAGAGGTGATCAATGCACCATAGCCAACAACACAATGATTTTCAATGCAATGAGTTAGACGTTGGATAAAGAGAGAAGGGAAGTTTATTTGAATGTGGTGGTCAAGGCAAAACATATAATACATATCCAAGAGACCCACCTCATTCCTCTTTTCAGTTCGAGGAATGAGTGCTCTCCAAACAAGATTAAACAGAATTTTGTGGACAGGAGAAAGAAGATTGTGATTTATTTTGTTTTGGCCAGCAGTTCCCCCAAAGGATTCAACAATTTCATCTTGGGAGAAATTGGGAAAGGCGATAGTTCCTTTCCTCTTAAAATATAGATCAGTTCCTTTGCAAGGAACTTCCTATATTTTTGCTAAAGTTTCTTGGGAAAATTTTATTTTCTTCCCCCTAACTTCTGTAGTACATACTCCATCAGTGTTGATGAAGTTTGCACAAAATTCATCCATAGCTAAAGGAACTAAGGCATTATTAAAAGCGGTTTTAAACAAATATTCCATACCCTGTTCCTTTAGTATGTCGGTTAATTCATTGAATCAAACTTTCTTGGCCCACTCCAAATCGACACAAAATCCTAAAACATACCTTGAATCACTTCTTTCCACTCTTTTCTTGGAGGAAGAAGCAGCAGTTCCTTTGGAAGGAACATGTGTAACTTATTCTTCTTCATCATCTTCCCCAATTAGTTTTCTTCTTCTCACACTTCTCCTAGGTGACTCCAATTTTTGCTCTTCTACCGCCATTGTTGTTTCTTGAGAATTTTCGATTTCTAGGGTTTTGGATGGAGAAGAGGGGTTATCCATTTGAGAGGTTTTGGGAGTTTTTGCTATTGGAAAAGGTGAATTGAGTGAAGTTTTTGCCATTTGGTGAAAAGAATTTGTGGTTTTATGTCGTGCGAAGAGGTGTGAAGGAGATGAACAATGGTGAAGTTGAAGCGTTTAGGGAACACGGTTTGGAATGAAAGAAAGAAGAAGATGCATGTAACAGTAAATGAAGAGTTACACGTGTGAAAATTAAAAGGATAAAAACAAGAATAAAAGATAAAAATAAAAGAAAAGATAAAAAGGGAATCATGACTTGATTAAATCCGATTCCTATATTTTTGGGATTTTTGGATTTTTGATTTTTATGGACTTTTTAATTTATGGAAAGAAAATAAATTCTAAGGAACTTGTGCTATAGGAACAACTTATGCTAAATGTCAACATTCTTCTTATCATGCATGGTTCTTTAACTTAGGAACAATAAGGGGAGTATTATGTGACATTTGTGAGTTGCTTTATTCCTTTGAATCCATGTACATGTTTTTAACATCTTAATTTGCAATGGTCTTAGGCAATTAATCACAGTCACTTAATATCACATGGAGTAAGACAAATCAATTCAGATCAACATGGGGGATTGGAATAGAAACAATTACTTAAGTTTTATTAAACCTAACTCAAGCCTTAATTTTTCATATCTATCTCTTTGTAGAGGCTTAGTTAGTATATCAGCAATCTGATTTTCAGTTTGACAAAACTCAAGTTTAATCAAACCTTTTTCCACATTTTCTTTTAGAAAGTGATGTCTGATATGTATATGCTTAACTCTTGAATGATGCACTGGATCTTTTGAAATACTAATGGCACTAGTATTATCACAATAAATAGGAACACAATTAAAGATTATTCCATAGTCACAATGTTGTTGTTTTATCCAAAGCATTTGAGAGCAACATGCAACAACAACTACATATTCTGCTTCAGCAGTAGATAAAGCAACTGTGTTTAGTTTCTTGGTGCTCCAAGAAACTAAACTATGACTAAGAAATTGAATCATACCTGAGGTACTTTTCCTATTTACAAGATCCCCAGCATAATCAACATCAGCATATCCTCTCAACTCAAATGTATCACTTCTTGGATGAAAAAGTCCAAGATCATCTGTTCCTTTAAGATATCTAAGAATTCTCTTCACGGCAGTTAGATGAGACTCCTTGGGATTAGCTTGAAATCTAGCACACAAACCAACACTAAAAGTTATGTCTGGACGACTAGCAGTTAGATACAAAAGTGAACCAATCATGCCTCTATATTTTGTTTGATCAACACTTGTTCCTATGGAATCTTCATCTAATCTAGTTGAAGTTCCCATATGAGTGTGATTTATCTTTGAATTTTCGAGGCCATATTTCTTTAACAGTCCCTTTATGTATTTTTGTTGGTGAATAATTATTCCTTTTTCAGTTTGCTTAATTTGTAACCCAAGAAAGAAATTTAACTCACCCATCATACTCATCTCAAATTCATTACTCATAAGATTTGAGAATTCTTTGCACAATGATTCATTGGTTGCTCCAAAAATAATGTCATCAACATATATTTGAACAAGTAGTATGTCAGTTCCTTTCGATTTTAGAAACAAAGTTTTATCCACCTTTCCTCTTTTAAAGTTGTTTTCTAAAAGCAACTTAGATAATCTCTCATACCATGACCTAGGCGCTTGCTTTAACCCATAAAGAGCCTTGTCAAGCTTGTAGACATGGTTTGGGAGATCATTGTTTTCAAATCCAGGGTGTTGTTCAACATATACATCTTCATTTAAATAACAATTTAGAAATGCACACTTAACATCCATTTGATACAGTTTAAATCCCATATAGGCAGCAAATGCAATTAGTATTCTAATGGCTTCAAGTCTAGCAACATGAGCAAAGGTTTATTCATAGTCAATTCCTTCTTGTTGATTATAAATTTTTACTACAAGTCTAGCTTTGTTCCTTACAATTGTTCCATACTCATCTAGTTTATTTCTAAACACCCATTTTAAGCCAATCACTTTTTGTTGTTTAGAAGAGGGAACTAGATGCCATACCTTGTTTCTTTCAAACTCATTTAATTCAGCTTGCATAGCAGTTATCCAATCAGAATCAGTTAGGGGTTCTTCATGATTTCTTGATCCTATCATTGATAAGAACGCATGAAATGCACAAAAATTCCTTAACTGAGATCCAGTCTGCGTACCTTTGGATATGTCACTTATTATGAGTTCCACTGGATGTGATTTTTGATGTCTCCAAGGTTTTGGTTGAAACTCCCTTATAGGAATAGGTTGTTCCTCTTGAGTTTCATGAGAGGATGAGGAGCTTTGTTCATTTGTTCCTTTTTCATCAATTGTTGAATTTAGTTCCTTCAACATTTTTGTTCTTAGTAGGAACAGGAGCAACTCCATCATCTTGAGGAACAGGAACATCATTGTTATGAATGTTTTCATATACTTCGTTCCTTTCCTCTTTTATTTCTTCTTCCTCAATTGAATCTGCATCTTTCTCATTTGGTCGTACCAAGCCAATCTCAAAGTCATCAACCTATTTGCTTGGATTAAAATTGTCAGATTCATCAAAGATTATGTGGACACTTTCTTCAACACACATAGTTCTTTTATTGTAAACTCTATAAGCCTTACTATGTGATGAATATCCTAATAATATTGCTTCATCACTCCTAGCATCAAATTTTCCAATATTATCTTTCCCATTGTTATGAACAAAACATTTGCAACCAAATGTTCTGAAATGAGTAATATTGGGTTTCTTTACAAAATAAAGCTCATAAGGAGTTTTGTTAATGATAGGTCTCATCATGGCACGATTTATTATATGACAAGCAGTATTAACAGCCTCAGCCCAAAAGTTCCTTGGAAGTTCACTAGCAATTAGCATGGTCCTAGCCATTTCTTCTAAAGTTCTATTTTTCCTTTCTACAACCCCATTTTGTTGTGGTGTCCTAGGGGCAGAAAAATTATGATCTAGGCCATGGTTTCTGCTTAAGTAATCAAATTTATAATTTTCAAATTCTTTACCATGATCGGATCTAATATGCATTAATTTGTGACCACTCAAATTTTGAACTCTTTTAGCAAAGACAAGGAACTCATCATAAGTCTCATCCTTACTAGAGGGAAAAAAAACCCAAGTATACCTAGAGTAGTCATCAACAATAACTAACACATACCTCTTTCCACTTCTACTTTGAATTCTCATAGGGCCACACAAATCCATATGAATTAATTCTAAAGGTTTTGTGGTGCTCACAACAGTTTTAGATTTGAAAGAGGATCTTATATGCTTTCCTTTGGCACATGCATCACAAACTTGATCAATATGAAATTTTATAGATGGTAATCCCAAAACAAGATCTTTTGATTGAAGTTTGTCAAGTAATGAAAAGCTAGCATGTCCTAGACGCTTATGCCATAAGAGTGGATCATCTTCAATAACACTAAGGCACGTCAAATTGTTTTTAGGAACAAGATCAAGATCCACAATATATGTGTTCCCTTTCCTTGTTCCTTCCAAGATGACATTCTTAGAGTTAATGTTAACGATCAAGCATTTTTCACTATTAAATTTAACAACATTTCCCTTGTCACATAATTGGGAAATACTTAACAGATTATGCTTTAAACCTTCAACTAAAAATACATTATCAATGGAATGTGATGGTGACTTACCAACCTTACCCATGGCAACTATGTTACCTTTCTTATTGTCACCAAAAGTCACACTTCCACCTTCATAGGTTGAGAGTGAGAGAAACTTAGATTTGTCTCCTGTCATATGCTTAGAACAACCACTATCAAGATACCAAGTGTTGTTCCCCCCTCACTCCAACCTCGCAAAAAATCAACTAGTTGTTAGGTGTAGGAACCCCTTGTTTCGTGGGTTCCTGTTCTTGACTAGTATTTGATTTGGCAACCCATTTCATGTTACTCATCTTCATATTTTTGTCAATCATTGCAGTTCTTAGTTGACATTGATTTATGTAATGACCTATCTTTCCACAGTACATGCAAATTTTATCACTAGGTAGGTCAACATCTTTCTTATTCTTGTTCCTCTTCTTGTAGTTTTCAAAACCAAGACCTTATCTTCTTTTAGTCTGTGGTCTCTCAATCCATTAAGGAACAACCATCACTTTGCCTCTGTTCCTTGCAACAACTAGTTCCTTCTTGAGATTACAGATCTGTTCCTTTAAAATATTTTTCTCTTTATTCAAATTTTCGATCTCAGATCTGTAACCTTTCAAAGGGGTTGATCTAATATCAAAGGAACTTAGAACAGGGACAAATTCCTTTAAGTGTGAAATTTCTAAATTGATTAGATAATTTTCATTCTTCACACTCTCATATGATTCCTTGATTTTTAAATTTTTATCAAATAAATCAAAGAACCTAGTTTCAACATCCGTTCTCATTTTCTTAAGCCATTCTATATGTTCTTTACAAACTTTAACGAGCTTGTTCGGTTTGCTCACGTTTTTCACGTTCATCTCTACATTCAAGAATTGCATCATAAAGAAGATCATAAATTTCACGCCTAGTTTTGCCATCTAAGTCTGATTCAAGTCCATGTTGGCTTACCTCAACATTTTTTTCATCTTCTTTTTCGTCAGTGTTTGCCATGAGGTACTGATTTGCAGTTTCTTCAGTTTGTTGTTCTTCTTCCTCTTCAGTCTCCGAATCTCCCTAAGCCGCTATCATAGCCTTTCGAACGTTCGCTTTAGAGAAAGGTGCTTTGGATTCCTTGTTCCTTTGAAAAGGCGTTCAATGTTCCTTTCTTTGGTCTTATCATTTTCCCAAAGTGGACATTCCTTGATGAAGTGATCTGTACTACCACATTTATGACAAGCAGCTTTGTTAGAAAACCTTTTAGTTTTACCTTTGAAGTTCCCATTTTTCAAGTTCCTATACATCTTTCGAAATTTTCGGACCATGAGTGCTGCTTCCTATTCTTCTGAGTCAGAGTCATCTTCATCATCTGCTTTGAGGGCAATGGATTTTGACTTAGAGCTTTCACCATACTCAGTATCAAGGTGAAGCTCATGAGTCATAAGTGATCCAGCAAGCTGTTCCAAGTTGAACTTAGTGAAGCCTTTTGTTTCTTGTAAAGCAGTGACCTTAGCCATCCATCTATCCTTAGGAAGACTCCTAAGAACTTTTCGAACCTGTTCTTCTGATGAAATAAATTTACCAAGAGAAGCTAACTCATTAATAATGTTAGTAAAACGAGTAAACATCTCTTGTATGCTTTCCTTAGTCTTCATGGAGAACAGTTCATATTGATTCATTAGTAAATCAATCTTAGATCTCTTGACTTCATTAGTTCCTTCATGGGTTAATTCTAGTAAATCCCATATTTGCTTTGCGGATTTGCATCCCATGATCTTATTGTGTTCATAGGATCCAAGTCCACAATGCAACAGTTTAACAACCATTGCATTTACTTCCATTTTTTCGAAATAAGCTTTGTCATATTCAGAGAAGGGTTTAGGAATTACCTCATTTTTGTCATTAGTAGTTGTGACCTCAAAATCACCAACTTCAATGACTCTCCATACCTGGTAGTTTTCGGCCTTGATGAATATCTCCATTATGTTCTTCCAGTAGGAATAGAACTTCCCATTTAACATGGGAGGCCTTTGCGTAGAGTAACCTTCCTCAAGTTTCTCGGTGGTATTCATTGTTCCTTGGATCTTTTTCTCAATAGGGTTTCCTATCTTTCGTGAGTTCTGACTCTGATACCAATTGTTATTTCACTAGGAACAATACAAGAGGGGGGTGAATTGAGTTTGTAGAAATAAACGTAACTTTTTGTGGAATTTTAAACTTAAACAAAGAAACAAGCTAAAGGAACACAGGAGATTTTTACGAGGAAAAACTTATTGGGCCCAACAAGAAGAAACAACCTCGACCACTAGGGATGTTAAACTTAACTCTTTCACTAATTAGGCCAAACAACTTTGTTACAACCTAATTCTACTCACGGGCCACACCTTGAGTTCCTAAACTCAAGTTCCTGAACAACTGTTCCCTTAACAGCTGTTTCTCTCAACTTCACTTGAAGTTTTCTCACTTTAACTCACTTCACTCAAAACTTCTCTCTTACAGAACTTCACTCAAAGTCCCCTTACCCCAAAAACCAAAATACAATTGATCAAATAAACTTAGTAGATTTAAAGTAAGAAGGCAAAGAACGAATGGCTTTTATGAGAGAATGAAGGCACTGACACTTTACTTAGTTAAACTCATTAATTCACTTGGTCAGACACACTTTGGAACTTAATTAGACATTAGTATTTATAGTGGTAATAACTTAGAACGTGGGATTAAAACATGTGTTAGTGGTAAAATCATTATCCCGTGATGTTCCTTACCCGGAGGAACACGTTCCTCATTCAACCCATGATCTCCATGATCACTGTTAAACGTGGGAGATAATTATGTTACTGCTCCCTTAATTTTAGCAACCACTTAAAGCATTATTCGAAAATCTGATTTAATAAAAAACATTTTAATTATTAAACTCAAAATAAAATCCTTTTACCAAAAATATTATCTTTAAAATATTTTCCATAAAAACCGAAAAGGATATTTATCTTTTATAAAATCTTTTCCTAAAAAAGATTTTCCTTAAAATCAGATTTTTCCTTAAATAAAACGGTTACCTAAATTCTAGGCATAAATTACTCAACAAACATAAACAAATCGTTGTAATGCTTCATCCAAAGTCTAGTTCCCATTAATAGTCAGTTCCTTTAACTTATTAGTTAAATGCCAGTTCGTCTGTTCCTTATAAAGGAACAAACGCTCATTCTCATTTTAAATTGCCATAGTTCCTTAACATTCTTACTTGTTCCTTTACAATGGAACTAGAAACAAAAAGCCTCGCTTTAGTCTTTTTGCTCCAATGCTGCTCCAGTATCAAATCGTGAATCATATTTACTTAGTCTTCAAAATCCCAACTTGATTTCTTCCTTGACTTAGTATTCTCTTTGTTCCGTTCATTGATACCTTGAAATTCATTCACTTAAACAAGTTGTTAGTCCAATACTTAGTTTGCATCTTTGTTCTTTTGTCATCATCAAAACTAGGGTTCAACAGGCCAGAACGCGTCAGGTGAACCAATGAGCGCCTGACACGTGGATTTGTGACTCACACAGAGTCCTGCGTCTAACGCAAGTCCTGTGTAAGACGCAAACTTTCTTTTCTATCTTTTCAAGAAAGCGTTTACACATGTTTAAATCTGATTGGGCTGGTCGCGTCAAGCACACCAATGTGCGCCTGACGGGTGGCATTGCGCCTGCCACGTAGGCCTGCGCCTGACACAGGACGTGCGTGAGGCGCACGCTTCCTTTTGTTTATAAATACTCGTGATTTCCCGAATTACGGACGGGTTTTCATTATTATTTTACGCACACAAAATCCTTACGAACACTTGTGTATACTATTACGAATCTCAAACACTTTCAATACTTCAAGTCAATTTCAATTCCTGATCACACTACATTCCCGGTTCCACGATTGCTCCGCCTAAATATCGTTGCGCTCTTCAATCTAAGCCGGATAGGTAAAATTCCTGAGGATCCTTGAATAATCAATTATATTTATTGCCCTTAAGTTACTAACAATTTATTTCGTGATGTAGATCTTTAAGTAATAATCGTTCTACTGTATATTGTTACCCCTTTTCTATACTCTAATTTATATTCATATTATTATTGTTCATGCCTTTGCATATTATATGTTTTCCTAATTATTCTATTCATATTATATGTTTGCCTGATTTATTGCTTTTATCACCCACATGTTATTTTTGCTAATCAAAGACCTAAATAAATGTTCTAACATCAATCAGATTAATTTGGACAATCTGCTAGGTTCCCTGTAATATTGATTGCATAATAACTTGTCACTAAATATATAGTCTTTTTATGTGTTTCCTGAACCAAATTAGACTAATTATTTTTAGGGTGCTTAAAACATTATGTGGTTATTCTATTGCATAAAATCTGTAATGAATCGATATTTAGTAGAGGCCAGCAATGGGCAATATGGTTCCTGACTGTGTTGTACCCTCACCCCCGAACTCAATCTTTAGTTCATTTTGACCATCTATGGAGTCTAGACGGGGAAATATACATTAGATAATTTGTCCCTACGATTTTTCCATATCCAATTAGGTTTATGATTCTTCCTAAAAAGAATTGTTGGCGACTTTTTTCAAAACAATTTTCAATAAAATCTTTACAGTGGGGTAGTCAAATTAAATACGCGCTCACACCGTGTAGGCAAAATAAAAACACGCCTACAATGCCATATATATCTTCCTTTATTAGTTCCCAAGCGTTCTTGATGAAATGGAAATTAAATCCATCCGGGGTAGGCGCTTTATCTGAAGCGCAAGAAGAGACCGCGTTGTCAATTTCCTGATCCGAGGAAGGAGTAATAAGGTTCAAGGCCTGGGTTTGTGAGATTTTTTTGAAGTTCAGGTTTGTGAAGGTTGGTCTGTTGTTGCATTCTTCGGTGAAGATTTTTTTGTAATATTCAATTGCAGCACGTTTGATTCCATTTCGAGATTCAACGGATAAACATGAATATCATTTGTTTTACAAGATGTATTATCGAAGTAGGCAAGTAGGAGAATAAAAAAATGTTCTTGCTTTCTTGGCAAAGTGAAATATCTCTTTTCCAAATGTCATGAAGTATGTAATTAGTTCAAGGAATCACTAGTTACTCACTAAAGAAAAAGGAGATTGAGCTGTTTTCTGACTGCCTTAATTCCCTTTTTGCCATTGAAGATCCAAGACGTTGCTGGCTCATATTCAAACAATACGAGCAGATATTATTCTTTTTGCAAAAGAGTTTGATTCTATTTTCTTTAATATAAGTAGTTCTTAGATGTATAGTCAATGACTTAGCTATTGTGGCAAGAACCGTTGAGGCCACTTGATAGCTCGCCTTGGTTGTGGCTTTTTTTCCCGTAAAAAAAATAGAAAAAAGAAGTGTATAATCAGTTTACGTAGATTAATAGATAGATGCATAAAAAGTATATTTGGTAAAGGCTTTTCTAAACTCCAATGAGTAGGGGTGTAAGTGGATTGGACTGGATTGGACTTTGCCAAATCCAAATCCAGTCCAACGGTTTTTGGACTCGAAAATGAATCGTCAAATCCGATCCGAACTTTTTCGAATCCAGATCAGGTCAAGTCAAACTTTTTCTTGAGTCAAACCCACCCACTCCAATCCGATTATTATATAATATTTTTTTTCCTTATTTGGTTCACAATGTTTTCCCATGATTGAATCGTTGAAATTTGAAAAATTGGACTCATTACATCCATTCCACAAAGTAAGTTACGTACATTTTTAAAGTCTTACAAAATGAAAATTGCAAAATACAAAAGGCGCCAAAAGGGTTAAAGTTTTCAGTTCTCAATTTGGACTTTTGGAGCGTAAGTGCAAATTTTGGCGCCACGTAAAAGAATTTAGAGCGGGAATATTAAAAAGTCCAAAATTTCAACACAAATTAAGAATTTTTTTAACTGTTTTTTCACCATATACCACCAGACAAATTGGAAAATTCACCATATACCCCCAATGTTTCGAGATATTCACCATATACCCCTGAGATTTCGAAAATGTTTACCAGATTACCTTTTTCTAACGGACGTTAAGAAGTCAGTTTGCTAAATTTACAAATTTGCCATCATTAACCTAATTAACCCTTTCTCCCCATAACCATAATGGCCTAATTAACATAACCCTAATGCCCTAACCCCTAACCACCACAACCGAACTCTAACCACCACCACCACCTCTCCCCACCCCCACCCCACCCCACCCCGATGAGCGGCCCCACCCGGCCGCCAACGCCCGACCCTCCACGGCCCCACCCCCTCCCCCTCGATTTCCCACGACCCCACCCACTCCCCCTCGATTTCCCCGACCCATCCTCCACTCCCTCCCCCTCGATTTCCCCCCACCCCCACCCCACCCCCCCCTCCCCCTCGATTCGGGGGCCAAGAAGAGGAGAGAGAGAGAAGAGGAGAGGGAGACAATAAAACAATGGCGAGAGGTGTTCGGGGGTGGCGGTGGTGTGACGGTTCAGGGAGCCAAGAAGAGGAGAGAGAGAAGAGGGAAAATTCGTGGGGAAAGAAAGAGCGCGAGGAGGAAGGAGGGACGTGGCGGCGTGGGTTGCGGGGGAGGGGGGAGAGGGGGTCGCGGGGGGGGAAATGGGGGGTCTGCGGGGGGGGGAGATGAGGGCGGGGACTGCGGGGGTGGAGGAGAGGGGTGGGAGTGTGGCGCTAGGGTGGGGTGGAGGGGGATGGGGAGGGGGTGGGGGGGTGGGGTGGGGTGGATGGGAGGGGAGGGGTGGGGGTTGGGGTGGGGCGGGGTGGAGGGGAGGGGTGGGGGTTGGGGTGGGGAGGTGGGGTGGAGGGGAGGGTGGGTTAGGGTTAGGGGTTAGGATTAGGGTTAGGGTTTAGGGGGTTAGGGGTTAGGGGTTAGGATTAGGGTTAGGGTTAGGGTTTAGGTGGTTAGGGATTATGAGTTAGGGTTAGGGGTTAATAATGGTAAAATTGTAAATAAAGCAAATGTCAACTTAACTTTCATTAGAAAATGGGCATTTGGTGAACGTTTTCGGAAACTCAGGGGTATATGGTGAATATCTGAAACATTGAGGGTATATGGTGAATTTCGTGATTTGTCAGGGACATTTGGTGAAATAACCGTTTTTTTAAATATACATTATATGTATATGTATATATATTCTATGCTAAAATATTTTTTGATTGGATTGGACTTATTGGACTCCAAAGGGGTGAGTCCAAATCCGATCCGAAAATATTTGGACTCGAAAATTTGAGTCCGAGTCCAATCCAAATATTTTCCAGTCCAGTCCAGTCCGACAAGTTTGGACTGGACTGGATTTTCGGACTGGACTGGATTGGACTCTAGACTTTTCGCAGTCCACTTACACCCCTACCAATGAGGGTAGTTTGTAAATATAAATTCTAATTACTTTTCCCTACTCATTGTTAAGGGGCTTTACCTATAAAATTCGACCGGGTCGGTGACTTTTCCTAACGATATTACAAATAAGTTGATGACTTTGCCTAATGAAACCCTAAAATCTCTGTTACATTATATAGAGGTTATTAGTTTTGGGGAATGAAAATAAATAAGGTAATATCATTATGTTTCTTCCCAACTATTACTTTTGACCAATAAAAAGTAAGTACTCCCTCTATATCTTTCTATCTTTTTCACTTGAAATCTTGACATTATTCACAATTAGAGAGATTTTCTAAATTCTTCTCAATATATAAGAAAAAATATAGGCATGTGGGATCTTGTTTGATTCATCTCAATGATTACTTTATTGATATGCAATCGTTATAATTTTTACTAATATGTAAAAGATACGGGTTTTTCACCATTATATACCGCCAACAAATTTTTTTATTCACCATATATCCTCACACTTTTCAAAATTCATCATAAACCCCTTAGTTTCTTCAAAATTCACCATATGAGCTTAATGACTAATGACCGTCAACTTTTTTAGTCATTAACCCCTAATTCCATTTCCAAACCCTAATTGATCCCTATTTGAGTCGTTAACCTTAATTGACCACTATTAAACAGCACAAATGGCCCCTTTTATCACTCTTCCTCCATAACTCTCTTCCTTCTTCTTTGGCCTTATGTGTTGTTTCAATGCTAATTTGTTAGGGTCAATGGGTACGGATTAATTTAAGGTTTGGTAACATAATCAGGGGTTAATGAGCAAAAAAGTTGATAGTCGTTAATCATTTATGGCACATGGTGAATTATCAAGAAATTGAGGGGCATCTGGTGAATTTTGAAAACATCGAGGGTATATGGTGAACAAAAAAAAAATTTGTCAGAGGTGAATTATCATTTAAGGCACATGGTGAATTATCAAGAATTAAAGTTGAAAATTTGATAAAAATAATAACCAGCTGTGAAAAAATTACAATATGTGTAATAATGAGATTCTGATAATTCATGAACCGGGATAAACTGGTAACATATATGTAATTATAGATTTGTAATTACAGATAGAATTTTTTATGATTTTCTTCTGTAAATGGCAATTGTATAATCTCATTGACCTCTGAGTCATGCTAATTTTGGTACCACGTCAAAAGATCAAAGGTAATAATAGCCTACGTAGTCGTTTGGTTTACATGGGAAGTCAAAATTCCCATGAAATTGCAATTCATAGGAAATAAATTACTTAATCAAATTCATGAGAAATTGGTTAAATTGTTTGTTTGACAATGGGGGAATTAAATTCCCATGGGAATTTCTACTTACCTAGGGGGACCTAGGTAAGTAACTTCCTCCATTTTGTGGGAACTCAAAATTCCTATGAATTTCTAATTCCTTCATTTTTCTATTTTGTTGTCAACCAAACAACTTACCAAATTTTTAATTCCTAGGAATTTCTATTTCCCATGTTTTCTCATATCAACCAAACAACCACGTACAATCAAGGGAAATATACATTTGCCATTTATAGAACATAACAATCAAAGATTCTATCTATAGTTACATATATACTATCATTTTATATATTTTCATTCAACACATAAATAAAGGAATCAATTATCAAATACTTGTCTTGGTATCATCAAACATTGAATGTTTCACTAGGGCCTTGGTGGTTTGATGGAAAACATTTTCCAAGGATAACGACTTTGCAAGAAAAATAAAGAGTGAAGGGATAGATCGGTTGGTTAGAGCCCCTCCTAAGTTTCGGGAGATCTTTAATCGATTAACATCTCCGTCTTTGTGGCTCTCTAAACACCATTAAAAAACTTTGCAAGAAAAACATATGTCAAAGGAATACGCAAATTGTAAATTAGATTTCATTTAATTTGTTTGATTCATTACATGAAACTTAAGAGACAGATCAGGAATATGAGGATTGAAGGCGGAGGATGGATGGGAAACCACGCGCATAATAGTAAACGAATGACGACAAAAATTTAGAATTCCTTTCTTTAGAAAGGAAAAAATTATCTATTATTCAATTAGGGAGACATTTTCCACCATCTATATCTATCTCTATTATATAAGTCAAGGGGGGAGCTATGGTGTCCCCCTTGGAAAAATCCAAAATATCCCTCACGTTACCTTAAGAATTAAATATATTTTGCAAATTCAAATAAAGCATATACCATAATAAGGAAACTTTTGCAAATTTAAAAAAACAATCAATCTTATACAACTGTGAACATGTCATATTCAAATACATATGAAACAAAATAAGGAAACAAATACATTGCATATCAAGGCCTAATCAAATAAAATTTATAACACAATCAATGCAAATCATAAATTACGTTTGACAAAAAAAATTGAAATTTACCATAAATTAACAAAGACACATTAAAAAAACTATTTAGGATAATACATTAGATAAAACTGTTATTAAAAATACAAACTTAATGCTTTTCCCTACTAGATCTAAAAAAATTATTGTTTATATATATACTTATTTTAAATTGTTTGAAATAACAAGTGTGCGTGGTTTTTTATGAGAATTTTTAAAACTTGAAATACTAAGAGTTATAAAACATTTTTTTTTGCCTATTGATTTGTCAATTACTATGTATTTAATTAGTAATTGTTAGTACATCAATTATTTTTTCAGTAAATCAAAAAATGTCTGCACCCTCAAACTGTCATTCAACCAATTTTGTAACGCTTGAATATCAATATTATTACTAAAATATTGCCGCACACATAACATGCACATTAGGCTAATCTCTATTACTTTACTACCCTCATGAATAAATTAACTACTTTGCCGAAAAAAACAAAAAGAAATCAAATCAACTATAGCATAGAAAAGTAAAAAAAAAAAAATTAAACACAATTATATCTCTATTATATAAAGGAAGGGGGGAGCTATGGTGTTCCCTCAGGACATTATTTTACTACCCTCATGAATAAATTAACTACTTTGTCCAAAAAAAAAAAAAAAAAATCAAACTCAAATATAGCATAAAAAAGTTAACAGAAATGTTGAAAACAATTATATAATATCCGAGCCACCATAAATGATTACAATTGTCTACAAGTATTAATGCATTCATACTAACAAAGTAAATATGAAAATTATATTAGCCAAATATTTTATCAATTAGTACACAATTAAGTACTCCGTATTACATTAAAACTATAAAATTCAATCAATTAACAAAGTGAAATAGTTTCATAAACAAATATTATATAAATACAAACATGACATATTATGTAAATGCAGACATGACAAACCTTTTGCTAAATAAACATTCAAATAAAATATGACACAACACCCAATTACTGACTTGAAATTAAAGTATCCACTTTCTTCACAATCTATGAAGTAGTGTACTTAATTCAAAAATCTACTAAAGAATTATAATATTGGAAATCATAAATAAATTTAATAAAATTTATTTTTTTGTTTATAGAATTTACCTTTGTAAAGTAAAAATAAATAAAGACTGGTGAGAGATTTAAGTGACATTGACTAGACCAATTAAATTTTGCAACTAAAAAGAATTATACTTTGTATGTCTAAAGTTCAAATTTTGACTCATATGCAAAAAAATAAACGAGTTTAACCAAGCACGCATCGCGTGCAAAAAATACTAGTACTAATATATTAAAAGGCGTTCCTAAACAAGGAACGGTGCTACATGGCGCTCTCCCTGAGGGCATTTTACTCCATGTAATCCACATACACTAATAAAAATTAGAAATTGCATAGCATAAGGTTTGATCCCGTGACTTCAAGGTTATATACTAACGTCTTAACCACTAGACCAAGTGTTATTTAGTGTTATCATTTTAATGTATAATATTAATAAATGAAAATTTTCCTTACCCGGGGCATAGCCCGGGCCTAATAACAAGTTAATATATTAACTGGCGCTCCTAAATAAGGAACGGTGCCACATGACGCTCTCCCTAAGGGCATTTTACTCTATGTAATCCACATACAGTAAAAAAAATTAGAAATTGCATAGCATAAGGTTTGATCCCATGACTTCAAGGTTATATACTAACGTCTTAACCACTAGACAAAGTGTTATTTAGTATTATCATTTTAATGTATAATATTAATAAATGAAAATTGTCCTTAACCGGGGCATAGCGCGAACCTAATAACTAGTTTATAAATCAAACGTAGAAAACAGAGAGAATCACTTTCGATTTAAATTATTTTCCACTTATCTAAACATTCTCTAATTATGAACAAAGAACGTATGCATGGTAGAAGAGTTTCTTCCTTCTCTTCTCTTATGTTTTGCTCCTCATAACATTAGTGTGAAAAAATGGTGCGATAGGAATTCATGGCGACATCAAGAATAAATAAGCATGTCATTCTTAGTAGTTAAGAGATATTTTAATCTTTATTTAAAATGTCGAAATTTAATCTTATTAATTATTTAAGAACAAACTATGTACGCTTAATAATTTTTAGGTTCACATGGAATTTTTTTTGCTTTATGGTGACGATTGAGGACCCAATAGTTTTATCAATTAGTTGTCAGAAAACAAGGCAATAATTTATTAATGAATATAAAGCCATCTAATTGATATATTTGGCAATAGTTCGTAACTTCGTACTTATTTTATAAGCCTATTCATCACACATACAGGTATATCATGTGCATAGTACATTCAAGACAAATTTTTGTTCATTTGCTCATTTGAAAGTTGGGAAATTCTCAGTGGTAGCTTTCAACTTTGGCTTTTTATCATTGGTAGCAAAAAAAAAGTTTGATTATTAAAAACAGCCTTGAGGTTTTGGCTATACTTAAAAATATCGCATTAACAACGATTTTTCGTTAAAAACAATTGTTGAAAGGGTTGTTTTTTCACTAAGTATGGTTTCATAAGCTAGAATGATATGAGTTTCCTTTATAAAATCTATTTTGCCTTCGTGTCTTATTAAAAATTTATTTCACTCGATTTTACAAAAGATATGAACAAAAGAAAGTTGTCAAGTACAATTTATGTTATTTTAGACACTAGAGACCGTAATTACGATGAAAACAACCTTTTTAACAATTGTTTATGGCAGAAAATGGTTGTTAATACCACATTTTCATGTATAGCCAAAACCTCAAGGCTATTTCTGATAATCAAACTTTTTTTTGGCTACCAATGATAAAAATTCAAAGTTGAAGGCTACCACTGAGAATTTCCCTTGAAAGTTTCCTTTTTTGCACATTTTGTTCATTTTGCTCATTTGAATGATTTCAAATGAGCAATGAAATAGGCTTAGGTGTACCGTCTTTCGCGTACACCCGAATATATAATAAAATTTGTATCTACTTCATAGAAATCTTGATCCAAAAGCTGATGAATAGAAAAGAAGATTTCCCGCGTTTTTCTCCAATTGACTCATGAATTTTCATGCATTTAGAATATTGATGTTTTTCCGCTAATGTCAAAAATAAATTGGAAATATTGATGTTCTTTTTCCACCAGGAAGAAATATTGATGTTCTTTCTGCAAGTGGGCGATGACGAGGCTGCATACTTCACAAAATATCTTTGAATGGGGAAAAAGTGTATCTAGGCTTATCCTGTTAGCATTGTTAATAATAGATATGCTTCGCTCAAGAAAAATAATAGATTTGCTTCCTTCACTTAGAAAAGAAAGTACTCTAGACGACTTGGATTGAGTGTTGACTTAATGCATGAACATCATTGATGTACGTAGTATCCAAGTAGGCAAGTAGGAGGAAAAAAAAATATGTTCTTGCTTTCTTGGCAAAATGAAAAACCTCTTTTCCAAATGTGATGAAGTATGTAATTAGTTTACATAGATAGATACACACAACGTATATTTTGGAATAGGCTTTTGTAAACGGTAATGAGGGTAGTTTGAATATATGAATTCTCCTTATTTTCTTCTACTCCTCGACCTGGTCGATGACTTTTCCGAACCAGATTATTACAATTCAGTTGATGATTTTTCCTTATCAAACACAAATATAAATAAGTTTCGTTATGGCTGATTTTTACAGATTGACGTTGACGCAAGCAACAACGACACGACGCTAAGACCTGGTCAAAGGACAACCGACTGCCGAAGAATGAGGGTGACTAAGTCTCGCGAAGTCCAGTCAATTCAAATGGCCTTGTTAGTAGTCAAGGAACGTGCCGAAGAAGCAGGGATATTATGCCATGATCTTAGCTAACCACTTCCGATATTCTTGGATGCACATTGAAGCTAGGAGCACTATATAAGGACTTCGAAGCTGAAGGAGAAGGGGTTACAAGCGTTCATATCACTCATACAAGCAAGAACATTCACAATTTACTTTGAGTTACATTCATCAAAAACTTTGAGTACTAAGTTATTTTCCATTACATTGCAATTAAACTATTGTACTTAGAATAATCATCCAAGGGTGTATTGACTGTCGTTCACCCTGAACGTCAGTTGCATATAGTGGATTGGTAGACTCATATCCACCCGCGGTTTTTTACTCATCTTCATTAGGGTTTTTTCCACGTCAACATTTCCTCGTGTCATTTCACTTTGATTCCCTTTGCATTTACATTCATTTAGTCGTTTCACTCTGGTTGTTGTCGTCCCAATATTGATTTGTGTCGCTAAGGCAAAAATCTGCATAAACAATTTGGCGCCCACCGTGGGGCCAACAGCCAGATCTCTCATCAATTCTTGTTAACAATCGAACACCATCATTCTCCATCCTAATAGATCCCAAAGAAATGCAAGCCGCTTATGAGAAAATGAAAGCTGAAATGGAGTAGATGAAAAAGGATAATGATCGTCTGTCCTCTGAATTCACTTCGTCAAAAGAGCAAGTCCAAAAGCTACAAGAAGAGTTAGCCTCGACCAAATCATCCAAGCGACGACGTTCCCGAAACATTGGAGAAATTTCATCAATGCACCGCCGCGACGAGGAGAGCTTTGAGTCCGAAGATGCCAAAGAGGATGAAGAATTGAAGGACGGTGGTACCCCCGACGGTGATTAACCCAAGGAAGGCGACATTATGGCTAAAAGAATGGCTATGATTGAGAAGCAGAACCGCCAGATGATGCGTCTCCTCTGTCAACTTCCTGGAGCCCAAACTCCTAGGATCGTCGAGCATCGAGACGGCTATGCAGCTCCCTCGTTCGTGGAAGAGATCGCCAAAGCGGCATTGCCGAAGAAGCTCAACCTTCCCATCCTGACCGCGACTTATGACGGATCTACCGACCCAGCGGAGCATGTCGCCCAATACAAGCAGCGGATGTGGCAAGCGTCCATTCCATGGCACCTGGTCGAAGCATACATGTGCAAGTCCTTTGGAGCAACACTGACCGGAATTAAAGATTTAGATACTAAAACTGCTATTGAATGTTTCAGGAAAGGGCTCATCCTCGAATCCAAGCTGTACAACCGTCTCACCAATTAGTATCCTTGTGCGACGTTTGAAGAAGTCAAGTCCAGAGCGTTGGCTCAGATGCGGTTGGAAGAAGACGACGCGATCCTCAACACCATTTCGACACGTCATGTCTCGGAAGGCTCTAGCGATCACAAGACGTTCACGCCCAAAAAACACAACTGGAGGCCTCATCCATACAGCAGGCCAAGTCAGGTACATAATGTTAACGATGCGGTAATGAGTGTTTACATAGATTAATAGATAGATACTCACAACGTATATTTTGGAATAGGCTTTTGTAAACGGTAATGAGGGTAGTTTGTATATATGAATTCTCTTTATTTTCTTCTACTCCTCGACCTGATCGATAACTTTTCCGAGCCAGATTACAATTCAGTTGATGATTTTTCCTTATCAAACACAAAAATAAATAAGTTTTGTTATGGCTGATTTTTACAGATTGACGTTGACGCAAGCAACAGCGACACGATGCGACGCTAAGACATGGTCAAAGGACAACCGACTGCCGAAGAATGAGGGTGACTAAGTCTCGTCAAGTCTAGTCAGTTCAAATAGCCTAGTTAGCAGTCAAGGAACGTGCCAAAGAAGCAGGGATATTATGCCATGCTCTTAGCTAACCGCTTCCGATATTCTTGGGCGCACGTTGAAGCTAGGTGCGCTATATAAGGGCTTTGAAGCGAAAGGAGAAGGGGTTACAAGCGTTCATATCACTCATACAAGCAAGAGCATTCACAGTTTACTTTGAGTTACATTCATCAAACACTTTGAGTACTAAGCTATTTTCCATTACATTGCAATTAAACTATTGTAATTAGAATAATCATCCTAGGGTGTATTGACTATCGTTCACCCTGAACGTCAGTTGCATATAGTGGATTGGTGGACTCATATCCACCCGTGGTTTTTTACCCATCTTCATTGGGGTTTTTCCGCGTCAACATTTCCTCGTGTCATCTCCCTTTGATTTCCCTTTGCAATTAAACTATTGTAATTAGAATAATCATCCTAGGGTGTATTGACTATCTTTCACCCTGAACATCAGTTACATATAGTGGATTGGTGGACTCATATCCACCCGTGGTTTTTTACCCATCTTCATTGGGGTTTTTCCGTGTCAACATTTCCTCGTGTCATTTCCCTTTGATTCCCCTTTGCATTTACATTCATTTAGTCGCTTCAATCTGGTTGTTGTCGTCCCAATATTGATTTGTGTCGCTAAGGCAAAAATCTGCATATTTAACCCGTGCAAAATTACACGGGAGGTTTTGTAGTAGATGTGATTTGGATCCATGCATAATGTACGGGGATTGTTTTGTTTATTAGGTAGTAGTTTTATTCCTAAGCAATTCACAAGCAAGTCTCTAGTTTTTATACCGTGCAAAATATATTGTATACTAATTCGTCTCTAACTTTTAGACATGTGCAAAATATATTGTATACTACTTCATCTCTAACTTTTAGACCTGTGAAAAATGAATTTTATGTTTAATAAGAATATTTATGTTCCAACAAAACTGAATACATACATATATTAGATGATTGCTACAAATATTTTTTTTTGACAAAGGCTACAACTAAATCTAAAACATAGAAAAAGAGACTAAGGAAAACATCTAAAACCATTAGCTAGATCATGAGCCTTTTGGACTTAAACTCTCTCAACTTTACGCAGCACACAAGTAGAGAGAGACGAGGCAAGTGAAAGAATATGTTGAACCGTCCATCTTAGGGAAGCATTAGAAGCTCCTTTAGCTTGAACTAGTTGGATGACACCCGTGGAATAAGTTAAAACATGGAAGGCAGAAAAACCTTTTATCAACAACCCATTGAATGCAGTAGAGCACCGCACATAACTCAGCTTGCAAAGCATTTTTAGCAATAAAATGAGCCCTTCCAGCAGGACCCTGGTGACCAATTACATTATCCACATATATCTGATGATAAACTATAAGATATTGAATAATATATCTAATGATATTTTCCCTTAAATTATGCTATGTAAATTTATAAAAGTGAATGAAATATATACTACATATAGCTTTCCAAACAAAAAAAAATAATATGTACAAAGTATTCAATGTACTTTTCCTTTTTTTTTTGTCCTGTTATTAACTTTCACCCAACAAATTGCATGGTCATCTTCATGTGGCAAGTAATTGTGCAATTTAGACCCATAAGTTTCAATTAGAGTAAATTGACCCCTCATATTTTTGTTCAATGATGAATATTCACCCCATGTTTATAAAAGGTTTTAAGATCTAAAAAAACTTTGTATGATATAATTGTATTACATATAACTATACTTTTACCCATAAAAATTATGCATATTTATATTCCCAGCTTTTCTCTACCATAATGTGAACTTTCACCAAACAAATTTAATGACAATCTTTCATGTGGCAAGTTCAACTCCCCCTCTTTCAAATATTGTGCAATTTAGACCTGCAATTTTAATTAGACCAGACCCCCCCCCCAACATTTTGTTCAATGCTCAATAAATATCATTCACCCTAATTTTATTATATGACTTCTTTTTTGTAGAAGATTAACCGATAACATTTTCTCGGATTATATAAATGTAAGACATAACTATACTTTTGCCCATGAATACATGTATAATATACATAATACACTTTCCAAGAGTTTTCTCTCTCCTACATGAACTTTCACGGTCTCACCCCAAAATTCTATGAACATCTTTCATGATATTTTTCATGATTTTCGTGATTGATAATAGATCATATTATTCATCATAAACTTAGGGTGCGTTCTCTCCATCTGGATTCTCCTGAACTTAACTTCACTTCACTTCACCATAATACATTTAACTCTCAATCCAATAATTATCCTAAATGCGTACCTGATAGGAAGACTTGTTTTGTCTAAGGGGGTAAGTGTCATGTGTGGAATGAGTACCTTATTTTCCACTTTGTTCCGAAAAATCATCACAACTTCAATAATGTCATTTCCAAGATGCTTGACGACAAATAAATATCGTTACAAAATCCAAAATTCTGGTAAATATTCCTTAGAAAAATCACCATTGCACCAACTTTAATTTCAATGTTATAATGTGATTTCGTAACCCCGAAAATATGATCATGACTAAGAATCAGTAGAGTACATCTCATTCATTCAAAGGGCTTTTGTGTTCATTAGCTTCCGTATCACATCTTGATGGTAATACTTTGTTAAACAATATATAGAAACTCTTAGGCATATTATGTTGTGTTTTAAATTTGTTCACGATATTGCAACTTGCGTATTACATAACTTGTAGTAATTTTTTTTCAAATTAATATACCCCCGATTTATTCACAAATAAATGAAGTGTATGAGGACCACTCAATATGGTTATCAAAACTAATATACAATTAAATCGTTTATGAAATATCTTATTTTATTTGAAAGGAATTTTAGTGTTGTTTCTGTATTGACACCAAATTGACATTCTCCTATCCAAAAGAATAAAAAAATATTTTGTACTGTTGGTTTTTTCTAGAACCGTTTAAGTACAGGTTATCTCTATATAAATGCGTGTACCTTGTGATCTTAGTTGAATTCTGTTGCCCTTTCCAAGCATAAAAGACTTCATCTTTTAGCACGCTAATATATAGTATACACTCATTGTTGTATGATTGCCTTTTTCTTATCATCCCTCGAAATTGGTTATATAATTACATATAGTTGTTGTCTTTGACAAACGTTGCTTATGAAATTTAAATAGGGAATATCGAGCTAATCACAAAGTTTGATAATATTTGTTGCACATAAATTAATTAAAATTAGGATCACTAATTTACATTGACATAGGACCTTTCATTATATTCAGTTATTTTACGTAACTCTTAATTTACCGCACATTTTTCTCAAGCATTTAAAATAAGGTTAAAGTAACTATAGATATTCTTATGCTTCTGTATTGTCCCCGTTTTTTCAAACTTCTCTTTGATTCATCATTCAAATACATCTACTATATTATAACTAAAATGCTAAAATTTAAAAGGGATGGTATGGATAAAGGAAACATATAAACATATCTTCGATTTTAGACCCATGCAAATTGCCTGATTTTTTTTTTAAAATTTAAGATTTTAGAATGTTTCTCCTAAAATCATGTTGTGAATAGTAGCTTGTGATTTAAAGTTTTACCACCGTGTATTGGAAATATTTTTAAACTGCCAAATGACCCATGTGTTCCATGGCTGATGTAGTTAATGTCATTGTGGATCATGTCATATTCAATTTTATTTTATTTTAAAATAAAGGTTGAATAAAAAGTTTTACTCCGCCTACTGCTTTCCTCCGAGGCTTAGATAAAATCATAATTCGAACCACCACTAGCACTCAACAATACATCCGCTTCTACTACAACTTCCGACAGTCCCACTCACCATCTCTCTCTCTCTCTCATGCACCATTGCTTCTCACTGTCTCAGGCCACCGATTATATATAATTTTATAATATTCTCATTTTTATTTTCCTAAGTCAACAAATATTTTTTTGTGGTTTTGTAAATTCAGCTAATCTTTAAAATAGTTTTAAGATATTATCTTTTAGTTTTTGGTAACTTATCGTTCTTATAAAAAAAAGATATGGTAGATTCTAAAGGTTGTTTTTCATAATTTTATACTTGATTTTATGGAATGGGAATGTGAAGATAAAAAAAGCAGCAAAATATGAAATGTTGACACAAAATTTTTCTGGAATGGAAAGATAATGAAGCAACAAAATATGAATGATTCACCAAATGCTGCAGAGATTTATACAATTGTAATAGCTTAATCAATGCCTCATATAATGTGATAGCCCAAATTTCAAGCAATTCTAATTTAGGCTAATTATATTTTATTTGCTTAATTAAGTGATAATATTTGTCTTTCTGAAATATTACTAGAAATACGAATTTTATCACTTAAATATTGATATTAGTTTTGCAATCATAGTCGTAATTATTTATGAAATGAGTTTTCTAAATTTGCTTAAATTTGTTTTTGGGTGTTAATGAGCCACTTTTTTTAGTATTTGAGATTCATAAGACCATATTGTTTTATTACATCACTTCTTTAAAGCCCAAACTAAATCCTTATCATCCCTCACCAAATTCGGCCATCTGTTCTTTCTCACTCTCATTCGTGTCTTGAGCTGTCAAAAGTTTTAAGCTTAAAACCTCCATATTTATGAATAAAAGTTAACAATGCTTGTCTATTATCTATATTAATTACATATCTAAATCACCTATCAACAGTGGTGGATCTGGGTATAGCAATGATCAAAATCTAACATTACAACATTCAAAGTCAAGATTAATTTTAAAAAAAGAAAGTCTTGTACTGAGTTCTATAATCCAATGATCTATCTATATATGATCTTGATTATTATTAAATAGCTAGAAATAAATTTTGGCAAAGCCGCTACCAATTATAAGGTAACAAGATTATGAACGTATGTACATGTGTGCATATAGTCGAGCTAATATTTTTGAATATAATATCAGACAATTTATTTTGTTTTCTAAAAACAAGGTGCACTAAAATATTTTTGTTAAGAACAGCTTATGATATGAATTATGTTAAGAAAATTATTAATGTAAAAATCAATGCAATTGTTTGATATGTGGAAATTAAATTTCATTGTTGGATGACAAAGACTACGGGCCTGTTCTCTTCGGCATAAAACAAGCGGCCAGCCGAACTGCAGAATCGAACCGGACCGAACGGATTGCAACCGAACCGAACCGAATCGAAGCGGAATTAAATTATTACTAATAGTAATGATAATAATTTAGGAACCGGACCGAACTAAACCGAATTGAACCGAACCGATTGGGCCCGAACCGAACGATTGCAGCGAACAGAATTGAGCCGAAAATAAGTTTTGGGAGAACATGCCCTACCACCTCTATATTCTTTTATTATGCACACTTAGAATCTTGACACTATTCATTATTAAAAAGAATCATTTGAATTCAATATATAAGAAAAAATAATATAGTAATGTGGGGTCTTATGGTTTACAGCTAAGATATACTCCCTCCGGTCTTTATTAGTTTATCCGTTTCTTTTGCACAAAGTTTTAGGAGAAATAATGTTGTGGGACATAGAAAGAAAGAGAAAAGAATAATTTATATTAAAGTTGAATGTGTGTGTCATGGCGAGTTAGTGAATTAAGATTCCAAAAATAAAACAAAAGAAATGGGTAAACTAATAAGGGACATCCCAAAAAGGAATACGGGTAAACTAATAAAGACCGGAGGGAGTTGTTAGTTATATGAGATAACATGGAAGATTTAGTTTGACTAAATAATAAACTATGTGAAAATAATGTTAGCTAATCCTGCAACTTAGAAGGTGCATTTTGGTGTATAGGAGTGTATACCAACTCCTAAACGCAGCCTAACGTTAACAAAGCTCAACAAATTTGTAAAAACCTTCTTCATGTGAGGAGAGATAAAAATATATGGATAATTTTACAATGGCTACAATAAAATTGTAGCTATCATAAATTTTACATCAGATCCGTCTATTTAAAGTCTTAGATTTGTACCTTCCATTTTTGTTGATTTTTTTTTTAAAAAATTTTAAATTTTTAGTTTTAGATAACGATGCTTTTAATTAGTTTTTAAAAATGTTGACATTATGACATGGTTTTTACGTATTTATTTTAACATTAGGACATGATTTCTACATCATTCATGAGCATGTAATCATGGGAGGTTGAGAGGTATGGTTGTAATGAGTTTTTGGGTGGAGGCCTTGTGTAAGAATAGCACAACGGGTCTCTTTGTTTTTTTTTTTGGCAGCAAGTACGCAGGATCCTACTTCAACAGCTCATTTCTAGCCGAAGTAGCTAAGGTGTGGGCTTGTTCAACAACATTGCAGTCAAGCACCACTTTTATAATGGGTGGAATAACAAGCTGTAAGGAGCAAAACATATAATTAGGATAAGAATAAATGTTGAAAATTTGACAAAAACAAAAACTAACTATGGAAAAATTACAAGATTTGTAATATGAGATTCTCATATATACTTATGAATCGGGATAGACGGATAACAAATAACTAATTCTAGATAGAATCTTTGATATTATCTTATGTAAATGGCAACTGTATATTCCCCTTAACCTTCAAGTCACGCTAGATCTAGTACCATGTCGGAAGATCAAAGGTAATAATAACCTATAATTAAGGAAAATATACAATTGTCATTTAGCGAAGATAACAATAAAAGATTCTACACGTATGTCTCTATTATATAAGTGAAGGGAGGAGCAATGGTGTCCCCCTATATAATTACATATTTAACCTTAAACATCATTAATATTACTTTCTCAATCACCCATCAACATAAAGAGCAATCATGCCAAAAAAGAAAAGATTCCATCATATTACATTCATTGACCGAAAAATTTTGAAACAAAAAAATTACATGCATAAACTTGCCAAAAGACATCAATCAAATTAATTGACAGCACAATCAACTCAAATTTGACCAAAAAAATACTATATGAATAAACTTGCCCAAAAAAACAATGAAATTAATTCACTCAAAATCAACTCAAATTTGAACGAGAAGTTGTGTAGTTTTTTGGTTTGACTTTGTAATTAATATCTCTATTATATAAGGTGAGGAAGAGCTATAGTATCCCTTAGAAAATTACTTTACTACCCTCATTAATAAATCAACTACTTTGTTGAAAAAAGAGAAAGAAAAAAAAACCAAACTCAAATATAGGATAAAAAAATTAAATTTTTTTTTGAACATGATTATATAATAAATGAGCCACCATAAATGAAACCAAGTGTCTACAAGTATTAACACATTCATACTGACAAAGTACATATGAAAATTATGTTAGTCAAATATTTTATCAATTAATACACAATTAAGTATTATGTATTACATTCAAACTATAAAATTCAATCAATTAACAAAGTGAAATAGTTTCTTTAAGAGATATTATATATGTAAATACAAACATGACATATTATGTAAATGCAGACATGACATATTATGTAAATACAAACATGACATAGTGTTAAATTTTTAATGACACAACACCGAATTCTTGACTTGAAATCAAAGTGTCCACTTTCTTCACAATCTAAGACGTAGTGTGCTTAATTCAAAAATCAACCAAAAAAATTATAAATAAGAAATAATATATAAATTCAATAAAATTTCTTTTTTGTTCATCAAATTCAACTTTAGAAAGTAAAAAAAAAAAAGAATAGTGAGAGGCTTAAGTGACAAAGACTATACCAATCAAATTTTGCAATAAAAAAATACTTTGTATCTCTAATGTTCGAATTTTATTCTTATCTATATCAAAATAAATCGAGTTTTTGTCTCGAAAAAAATCCAAGCACGCATCGCGTGCATAAATTACTAGTGCTATCATATTATAACAAAATCATTCATTATATAACTAAAGATATCAATTATTGAAATCTTGTCTGGGTGTCATCAAACGTTGAATGTTTCTCTAGGACTTTGTGTGGTTTGATGGAAAGCGTTTTCAAAAGGTGACGACTTTGAAAGAAAACATATTTCAAAGGAATACACAATTATGTAAATTAAATTTCATTTAATTTGTTTGATTCATTACAAGAAACTTAGAGATAACGAAATATGATGATAGCAGGGAGGTGGACGATGGATGGGAAAAGAGAAAAATAAAGAATAGTAAAAGAATAACGAGAAAAATTTAGCATTCCTTCATTTAGAAAGGAAAAAACTATATAATATCCAGGTAGGGGAGATATTTCCCACCATTAATAAATCAAATTAGCAAACATAGAAAATCACTTTTCAAGCTAAGGTAAATAATTTCCACTTGTTTGAACATACTCTAATTATAAACAAATAATATACGCATCATACAAGACTTTCTTCCTTCTCTTCTCTTATGTTTTGCTCCTCATAATATTCAAAAAATAAACTTGTGATTTACGTCCTATATATTAGTGTTAACAATGATAATTAAATAATTATCACTTCCTCCGTTTTTTTAGATGTAACACTTTTCTTATTGAGAAATGTAACAATAGATGTAACCAAACCATTTTTGGGAAGTTTTATCATACAAACTTACTATCCTACCCTTAATTATTTTCCACTCTCGCTTCTCACCACCCCCTCCAAACCTAAGCCAACCAAAGGGAATCAATTCTGACCACCATCACCACCCCCACTTCCACTTTGGTATTTTTATGGCTGGGGTGGTGGTTCTGTTGCAAATAAAACAATAAAAATGATACTTATCTGTTGAAGCATGAACGAAAAAACCAGTTTGTCGTGACGTGGATGACCACTGTCCTAAAAGACGATTTCGCGCTACCCCGGTGCAGTAGAAATCAGGCGATCGTCCTCCAGGATTAGCACGACTCCAAGATATGTGTGCACTCACACAACTCAGATGGAGACCAGAATATTGGCCAAAAACCAGAGAGTATTTTTGTGGAGATGAGAAGAGGAGAGTAATTTGTGTGTCTCTTTGACTGAAGAAAGCAGCCCTTTAATAGGCTTCAAAGAGAAAAACGGAAGGTTGTAATATAAGGAATGGAAATCAATTAGGCTCCGGAAATCTTGCTAGCAACGGTTACAGAATACGCTAATAATTGCAATCCGAGATTTTTGCGATTTATGTCAAAAATAAAAGAAGGAGATTTAAAACGGACCGCAGGCCCACAGCTCGCGCCCGCGCTCGCGACGAGCCCAAGCCCGGCCAGACCGGCGCGCGCGCACGTGTGTGGTGCATCCATCCATCTAGCACTCTATCAAACAAGAAGTGCTAAAAAACTCCTATTAATAAACAAGGTGAAGCATATATAGCTATTTTTCCAATGTGGGACAAGAGCCTTTTACTTGTTTTTCCACTCCTCTCTTTGAGGTTATTCTTTTAGAGTAATTGTTGAACTTTCAACAATCCGCCACAGGGTCAACAAACGAGAAAAGAAAAAGGAATGAAAAATGGCTTTGGGCAAAACAAAACAATTGCATTAGTGTCAAGCTAGGATCTCTTTCCTATCAAGTGACTTGAGTCTTGAACTTAATAGGGAGGAAAAGATACATCACTTAAAGCACACAATTGAACATGTATAATATTTTGATTCTCCGCGAATAATAGTGACGCCTTATACAGGCCATACGTCCAGACCTGGATGCTCATAGGTGCTCTAGAGAATTAGCCCATGCAATTCTCATAGGAAGCGGCCACACTTCCACACCTAAGTAGGTGAAACCCATCAAGTGTGAGCTACATCACACCTCCAAACATATGGATATGGGTTCATTAAGAGCCTTGGCTCACCCTAAAGTTCAATTTGTAACAAGTACATTACATCATAAACATCTAGGGATGAAAAAACAAAAAGTTTGTGCTTCTGAATTATTCATAATGTTCTCCCTTGAACTCATAGTGAGTGGGAGTTCATTAGTTACAATTCATCCAATGGGCCTTAAGCCCATCCCTTCCAATGTTTCCAAAACTAGTTTTCTACACAGGCCTTTGGTTAGCGGATTCACGATGTTCTTTTCTGATTTAACATAATCCAGTGATATCACTCCATTTGACAACAGATCTTTGACAGCCTTATGCCTCAAACGAATGTGTCTCTTTTTCCCATTGTAGGCGTGGGTGTTTGCAACAGCTATGGCAGCTTGTGAATCACAGTGGAGAGCAACAGAAGGAGCTGGCTTCCCCCACATTGGAATATCTGCAAGCAGATTTCTCAACCATTCAGCCTCATGACCTGCCAATTCAAGAGCAATAAATTTAGATTCCATAGTAGACATAGTAGTACAAGATTGCTTGCAAGATTTCCAAGACACAGCTCCACCCCCTAGGGTGAAAACATAACCACTGGTGGAGTTTACTTCAACGTTGTTAGATACCCAGTTGGCATCACAGAAACCTTCTAGTACTCCTGAAGATTTGGAGTAGTGCAAACTCCAATCCATGGTACCTTTCAAATACCTGAGCAATCGCCTTAGAGCATCCCAATGATCTTTGTTTGGGTTATGAGTGTACCTGCTTAGTCTACTTACAGAATAAGCAATGTCAGGTCTAGTGTAATTCTTAAGAAACATCACACTACCAATGATTTTAGCATATTCAGATTGACAAACTGGATCACCTTTATTTTTCTTTAAGTGGACACTTGGATCATAAGGGGTTCTAACTGTATCGACGTTAAAAGAGTCAAACTTTTTCAAGAGTTTTTCAACATAATGAGATTGGCTAAGACGGATGCCATTTTGATTTCTTATAATTTTGACTCCCAAAATCACATCTGCATCACCCATATCTTTCATTTCAAATTTAGAACTTAGAAATTTATTTGTCTCATTTACTCGATCAAGACTAGTACTAAAAATTAGCATATCATCCACATAAAGACAAATAATCACACAACCACTTGAATCATGCTTAAAATAAACACAGGAGTCTCCTTCATTGACATGAAACCCATTTCCTGTCATAGTCTTGTAAAACTTGTCATGCCATTGTTTTGGAGCTTGCTTGAGTCCATACAATGACTTGACCAGCTTACAAACTTTGTTTTCTTGACCCGGAATTGCACAACCTTTCGGTTGAACCATATAAATCTCTTCTTCTAGATCTCCATTTAGAAAAGTAGTTTTTACATCCATTTGATGTACAATGACATCATGGATACAAGCAAGAGCAATTAAGGTCCTAATGGTTGCAATTTTGGTGACGGGGGATTAAGTATCAAAATAGTCAATTCCATGTTTTTGAGTAAAACCCCTCACTACTATTCTGGCCTTATACTTGTCAATGGATCCATCAGGTTTCAATTTTTTCTTAAAGATCCATTTACAAGTAATGGGCTTGCAACCTCTAGGCAAGTCAACCATTTCCCAAGTGTTATTGTTGAGAATTGATTCTAGTTCACCGTTAATTGCCTCTTTCCAAAAAATTACATCAATTGACCTCATGGCCTCATCATAAGTTTTGGGATCATTTTCTAACATGAACACACTTACAAAATCATCATCAATCAAGAGTGGTTCAGATAAAAGCAGTAATGAAATCAGACTCAAAACTATTTTCCTTTCGCGCCCTTTTGCTTCTCCTTGGTTCCAAAACAGAATCATCGTTAGTTAAATAAGAAGCAACAGACAAAACAGGTGCAGTACTAGAGGATGGTAAATCATTACTACAGCGAGAAAAATTCAAGGGAAATATGTTTTCAAAGAATTCAGCATCCCTCGATTCAACAATAGTACCACCTGCATAAGAATTGTTAGCACCTTTTACTAGAAATCGATAAGCAGCACTTTGATAAGCATAGCCAATAAAAATGGAATCAATAGTCTTAGGGCCTATCTTATCTCTCTTAAAGCTAGGTATCCCAACTTTTGCCAAGCACCCCCACACTTTCAAGTATTTCAGGTTTGGCGTGCGACCTTTCCACAGTTCATAAGGGGTCTTATCAAGTTTCTTATGAGGTACTCTATTTAAAACATGATAAGCATAAAGAATAGCCTCCCCCCACATGTTATCAGGAAGTCCATAACTAATAAGCATAGAATTCATCATATTTTTGAGAGTTCTGTTCTTTCTTTCAGCAATACCGTTTTGTTCAGGTGTGTAGGGAGCAGTTACTTCATGGACTATTCCATTATGCTCACAGAAAGCCTTAAGAGTGTTAGGGTCATACTCACCACCCCTATCACTCCTAAGTCTCTTGATCTTCTAGTCTAGTTGATTTTCTACCTCTGCTTTGTATTTGAGAAACATCTCTTCTGCTTCATCTTTTGATTTGAGAAGATAAACCATAGTGAAACGAGAACAGTCATCAACAAAAGTAATGTAATATCTTTTCCTACCTCTGCTCTCATGATTTTTAAAATCTCCCAAATCACTATGAACAAGTTCAAGTACTTCGGTTTACCTGTCTATTGATTTAAATGGTTTCTTTGCAAACTTGGCTTCAACACACACATCACATTTTGAAAATTCAGTTTTAGAAAAACTTGGAATCAAATTCAAATGTTTAAGCCTTTTGATTGAAGCAATGTTAACATGACCCAATCTAAAATGCCATAAATCAATAGACTCAAAGAATATGCGTTAAGAAGTACTAGCACTTTTATTCATAATTTCAACTTTTGCATCAAGAGTAAATAGCCCCCCATTACAAAACCCCTTCCCTACAAACTCCCCATTACGAGTAAGAACAAGTCTATCAGAATCAAAAGAGAGTTTGAGTCCAGCTTTCATGAGTACACTTCCAAGAATTAAGTTCCTGCGCATTTCTGGAACATACTCCCTCCGTCCCAGAATACTCTTTACACTTTCCTTTTTCATCTGTTCCAGAATACTTGGGCGGGCGCGGATGTGTCGTTGTGCACCGCACCCGGCCAAAGATAAAATTTCTCCTACTCTCTTTTACACTAAGATAGTATAATGGAAGTAGGGGTCGTATCCACAGGGAAACAGGGACGAGTTTAATATTCAGCGTGATCCAAAACCTAGATTAAGCTAAGGGCCGAGAAACCTAATAATAATAACAAAGGGGGGTTTCAAGTAGATTGACGAACAAACTAAAACTAACTAGCATATAAACAAAATGAGAAATCAATATGGAAAGATCTTGAATACGATTAACATCCACTTCAATTCATTATCGATCCTTGAACCTCCACTCTAATTATTTCCATGATTATCTATTGCTGAGAATTATTCTCGCATTCTCCTTATTCTTAGTTGAATAGCACGATCAGCGTGACTATAAAACCCTAACTAAAGGATAACCTAGTCCGATCGCGTCTAAGTTCAATCCAATAGCGGCAATAAACACAGAGAACCAACAGACCTGCTAACGTCATACAAGCGATAAACATTCAACAGTTAATTCAATTTCCCCAAGAAATAACCAAGACGATCTGCATCTAAGTTACTCCCTAGTTTGCTACCAATTGATAGAAGAATAAAACAATCCGATTCTATTCTTAAATCTAGCATTAGATTAATTACACAACCAAACTAGTAACGTTCCTAGCATAATTATGCAAAAATCATAGAAAGCAAGCATAGAAATTAAACCATAATCAAAGAAACTAAATAGAGAGGAAAGATCTCACAATAATGCTTGAAGCTCCATATTAATCTCGTTCAAGAACGGTTCAAGCTACAATCGGCATAGCATAAGCCAATCCCATAATTGAAATCTACAAAAACTAAACTAGAAAATAAAAACTAAAAAGAGAAGACAACAAGAGAGGACTGGAGTTTTGGAGACTCCCTCTCCTTGTGGCTGCTGCCCCCTAGGTCCAAAAATAGAGTTTAGTATTTATACTAAAGCTCAAAAATCAGCCGACAATTACACCGACCTAGGGGTCGCGAGGTGCGGCACAGGTCGCGAGGTGCGATGAGCTACTGCCTCCAAAACACGCTGAAGAGTTGGGCAGGCCAAGGAAGTCGCGAGGTGCGAAGGACTGATACGCTCAAGTTATACGATGTTTATATTATACTTTGGGTGCTTTTTGTTAAGAGTCTTGATCATAAGTGTTAACGTTTACGTTTTATTTAGCTCTTAGCGGAAGTTCGGAATTTTGTATTTTAATTATAGTTAAAGTTGTAAGTTCCGAGCTCCTAGAAGCATTAGTGTTTGGAACGACTCAACATCGTTATGCTTGCCAAGCGTCGCCACATGTTTCGATCAAGCATCGCCGCAAGCCGTAGCCGAGCATAGCACCTAGCCCATCACAGCCGCACCAAGCTCTCGGGTGCACGCTCAATACCGCAAGCCCGGCTCAGCGCCAAAGAACATCATCGCCGTCCCCAAGAAGATACTCGCCCAGCGCATGCTCGCCCAGCACTCCGCATCGCCCAGCTCCAGCGCTCGCAGCAAGCAGGCCGAGGCAGCTCGCACCTCGCGAGCATGGTCGCACCTCGCGCCCTGCCTTGCTCGCACCTCGCGAGGAATCTCGCACGGTGCGACCTGTTGGCTTGGCCCAGTCCTTCAGCTCGTGTTGGAGGCAGAGATCACTCGCACGGTGCGACCTACTTCGCACCTCGCGACCCCTAGGTCGGTATAAATGTCGGCTGATTTTTGAGCTTTAGTATAAATACGAAAGTTGATTTTGGACCTAGGGGGGCAGCAGCCACAAGGAGAGGGAGTCTCCAAAACTCCACTCCTCTCTTGTTGTCTTCAGTTTTAGTTTTTATTTTCTAGTTTAGTTTTTGTAGATTTCAATTATGGGATTGGCTTATGTTATGCCGATTATAGCTTGAACCGTTCTTGAACGAGATTAATATGGAGCTTCAAGCATTATTGTAAGATCTTTCCTCTCTTTCTATTTCCTTTTGATTATGGTTTAATTTCTATGCTTGCTTTCTATGATTTTTGCATGATTATGCTAGGAACGTTGCTAGTTTGATTGTGTAATTAATCTAATGCTAGATTTAAGAATAGAATCGGATTGTTTTATTCTTTTATCAATTGGTAGCAAACTAGGGAGTAGCTTAGATGCTGATCATCTTGGTTATTTCTTGGGGAAATTGAATTAACTCGTTGAATGTTTATCGCTTGTATGGCGTTAGCGGTGTCCGTTGGTTCTCTTGTGTTTATTGCCGCTATTGGATTGAACTTAGCCGCTATCGGACTAGGTTATCCTTTGGTTAGGGTTTTATAGTCATGCTGATCGTGCTATTCATCTAAGAATAAGGAGAACACGAGATTAATTCTCGACAATAGATAATTATGGAAATAATTAGAGTGGAGGTTCAAGGATCGATAATGAATTGAAGTGAATGTTAATCAGATTCAAGATCTTTCTATAATTGATTTCTCATTTTGTTTATATGCTAGTTAGTTGTAGTTTAGTTATGAATCAACTTGAAACCCCCCCTTTGTAATTATTATTAGGTTTCTCGGCCCTTAGCTTAATCTAGGTTTCGAATCACGCTGAATACTAAACTCGTCCCTGTTTCCCTGCGGATACGACCCCTACTTCCATTATACTACCTTAGTGTAAAAGAGAGTAGGAGAAATTTTATCTTTGGCCGGGTGCGGTGCACAACGACGACACATCCGCGCCCGCCCAAATTTTGGCGCCGTTGCCGGGGAAACGGTGTTACTTGTTTATATTTAGCGTGATTTTTGGATGGTATTGTTTGTGCTCTTTGTTTTTTGTTGACACTCATAGCGCTAACAATGCATTGCAAGGGTTCTTCTCAATCAATTTTGCAGGTACTTGAAGTGGAGATTGACATGGAACCACTACTGTCACACATGGAGCACAACCCAATGATTAAGCTTAAGGTACTAAGTCGAGCTCACGACTTTAAAAAACAGCGCTTCTCGGGAGGCAACCCGAGACCCCTTTTATTTTCTTTCTTTTCCTTTATTTTTCATCAAATTTCCACCACCACAACAAATTTTCTTTCACCCACCGCACACTCACTAAAACGAACCACAACACATCTTAATCCGCTTGGAACCAAAACCCACAAAAGAAAACCCGTTGGGAGGACTTCAATAGCTAGGAGTTGGTAACACTAGAGGATTGAGATTGTTAATGTATCTTTTCGATCTCTTAAGTTAGGTGCAATTTTCAAGAATTTAAACTTTTGAACTTGTCATTTGTTTGAGTGATTCGAGGGAGAGGGTTGTGAGTTGATTTATGAGATTTGAGTTGGTGTTGTTAAGAAGTTTGAGTTTGACGGATTGCTTTTCATGAGTTTTGAGCATTCGATCTTCGATTTACCCGATTTTCAAATTTCCCCCCTACTTTCAGTATACTTTTTCTTTTAATTGTCGACACATTGAGGACAATGTGTAGTTTAAGTAGGGGGGAGGGTATTCTCATTCTCATGTATCTATGTTGTATATATTACTTTCAATTTGAAAAAAAAATGAAAATGAAAAAAAAAATGAAAAAAAAAATATCAAAAAAAAAAGTGATGAAATGAAACCCGCTGAGTTGAAAACCCACAAGGGTGGGCGACTCAGGCAAAAATGGGGGCCCGGATAGGTTGAAAACCCGAAAGGGAAACCTATGCAAAAAAGTGGCTTATATTGAGCGGGTAAGATGGTGAGATGCAACCAAAAAGAAATGTGTGAAGCTAGGATGAAAACCCGAAAGGGCTCCTAGGCAAAATGAGAGATTAAGAGAGAATTTTGTACTTTGAAAACTCATTTGCCGGAGGTGGTGTCATAAGGTTGAAAGCGTTTTCTGGTTGGGTTAGTTATTTCATCCTTGATTTTGTGAAGATTTGTTTTGGCTTTCACATTCTTTTGGTTGATTGTTTGTTTTTGGGAGTAAGCATGGAATTTATCCCTTTTTGTCTTTGTTCCATGGCTTGCTATTTTAAGTTAGTTGTTTTAGTTTTAGTTTATCTTTTGAGGTTTTAGGCGAGTTGTCATTTTGATTGTGGCGTTGAAGTGGGTTCAACTCCTTTGAGATCCTTCAGGATTTGAGCTCACATTTTGGTTGTCGTTTGGAGATTATTGTTGTCGCGTCTGTATTTCTGATAGTAGCTTGAATCTAAGTGTGGGGGAATCATCGTCCCTTACGTTTAGGTTTTGAGCGTATTTCGTTTGGATGTGATAATGATGGTGTAGTTGATGGGGAGTGTAAGTTGGTGTCGATGGCTTGGGTGATGATTTATGTGGTGATTCTCATTTTTTGAGTTTACTCGAGGTCGAGTAAAGTTCAAGTGTGGGGGGTATTTGATACGCTCAAGTTATACGATGTTTATATTATACTTTGGGTGCTTTTTGTTAAGAGTCTTGATCATAAGTGTTAACGTTTACGTTTTATTTAGCTCTTAGCGGAAGTTCGGAATTTTGTATTTTAATTATAGTTAAAGTTGTAAGTTCCGAGCTCCTAGAAGCATTAGTGTTTGGAACGACTCAACATCGTTATGCTTGCCAAGCGTCGCCACATGTTCCGATCAAGCATCGCCGCAAGCCGTAGCCGAGCATAGCACCTAGCCCATCACAGCCGCACCAAGCTCTCGGGTGCACGCTCAATACCGCAAGCCCAGCTCCAGCGCCCAGCAACATCATCGCCAGCCCAGCAGCATACTCGCCCGGCGCATGCTGCTTGCCCAAAGACTCCGCATCGCCCGGCTCCGGCGCTCAGCTAGCAAGCGGGCGAGGCGGCTCGCACCTCGCGAGCATGGTCGCACCTCGCGACCTGCCTTGCTCGCACCTCGCGAGGAATCTCGCACGGTGCGACCTGTTGGCTTGGCCCAGTCCTTCAGCTCGTGTTGGAGGCAGAGATCACTCGCACGGTGCGACCTACTTCGCACCTCGCGACCCCTAGGTCGGTCTAAATGTCGGCTGATTTTTGAGCTTTAGTATAAATACTAAAGTTGATTTTGGACCTAGGGGGGCAGCAGCCACAAGGAGAGGGAGTCTCCAAAACTCCACTCCTCTCTTGTTGTCTTCACTTTTAGTTTTTATTTTCTAGTTTAGTTTTTGTAGATTTCAATTAAGGGATTGGCTTATGTTATGCCGATTATAGCTTGAACCGTTCTTGAACGAGATTAATATGGAGCTTCAAGCATTATTGTAAGATCTTTCCTCTCTTTCTATTTCCTTTGATTATGGTTTAATTTCTATGCTTGCTTTCTATGATTTTTGCATGATTATGCTAGGAACGTTGCTAGTTTGATTGTGTAATTAATCTAATGCTAGATTTAAGAATAGAATCGGATTGTTTTATTCTTTTATCAATTGGTAGCAAACTAGGGAGTAGCTTAGATGCTTATCATCTTGGTTATTTCTTGGGGAAATTGAATTAACTGTTGAATGTTTATCGCTTGTATGGCGTTAGCGTGTCCGTTGGTTCTCTCGTGTTTATTGTTGCTATTGGATTGAACTTAGCCGCTATCGGACTAGGTTATCCTTTGGTTAGGGTTTTATAGTCATGCTGATCGTGCTATTCAACTAAGAATAAGGAGAACACGAGATTAATTCTCGACAATAGATAATTATGGAAATAATTAGAGTGGAGGTTCAAGGATCGATAATGAATTGAAGTGAATGTTAATCAGATTCAAGATCTTTCTATAATTGATTTCTCATTTTGTTTATATGCTAGTTAGTTGTAGTTTAGTTATGAATCAACTTGAAACCCCCCCTTTGTAATTATTATTAGGTTTCTCGGCCCTTAGCTTAATCTAGGTTTCGAATCACGCTGAATACTAAACTCGTCCCTGTTTCCCTGCGGATACGACCCCTACTTCCATTATACTACCTTAGTGTAAAAGAGAGTAGGAGAAATTTTATCTTTGGCCGGGTGCGGTGCACAACGACGACACATCCGCGCCCGCCCAAGGACCTCGCGAGTCGCGAGCAAGCAGGTCGCGAGGTGCGACCTGCTGGGCGTGCGATGCGGGAGCGCTGGGAGGTGCGAGCATGCGCGAGAGCTGGGCGACGAGCTGCTGGCGAGCTTGCTTAGGCTTGCGGTGGAAGTTGGTTGTTGTTGGTGAGATGCAATGGTACAATGTTATTGAGCCTCTCGAACACTTTCAAGTATATCGCTCAAACCCATTTTACCATAAAAGCTCGGAACATAAGACGTTAACACCAATTATCTCGCAAAACTCCGAACTCCCGCTAAGGGTTAAATAAAACACGAACGTTAACAATTACAATCAAACCCTTAGCAAAGTGCACCCAAAATATAATATGAACACCGTATAACTTGAGCGTATCAATACTCTTTACACTTCTATTTTTGGATATGACCCACTATTATTTCAATCCTTCTACCTTTTAAGCGTTGGCCCACACTCTCTCTCCTCCAAATAAAATAATACCACTCCTACTACCCACCAACTCTAACCATGGCCCACACACTCTCTCCTTAAAATAAAATAATACTACTTTTACTAACTACTAACTCCTATCACATCTACTTTTCCATAAAATAATAATTGATAACCAAACAACAACTTATCATCTAAAACTACGTGCATTTATAAGTGTCAAGAGTATTCTGGGACGGAGGGAGTACAAAACATTAGTATGAGTAAGCAATTTTCCAGAAGTAAGAGTTAGAATAATCTTCCCTTTGCCTTGAACATTGGCAGATGCTGAGTTACCCATGAAGACATTTTCTCCATCAACCTTATCATAACTTGTGAACATGTCTTTGTTGGTGCAGATGTGCCTGGTTGCCCCAATATCAACAATCCATTCAGCAACATTACTAGCTAAATTTACTTCTGACACAACAGCAACGATGTTATCAGTAGCTTCAGCAAGGTTGGCTTGATTCTGCTTCTTGCTTCTACAGAACTTAGCCTTATGACCAGGTTTCCCACAGTTGTTACAGTTTCCCTTAAACATGTACTTCTGAACTCCTCCTTGAGGTCTATGGAAATTGTTAGAGCCCTTATTTTTCCCAGAGTTATTAGGTTCTACCAGATTTACTTTGGAGGAAACAGGAAAAATAGACTGATCACGAACAACAGACTGACCTTTGTCCTTAATTCGGTTCTCTTCCTCAATCTTAAGGTGACCTATCAGTTCCTCTAAGGTTAGGTCTGTCTTATTGTGCATTAGCTGGTTACGAAAGTTTTTCCAAGAAGGAGGCAGTTTTTCAATCAACATAATAACAAGGGTAATATCACAAATGCACAGTCCCTCGGCAGCCATAGCAAGACAAATATTCTCATAGTCATGGATTTGATCAATTATAGGTTTTTCATCATCAACTTGAAAGCCTAACCACTTACTAACACAATAACGTTTGGTTCCAGCATCATCAGTTCCATATTTCTTTTCTAAAGCATCCTAAATGGTCTTAGCATGATTAAACAGCATGTAAATATCCAGCAAAGTATTTGACATATGATGCAGTAGCATACCCTTACAAGTTCTATCATCCTTAGCAAACTTTGACTCAAAAGCACCCAAATCAGATTCATCAACAGGTTTAACAACATCATCAAGAACATATGCAACATCAATTTATTCCAAATAAAAACGCATCCTAACAGCCCAACGTTTATAATTTTTCCCATCTAGAGGTTCCATCTTAGACATATCAGGAATCAAAAGTTTGGAAGCCATAATCATCTTTTAGATTGTTGCAAATAAAACAATAAAATGATACTTATCTGTTGAAGCGTGAACGAAAAAACCAGTTTGCCGTGACGTGGATGACCACTGTACTAAAAGACGATTTCGCGTTATCCCAATGCAGTAGAAATCAGGTGATCGTCCTCCAGGATTAGCACGACTCCAAGATAAGTGTGCACTCACACACCTCAGATGGAGACCTGAATATTGCCCAAAAACCAGAGAGTATTTTTGTGGAGATGAGAAGAGGAGAGTAATCTGTGTGTCTCTTTGACTGAAGAAAGTAGCCCTTTAATAGGCTTCAAAGAGAAAAACGGAAGGCTGGAATATAAGGAATGGAAATCAATTAGGCTTCGAAAATCTTGCTAGCAACGGTTACAAAATACGCTAATAATTGCAATCCGAGATTTTTGCGATTTACGCCAAAAATAAAAGAAGGAGATTTAAAACGGACCCATGAGACCCACATCCCCGCCCGCGCCGTGCTCGCCACGAGCCCGAGCCCGGCCGGCCGGCGCGGGCGCGCGTGTGTGGTGCATCCATCCATCTAGCACTCTATCAAACAAGAAGTGCTAAGAAACTCCTATTAATAAACAAGGTGAAGCATATCTATTTTTCCAATGTGGGACAAGAGCCTTTTACTTGTTTTTCCACTCCTCTCTTTGAGGTTATTCTTTTAGAGTAATTGTTGAACTTCCAACAGGTTCAGTGGGTGTTGTGTTGGTTAGATTGCTAGGGCGGTGGTTTTGGTCACTCAGGGTGTACTGCAGTGACTTAGCTGGTGGTGTGGTGCTAGGGTGTGGTTTCGGTGGCTTTGGTGGTGATGTTGTGTCTAGGAGTGGTCGTTTCGATGGCAATGCGGTGGCTTAGGAAGTGGTGCAGCGACTGGGGTGGTGGTTTCACTGGTTTAGGTGGTGGTGCGATAGTTATGATGTTGGTCTGCTGGCGAGGGTGGTGGTTTTGGTGGTGGTTCAGTTGTTTTCCTTAGTTAGTAGGTGGTGCTTTATGGGTAATTAATTTTGTTAATTTATGCTAATCATATTTGCTATATTAACTAGATGGGTAAATGTCCTTTTCATTATCCTCTCTCTTCTCTCTTGGTTTTTGTGTAAAAGTTTTATTTGCATCTAAAAAGAACGGAGAAAGTATAAATGTAGGAGCGACAAATAAGCGGATTAAGTTCATACTCGATTTAGATTTTTATTTTTATTCATCTAAAAAAGTACTAGGATAAATTGAAAAAGTATACATAGTACTTCATATAGAATTTCTAGTATACAAAGATTGGCTTGGCTCTGCTCATTTGGTGGAGATTCTCCTTCCTTTTTTATGTGAGAGTTTTTTAAGAAAAATATTTAATTTATTTCAGGACGATGAAGTATAATATTTTTTCAATTCTTATAAAAACAATTTCAATATCAATCATCAATGAGAAATTCCACTACCAAACATGTAAATCTATGTGACTTGCGAATTAATGGTTGGCTTAGTGGTTGAGTCCCACCATTTTAATTAAAAAAACAACTTATGGATGACTTCATATTATTTTAATCAAGTGACCCCATAATCAAAATGCTTAATATATTATCCTGATAATTAAAAGAAAAAACAGAAAAAGTGCAACATACTTCAATAAAGTAATCCTATAATCCCGATATAAATTAGTTATACTGCTCATTGCTCAACCACATCAATCATGTTCTCCCTTTACTCTTCTTTTCCCCTCACACTCTGAATCCTTCCCCTGTTCCTCCCCATTCCACAACTATACAACCATAATTTTCCTAATCCATAGTATTAGATTAAGATCACATAAAACCCATAATCTCTACTTCATAATTTTATCAAAATTCATAAAAAAAATGGCAACAACTCTTTTGTGCTATATAACAGGAAAACTTACAAAAGCATTGATGTGGATATTGATGTTTGTTTTGTTGCTTCATCAAGTTTTGCCCTTCTTAGTGTCGAATACTTTACACCTTTGGATCTTAATTAAGCGTCGAAAATTCATTTACGTCCTTCTTAATTTCATTATAATCTCCATCCTTGTTTCTTCCTCTTCTTTTACACCCCATTTCACAAATTTCTTTCTCAAATTATGGAAAAAGTCAAAAACACAGAAATCCCAGATAGCAGTACCCCATTCTGATGATGACACGTGGTGTTTGTTCACCTTCACACAGATGGATGATTATGAGATTGACGAAACTGCGTCATTTAGAGTAGTGGAGGAAGAAGTAGAGCGTAGCAAAGAAGAACAGAGTTATGGAGATGTAGAGAGAATAGTTGAAGACAAAGAAGAGGAAGATGATCTGGATGCCACGTGGAAGGCGATCATGGAGTCAAAGAGGAAGGAAAGTGGGCCCCACTTGAAGAAGAGTGACACGTGGAGCTGCGGTGATGGTGTTGATGAGAAGAAGAAAGAAGTCAATGGGGGGATGATGGGGGGATTGAGTAAGTATAAAGTAGGAGAGTTGAAGAAGTGGCAGAGTTTTAGAGATATGGTTGAGATGAGAGAAAATATTGGTTGTGATAGCGGTGGCCGCAGCGGCGATGGTGGTCGCAGTGGTGGTTGTGGTGAGCGTGGGTGGCGTAGTGTGGAGGTGGCGTTGACTTTCCATGACGAGTTTAAGAAGAGAGCTGATGATTTTATAGCACAGTTTACTCATGATATCCATCTGCAGAGGTTAGAGTCTGACCAACGTTTCCTAGAGATGATTAACCGTGGTCTCTAATTTGCATAATTTTTGTCCCTCCTAAGTCCTAAGATATAAATTGCCATCCCAGTTTGTCACGATGATATGTAAATAATATATTATATAATAGGTATTTTAAGAAGTTTTTATTTCTATCTCAAAAATGCAAAATTGCCACTGTGGTATGCGCTATTTACATATCGCAGTGATAAATTTGTAGGTTCTAAAAAATTATCGAGTTAGGTTATTTTTCAAGAGCATGACTTGATATATAATATCTCAATGTGAGAAACATAAGTTTGTCGAGGTATATTTGTAACTTCACTTGATGTGGGGCCTTCTACTCTCTTATGAAGATCACATTCAGATATCTATAGTTTTTCTACTGTCTAATAGTTAGCCAACTAGTAGGTTGAGAGTCTCATGTGCCCTTGTTTATATCCTTTTATCCAAGAATTGACTATAATTTTGTTCATTAAGGGTAAATGGGCAAATTCCGTCTTTGTCAGTTGCCTACCTTGTAAGAATTGAAGGCCTTCTTTTATCATAGGTCGTAGCTCTTCTGAGTTGTTACTTGCTAGCTAGTATTGCTGAAAGTGTGTTAGGAGGGACAATGATGCAAGTTTAATCATAAGGAATATCTTATATACCATCCTGGTCCTTAGATATATAAATGAGGTGCGCTGTAACTTTCTTGTATTAGAATTATGTAAAAGTAAGGTTATCTCTACTTGGATCTTTCATCTTTGTAAGAGTATGTTTAATATTATGTATGTATGGAAGTTTGTGTTCCACTAAGGATCCACATTGGGGATGCTGGATGTGTATATCATATCCTGTGAAGTTGTAATGTTTGGTTCAATATAGTATCATTTCCAAAAGGATTTTTTGATGGGAATAATCCCACCTTTGGGCGATCCTCCCAAAACAGTCCCACCTTTTCAAAATTTGGGAATAATCCCACCATTAAGTTGTATTTGTCCAAAATGGGCTGTTACCTGTTGGTAACCTACAATTGCAGGTTTAATTCCTAATTACATGATTAACAACAAATTTGATGTATTTTAAGATTAAATTTTTAATTAAACATAAAGATTTATTTTAATTATGAATTAACTAAATTTTTTTACAGCTCCTCCTCTGTACCACCACAATCAAATGCCTTCACCCACCACCCCCACCACCACCACCACCCGCCCACCCCCACCCAATTGACCCCTCGACATAATGCTTCTATCTCCTCCCCCGAAACCACCGCAAGGAGACCACCACCACCACCTCACGGACCCCTCACGCCTCTCTCCCTCATCACCTCCACTCTATCTCCTTCCCGACGCCCTCGACACGGCCCCAACCCCAACCCCACTCGGTCGCCAAAACCCCGAGCCCCACCTTTGCCAAAACCCAAACCCAGCCCCGGGCCCCACCCTCGCCAAACCCCAAGCCCATCCCCAGCACACCTTCGACAGAGCCCCACCCCAGGCCCCACCTCGCCAAACCCCAAGCCCATCCCCATGCACACCTTCGACAGAGCCCGGCCCCCCCAGCCCACCTCGCCCAAACCCCATCCCCACCCTCGCTCAAACCCCATCCCCACCATCGCTTAACCCTAGTCCCACTCGTAAAACCAATCGGCGCCCACCCCCCCCAAACAACCCCACCCCCGCAAAACTAAACCACCCACGTTCCAGTTCATTGGCCCGAAAATAGTCGTGCGTAGTGAAGGTAGGAGAGAGAAAGTACAATGAAAACAGATGAGAAGCGTAGATGAGAAAGTGATAAGAATGCAAGGTCGGAGTTGGGTTTATCAACAGAAAAAAGGGGTCGCATGAGAGAGATGATGAGGGGTAGGAGCGAGAAGACTGGGGAGGGGAGAAGGGGAGCTGTTGCGGGGTGGGGTCCGGGGATGATGGAAGGGGAGGGGTGGTTTTGGGGGTGGGGGCTTTTTTTTTTTAAATTAAATTGTTAATTCCTGTTAAAAAAAGTCAACAAGTGTTTTTTAACCGGTTAAAGAGGTCACTGGTTAAAATGACCCATTTTGGGAAGACTTGGGTTATAGTTGGGATTATTCCCAAATTTTGAAAAGGTGGGACTGTTTTAGGAGGATCGCCCAAAGGTGGGATTATTCCCATCAAAAAATCCTTTCCAAAATGACTGTTTAAGTTTAAGTACAATAGTTGATAAGATTGGATTTTCCTTTTGAAGTCCCATATATATACATATATGTATATATACATATATATATATATATATATACATATATATATATATATTTTTTTTTTGGGGCCCCCGCTCGGAACCCCTTGGTAAGAAGAAAGACCCTACTGGACCAGCACCTATCACAGGTCAGCCAACCCAGCTACACATGTCAACGCTTGAGAGTATGGGGGATTAAGGGAATCCCTACTCCCAAGCACAAGTAGGTAGTGGGGCTCGAACTTGTGACCTCAAAGTCACAAGGTGAGTTCCCCACCACCTCCACCAAGCAAGCTTGGTTATATATGTATATATATAAATATATATGTATATATATACATATATATAATAACATGTTTGAAATTGTAGTAGATTGATCCTGTCAAAGAGTTGAAGAAGTTTTGAGTCCGAGAGACCAAAAATAGGAAATTTTTTAAAATTAAAAGAAAAAAGGTTGTTTAGTTCATAAAAGCTAAGTTAGGTTTGAAATTTAAGGTTCGGGATGAATATGGAATCCCATATCTAATATTTGGCTAGAGAAAATCTTTGAGATCTCTAAAGATTGTCGGGTCGGTTTGACCCAACTCGTCATCCAACCTAAGCATGCCTCAATAATAACCTAACAACCTGTCATAACTCAATTTTATGGTGATGTAGGATACAATTCAAAATAATTTGATCATTACTAGGCCCGCCTTATTCATTGCTTCATGTATTTATAATTATTTATACAAAAAAGTACTATGTCAACTTTGGCCTGGCCTGACCGAACCATGACCCAACTACACCTATAGAGAATCCACATTGGGGTCAGCTTTTTGGCCTGGCCTGACCGAACCATGACCCAACTACACCTATAGAGAATCCACATTGGGGTCAGCTTTTTGGCCTGGCCCAACCTTTCTCGGTCCACGGTAACATATGTCCATCATTACATGTATCGGCTCAGAAATAGCTGAAAAGTTTAGGTGTTGAGGTATTGAAACAAGAGTGAGAAGATCAGAAGAAGAAAGTAGAAGAAAGACGAAGTTGACTTTGTATGATCACATTATTATATAGGAAAAATTGACAAGGGCAGTCCCAAATAAGGACGTCCTTCCATAGAAGGTCCTAACTTTCGATTATTACACAACAGTCCCAACTTTGGGTGGTACTTTACAATAACGGTCCAAGTGGATGGGTTACCGGTTTAAGCGATACTTTAAAAAAAAAAAGATCTTTTACTGGTTTCAGGGAAGTAGTTTCAAGGGAGGGGGTTTTCTGGGACAGGCCTATAGGGGGTTACAGGGGAGGGGGTTTCTGCAACACCCGACCCATATGGAGTCGAGTATATCGTCACCAATGCGCATCCAGGGCCAACAACTGTCCTCAATAACCAACACAAGTTCTTCCGGCGCATTTTGTCCTCACTTATGCGCACCCCGAGAAACTTACCAGGAGGTCACCCATCCCAAGACTACTCCCAGCCAAGCATGCTTAACTGTAGAGTAACTAAGGAAATGAGCTTCCTAAAAGAAAGATGCATCTTGTTGGAATGAGTAGCCTGCTAAATCCCTCTAAAGCAATCATGAGGGGGTATTACGGTTTGTAGGATGGGGGAGGGGGTGCCGGGGGGAGGGGGGTTTTCGGGATGGGGGAGGTTTTTCCCGGGCGGGGGATGGGTCTTCACATTTCGGGGGCGGGGGAGGGTTTTCGGTAGCGGTGTGGGGCGGTAGTGGCTACGTACGTGGTCATGGTGCAGGAACGGAATAAGGGGGGGAAGAGAGAGAGTTGCGTAGGAAGAGGGGAAAAAAAGTATGCGAAAGAGGGAGGAGGCAGACGGGAGGGTGGCTGGGCTCCAACGAGCCGACGGTAGGGAGGCACATAGTGGCGGGGAGGGGGCAGGGGAGGGGGTGGTGGGGCACGAGAGGAGGTTTCAAGGGTAGGCGAGAGGGTGCCAGGGTAGGGGACGAGGTTTCGAGGGCTAGGGAGGTGGTGGTGGGGAAGGGGAGGAGGTTTCGAGGAAGGGGGTGACAGTGCAGGGGTGAGAGTGGCAGGGGTGGCAAGGGTGGTGTTTTCGGAGGTTTACTTATTGTAGTAGGTTAGGTGACGTGCTAGGACCGTTTTTGTAAAACACCCCCCCAAAGTTGGGCTTGTTGTGAAATAATTGAAAGTAGGGTCCTTTTATGAAAGGGGGACCATAGTTGGGACCACCCTTGTCAACTTTTTCTATTATTATATAACTATATCTACATTTATCATAATTCATAGCAACAAAAGATAAAGGGAAAGAATGGAGTAAGAGGGTTAGAATATACAACACATGAGCTTATTTTACTAATTTAATTAAGGACATGTTAGGATGTATAATTGGATTATGAGCTTACTTCGTGAGCAATGTTAGACATATAACCTGTGTTTCTCTATTTAAGCACCCAATGATGATACATACCTCTTTTATTTGCTCCAAATCAAATAACAGATGAACAACATAAGTGATTCAAAACCTTTTAGTTGCCCAAATAATTATCCATAATAATTATTTGGATAATTAAAACAATTTTCATTAATATTTTCTTCTAAAATCCGATTTGATAACCCGTAAACTATATATATATATATATCAGAATGTGTGGCCTAGAACAAAATGATATCATGCCACGTGTCACCCTTCACTTTGCAAATGACATGGTGTGCTACATCATCATACACACACATAGACAATTATTATTTTCACATAAAAACTAAAGGAAGTTATAGGCGTGATTTTATTTCGACTACGCGGGATGAGCGCGTATATGACTACCTCATTGTAAAGGTTTTATTGAAAATATTTTTAAAGTCGCCAACAAGTCTTTAAAGGAAGACTCATAAACCTAATTGGATATTGGAAAACCAATGGAACGAATTAGGGACTTATCCAATGTAGATTTCCCCGTCATGACTCCATTAATGGTCAATGAACCATATTTTGAGTTCGGGGGTGAGGGTACAAACACGGTCATAAGGAACCACGTTTGCCCATTGCTGGCCTGTAATAAATATCGATTCATGTCAAGTTTTATGCAAAAGAACAACTTGAAATTATTTTCAACACCCTAAATAAATATTAGTCTAAGTCGATTGATTAAACAAATCAAAAATACTATTTTAGTGGTGTGTTATTAAGCAATCAAAATTACAAGGTTCCTAACAGGTTGTCCAAATTATATGATTAATATTAGAACAGTTCTTTAGGTCCTGATTAGCAATAATAACATGTGAGGTGATGAAAGCATGAACAAGTCCATCATAACAATATATAAAAAAGAACGGAAATAAATAGAGATTAGAATGTACAAAAGAACAATTTTTAAATTAAAGATCTACATCATGAAAGAAATCGTTAGTAACTTCAATATAAAAATAGTAAATTTATTCAAGAACCCTCAGGAATATACCGCGGTTTGGGTATGAGAGAATAATGACCTTCGGGCAGAGCAATCGTGAAGCCTGAAGATTGATCAAAGTATATGTATGAAAGTATGTGTTTGTAAATATATGTTTGTGTATTTGTAGATGTCAAAGTATGAGAGTTTTTAGAAAGAATCTGTTAGTGTTCGAGTGTCGAGTGTTCGTGTGTCAAAAGTGTTTTTTAATCCGGAAAACCACAACTTATTTATAGCAAAATATTAGAAAAAAGATAGAAAAGCAAACTTCGCGTCACGCAAAGAGAGTGCTGAGCGCATGACTCTGCGTGACGCATAGAGCCACGTGTTATGCGTAGATTGGTGCGCCCGACGTTGCTCGACCCAAGGTGTCGAAGCGCACGTGGTGCGCGCCAGCGCACCACCTTGCGTCAAACACGTTTTGACACCTTTCTTTAAACGCGTTTTGAATGATTTTCTTTTAGGAAAAATTATCAAGAATACGTCAATCTTTAACTTGTCTTCTAAAAAATAAGTTAAACTTTTTGGTTAACTCTCAATAAGTAAAACTTCGAGGGTACCTACTTTAGTTGATTCAAATAACCTACAACCTAAAGAACAAGTTACCACCACCATGAAACCCCCACTAGTGGAAAAAAACGAAAGGGCTGCGGTCAAAACCGCCCTAAGGGCTGCGTTTTTGGCTAGCGCCCTTTCTATAAGCCCCTTCGGCAAAAAATGAAGGGCCGCGGTTTTGGACCGCAGCCCTTCTCATAGGGAAGGGCTGCGGTTTAGGCTCAAAACCGCAGCCCTTCCACTATGGAAGGGCTGCGGTTTTGGCCTAAATCGCAGCCCCTTACTTAGAAAGGGTCGCGGTTTTTGCTAAAGCCCGTGCCCCTTGTCACCCAAAAAAAAATATTTGTTTTTGCGTTCTAAATGTATCCAAAAACAATTACTGAGTATATGTTTATATTTGAGCATCACCAAATTATAAAGAACATCACAAAATATAAATTCATGAAATGAAATCAACAAGATCTGGATAAATTATCACAAATAAATCCAAAACAAAATCCCAAAGTAATATTCCCGATAAATTATCACAAACAAAATCCTAAATCACTCATAAATCGCTAGAAAAAACCCTAAATTCCAATTTCGGAACGAAAATACAAAAAAAAAAAAGAAATTCTAGATCCGAAAACCGAAAAAATTGAATTTTTCGAATTAAACAAAAATTTCTAGATCTCAAACCGAAAAACTCTCTCCTTCGTTCTTGTTTGCGCCGCCGCGCCTGATGGCACGTTGGTGCTTCGTTGTCGTTTCCGGTGGAGTAGTTGTTGTGTCGCCGGTGCTTCGTTCCGGTGTGCGCGACGAGTGGTATATGTTCTACCGTTGTTCGTGCTTTGTTGTTTACGTCGTTGAGTTGTTGTTGTGGTATGTTCTGCCGGATAAGGAAGGAGGCGAGTGGGGTGGTGGTGTGCGCGATGAGTGGCGAGTGGTGTGGTGTGGTGGGTGCCGCGAGATTTGTGAGAGGAGATACGAGATTTGTGGTGGGGCCGCGAAGATTTGTGGTGGTGGGGTGAAGATGTGAGGTGGTGGGGTGAAAATTTGAGAGCCCGGACGAATGAGAGAGAGAGGAGAGGTTAGAGTGAGGAGAGATAAAGATGAGAGAAAATTAGAGAATTATAGCTAGGTTTCATTATTTGTGCGCTCAATATAGCCCATAAGCCCGCGTGAATCAAATATAAAGGGCATGGTTGACCCAAAACCGCAGCCTCTTTATTACTTGTAGGGCCGGTTTTGAAATGGGCTAACCGCAGCCCTTCACTAAAAGGGCCCGGTTTTCGACTGTGACGACCATTTTCAGATACGAAGGGCCAGCTTTCTGGCATGTTGCACCCTTCGTATACGAAGGGCTTACGGTCACACGCGAAAACCGCAGCCCCTTCACTATTAAGGGCCAAGGGCTTTTTAAAAACGCAAATGCCCTGACCGCAGCCCCTTCGTTTTTTTCCACTAGTGCCCTCAACTTCCTCTTCTCTCTCCACCCCCTTAACCTCCGTATGTAACCGACCCTCATACCCCAGCAAGTCAGCCACCAACCCTCCACTCCCCTTCGGAACAGGCCCCCACCTTCAATCATATACACCCACCCCAGCCACTATCGTCCAGCGCCCCACCTCCCGAAAATAATCCCTCATCCTTCGAAATCAGCCCCCAAACTCTTATAAGGGTGAAGTTAACAAAGTTTAAAATTAATATGGAATTTAAATTTCTCAGAAAAATATGAAGAAAAAACTACAAAATAGAATGGAGAGAGAAAGTATGGGAGGTAAGAGAATGAAGGTTGGGACCAACACTTCTATTCTTCCACCGCACCGAGGAGCAGACTGGAACCAACATCAACTATGTCCACCACTACCTCCATTAATTTTAATTATCCAAGCTTTTTGCTCTATTTTCATAGGAGAGGGTTTATTTGTGCTGAGTGCTCATAGTGCCCATTGGGATGGGGTCATGGGGAGTAAACAGTAAGTTGTTGCCTGTTGGGTCTGAAATTGCTATTGCTACGTCTGTAAAAAAAACCACCACTAAAGACCATCTTTGGAGCACAAAATTTGTGGGGATCATAATTTGGATGGTAATTCCATGATGGTGTGATTGATGATTTCTTTGAGATTGTGAATAATGGGGATAATATTGATTTTGAGGGGAAGATTATTGTTGCCATTGTTGGGTTGTGTTTGATTAATCAAAAAGAATTTCTGCCAAAATTTCATTGATGTATTTGTTAATTGAATGAATGGGTGCGACTGATTAAGTGATTTAGAGATGAAAGGGGTGGTGGTTGGCAACGCGTTTATAGAGAATAGAGAAACAAAGCATGGAGGTGAGGAAGGAAAGGGAAAGTGGCGGTGGGAGGAAAGAGGCATTGAAGGACTAACCAGGGAGGACAGAGAAGTTTTTTTTTAATAAAAAAATTAATTTATGTAAACAATAAGACCAATTAGATAGTGACACATGTCATCTTTAACCTATTAATGAGCTTACCAACCACTCAATACCTTAGTTATGATGATACCCCCACAAGCTTTACTTATCGAGAGTTAATCAAAAGTCTAACTTATATTTAGAAGACAAGCCAAAGGTTGACGTATTCTCGATAATTTTTCCTTTCTTTTATCCTTTAAATCCGGAAATCAATTTTATGGGATAAAATCCGATTTTAACTTTGAAAATATCCTTGAAAATATTTATTTTCTGAAAATAAAAACAATTAATTATCATGAATAATTAAAGGAAAAATTGATTTAATCGGTCCCAACTATGGCTTCCCGATAAAAAAAACAGTCCCAACTTTACTTTAATATTGATAAGTCCCAACTTTAGAAGGTGTTTTACAATAGTGGTCCAGGTTAACCAAGAACCCGTATAAGAGGTAAAACATGTTTTTTTTACTTTTTTTTTTCGTTTTAATTTTTTTTTTCCTCTTTCTCTCTCCTCCCTCCTACCTCCCCTGCCACCCCTGCCACTCCACAACCCCCTCCCTGCCCACCTCCCCTCCCTGCGGTGGTTGTAGCAAATATAGTGGACCCACTTTCGTGCGATGGCGGGGGTGGTGACGACGGTTTGGATTCGATTTGAGAAGACTTTTACGGTGAAGGTCCGTTCGTGGTTCGGGTCGAAGTTTCGGTGGGGTATGGTTGTGATTGAGTTGGGATTCATTTTTTGGGTTGTTTCGATTTTGGAGAGAGAAAATATTGAGTGATGAAAAATTGATAATGGTGGTCGATGGAAGTTTTTGTAGTACGCAAATAAGAAGCGGCGAGGACGAAGTTTGAACCGTTTTAAGGTAGTGGGTGGGTGTGTGGGGTGGGTGTGGTGGGGTGGGTGGTGTAGTAGTCGTACACATATAGGATTAGCTAGTACTGTTCGTAGTATAATAGAGTTGCACTCACATCGGCATAGTAGAGGGTGGGGGAGGTGTTTTCATAGGCGGGGAAGGAGTCTCAGGTGGTGGGGGAGGGGTGGCTGGGGCGGGGAAGAGGGTGGAGTGGTGACAGTGGGGTGGAAGGGGAGGGGGTTGGGTGGCAGGAGAGAGGAGGAGGAGGAGGAGGGAGGAAAGAGGAGGAAGAAGATCGAAAAAAAAGAAAGAAAAACATAGCAAAGTTTACTCGCTAGGACTATCATTGTAAAACACCCCATAAAGTTGGGACTGAACAATATTAAATTGAAGTTGGGACTGTTTTTGTCAGGGTGCCAATAGGTTGGACTGATTAAATTAATTTTTCCATAATCAAATGGGGTTTCCAAATGATTGGGCTCAAAATATTGTTTTTGTGGATTCAAAATACAATTAATTATTAGAAATAATTAATTGCGCTTTAGAATAGGATTTTGGATCATTATAAATAAATAAGCTTTACACTTTCAAAAACAGTTTTTAGGCTTGGCTATTCGGAGTGCTCTTCCCTTGGGTCGGACCAATTAAGACCACGGTATGTTTTATCATTGGGTCCTTAAATGGGGAGACACAATTATGTGTCCACAGAAGCCCCCACTTTGACTAAGGTTCAGGAAACCGATAGTCAAAGTATACGGTGTCGGGACGGAGAACGATTCTAAACGCTCTGCAATTTAGAACGAATCTATATATCGCCGTTTCGCAAAACAAAGTTAGTATGCGGGACGATAACTACAAGTAACTCCGATTACACACGGGACAAGATGTTAGCAGATAGGTGCAAACAACTCAGATAATAATGCACATAATGATGCAAAGGTGCAAACTTAGACTCTCTAAGGATGCATGAGACGCTATGCAAGGATTAAGGTTATACAAAGCTAAGGAAGATGAAACGTCATGCAAGGTCACGGTTATGCAAGGCTAGGAATGATGAAATGTAATGCAAAATCAGGATTATGCAAGATTAGGAGGTTTGGAATGTAATGCAAGGTCAGGGTTTTGCAAGGTTAGGAGATCTGGATAGGTAGATATATTTTTGAAAACTAATTTAGTAAATAATCGGGGTCCGTAAGTGAGATCCGTAGATTACAACTATTCGGGAGTTTGATTAGGAGGAACCACCACATATATAGGAAGCCCCCACTTTGGGTAAGCGTGTCTTGAATTATGCATTTTGAGCCTAGATTGGAATGTAATTGATCTGTATGGAGAATTCATATTTCTTTGCTGGGGATTCTTCTTTGGGGAGTGGATACAGGCAAAGTCAAATATCGCCAGAAACCATGGAATTGTCGGAGATTCCTTCAAGGAAAAGGAGAGCTTGGATTGAAAAGTAAAGAGTTTCAATCTGTGACTCATATAGATGTAGGTGGGAAAAAGCTTTGACGTAGTAGGTTCAAACTCAAGTCTATGTCGGGATCTAGAAAGAGTATGCTCCTGAATTCTAGAAAGTCAACTCATTAGATCTTGATTAATTTATTTAATTGAAGCGGTCGGACCTCGAGATGAGGATTCCTATGTATGCTTGTGGAATCAGACCATTCGTAGTTCTGGATCTGAAATTTTTTTTTGAAAAAATTGATTCTAATAATCCAACCTTTGGGCCATTCGCTCAAATTAATCCCACCTTTTGATTATTTTTTTAATAATCCGACCTTTTAACACAATCCGCTCATATCGAACCGTGACCTGTTGAAACAAGTTGATGACCATTAGAATAGGTTAATTGGACACGTGTCTTGTTTTAATTCGTTCTAATATAATTAATCAATTTTAATTTTAATTAACATAACTAAAACAAATAACAACCCACCAAACCACACCACCCGACAACACCTCCACCACCACCACCACTGCCAACAACCACCATTTCGCCCCACATCACCACCACCACACAACCGCACTACTACCAACCACCACCAAATCTCTGCAAAACCTGCGCCACCACCCTCTTCCACTCCCCCATTTTCAAGTTCACTCAGAAAATCTCAACTGTGAAACTACTCAACAACAATTTCCACAAAATCAAAAAACCACCAATGGCACCCAAACCCCCTACTCCACCTCCTTTACCGGAAACCAACCCATATAATCTACTCAATTTCCCCAAAACCCATCGTAGTAGAACCCTCAAATTTCCGATCGATTGTCCAACATCTCACCGGGAAAGAATCAACGCCGCCGAAATCAATCTTTTCCAGCGAAACTCCGGCGTCTCCAGCGGCAGTTTTGCTAGACTTATTGACCTTAAAAAAACTTGTCTAAGTATGATGTTACCAGTTGAAATTATGGCCATGATGGATGCAGGGGAACTAAGGTTTCCGTTTCTTTATACTGAACATTGGGATTTTCATCTACCTCTTTTTATCTTGGGTCATAAATTTCGCATGAATCTATGTCTGCAGTCTGCTATTTCTTTGACCCAACTAAGTGTAACAACCCTGAATTTCCATTTTCTTTAGAAAACATAACAGAGTACAAAAAACATGGACAATTCAAGAGCTGTTATGCCGCGATTATTAAACATTTAATAACCGCAAGGCGAAAGATATTACTACTAATACATAAATCCATTATTAACTATTACAACTAAAAGGAAATGTAATTAATTAATACAATCCTATAAAAAACTATAATTCTAAATTGTTGCAGCGGAAGTCTTTAACTTTAATAAATCTACATCTAGGTGAAGTCAACGCTCTCACCCCAATATAAGTTAGTCACCATCAAGCCATGCACATTGAAGACATGTAATATCAGCCAAAAGGCTGAGCAAGATTTCATACCAATAACAACTTTGAACTATCCAATGTGCAGGTGGAATACATACATAACATTCCACAAAATCATTTCACTTGTACAACATTCAACTTGAATATAATAGACAACCTTCAATAATTCAAAACCACTTTACTTTATTTCTAAACCATTCTGTAAAACTTTCAAATATAACTCCTTTGAAATCTGTGAGTAGGAAGTAATAAAAAATCCAATGAGCTAGCTTGGCTCACTAGATATGGTAAACACCAAAGTCCCTAGTATGCATACCCCTAACTTGATAACGTATCAAGAAGGAAGACGAATGGCAAGAGTATTGATCAATATACTCCCAACTACTAAAATAAATTGTTGAGACACTGTTAACTCAACATACTTCCATACTCGAGGAATACCGCTTACCGGCAACCCCACAATTTAAGTAAAACTTGGTAACAATGAGGAACTTCCTCCTTTTCATAATCTCAACTTGTCTCACGAGGAACTTCCTCCTTTTAATAATCTCAAAATTTATTTTGATATAAATATCGTCAAAACATTTAAAAGCTCCATAATAGCATCGTAAAAACGATTCCAAACTCAATATCAATCACAAATCAATATGAAATACTTTTTGAAATAATCTGTACAAGCTTAGTATGAAATCTTACCTTATTACCAAACCACAGTCAACCAATCTCAATCACAAGTCAACAAGGTTCTTCTACGAACCCGCGATCTACAATATAATATAATATAGTATAAATCACTTGACTATACTTTACATAGTTTACGCATAAACGACATAACCTAGTTAATGAGCCTTGACTACCTTTACAAACAACTCACTTTAAATTTAATCCAAAAAGAATACAACAAAGTCAACAAAATTCAAATTGGTCAACAAAAGTCAAACTGGTCAACAAAAGTCAAACTGTAAATACTACTAACTACATGAAAATAACATGCATTATATTTAATTTCAGCAGAAACTTAAAATAGGGATAACTTTCTCCTATAAAGTCCAAATGAAACGTTTCTTGATCCTATGTTGGGTGAAATTTCGATACGAACAACTTTTGTGAAATAGTATTTTGGCTAAAAACGCCCATAAACTGACGAAAAACACAAATTACGAATCTGACCTGTAATTCCTACGAGTTACAGTTCTTGTTGATAAACTTATTATTAATAAGCAAAATTCCTTACAATCAAGCTACACCCAACACTCATAATAAAAAACCCCCAATTCCATTTAACTCAAGAACCCTAAACTAACAAAACCCCAATTCGAAATTAAGCGAAAACTGAAATTAAAACATGACAAGGTTTCTTACTTGATTAGGGAAAGGTAAAATTTCACAATAAGAAACCCGAAAATCTCTACGTTGATCCGATTCACGACCCGAAAAACGCAACCCAAGAACAATTCATCCTCTTTGAAAACCCACAAAACCGAGAACTGATGAAGATGGATGAACAAGAGTTGAAGTGTGATGATGATTGATAATGAAAGTTGTAGCTTTGATGGAGGTATTTGGTTGGAGCAAGAGGTTGAAGAAGATAGAAATAAGGGAGCCTCGTGGGATTTTGAATGTAAGAAAAAAAGAAGTGCAGTTGTTCTCCTTTACTTTTCCATTTGTTTCTTTTTTTTCCCTACTTTCTCACTCCTTATAATACTAATATGATATATGTTGGGTACTTAACCTGGTAAATCTAGGAATTTGTTTTAACTACTTCTTAGGTAAAGTCAAATGAAAAAATAAATAAATATATTTAATAAAAGAGTATTTTAAATTATTTTTTATAAACTAAAATAATATAAATAATAACTAAACAGGTATAAAAATATGGGGTGTTACAATCTACCACCCTTAAAATAAGTTTCGTCCCGAAACTTAAACTATTACTCAAATGATCAAACTTATACTCTTGTTTATAAAAACAGCTCCTTAACTCTATAGGTTAACCAACTACTATCACTCTGGATAACATCTCCAACAACCAAATCATTTCGGAGAACATCTCCGGCAACTAATTCACTTTCTCATAGATCAATTCAATTGATCACCTTTATAACCAAACAACCATTCCAACTAATATATTCATACCATAACAAGTAGAACCAACACCTTATAGATCAATTCATTTGATCACCCTTGTAGACATACAACCATTTCAACTAAAATGTTCATACTGTAAGAAGTAAAACATGCAACATATTACAAGGTGTACCATAAAACTTTACCATAAAACTTCTAATCATACACGAATTATGTATACTTTAGACGTTAAGGTATACATCATATATGAGATCATAACAACTTTTAGCACCAAAAACATAATTGGCACAAAATCTACCCCTCCTAAAAAGGAAGTTACGCCCTCGTAACTAAGAATAACATGAACAAGAGATGGGGACACATAAAACGCATGACCTCCTCGGTCTTACGAGTATTAGTTCCTCAGTGTTATGGTTTGACCACAAAACATTTACTATCAATTTCTCAATGATACGGGTCTTACAGATCTATTGGTCTAGAGTCTCAACTAGAACTCCAACTATCACCATGTGAGGAGTTACTAATACGATGTCGTAACTAAGAAACATGGAATACATTACCACACACAATCAACTATCATTTCAAGGATCACATATGGACCGATAAACTTGGGAATCAACTCCCTTACTAAGGCTTAGACACGACGAGAAATAATCTAAGTCGAGCTAAGCCGAACCACTACCGTCACACTCGTTGGACTATGTCGTAGAGTGTGAAATTCAATTCACTACACTATGGTTCACAAGCTCTTTAAATAATAACAAAGGATTTTCTCGAAAATTCGGCGAAAATTCCTTTGTAAAATGGAGAACTCGAAATGAGAAAAGGTGTTCTAAACCTGTAACAATCACAATATATAAAAGCATTTCCAAATCCAGTACTCAACGCTTTCGCGGAGCAACAACTAACCCGAACCAAGAGTACTATTTCTCTTCTTAAAATAGAAGTAAAGACTCATATAATATGAACTCACCATTACATGGTTGGGCGTACTCGCAAAAAAAAAAACGTAAAACAATTCACAACTCGACGTCTAGAACTTCAACTTGAAGTTATTATAACACTCACAATCACCAAGGCATACCACAAATGGCAAAACAAAATACTTTAACAGTCGCATCAACATTGGGCTGAGTCCTAACCCATAAACATTCATAGCACGTATTTTGGAGTTTATGACTCTCACGTAATCAATGACACCACGACAATCACATCAAATCACACTAAGCTCACTAAGCATTTACATCCAAAGAGTACTTAAATAACCTTATGCGTGAATATGGATACAACTAATTTTCTGTCTTTCAAAACGATTCTTTATTGGAAATCCAATAATAAATTACCCTTTTATAGAACTCTTTGCAAAAAAAAAAAAAAAAAATGCTCAATCATTCTTACTGTCACAACAGTCTTCTAGACACGAAGTAACAACATGCTAAGCTCTATCGCTTTAACGCAATTTCTTGACGGGGATCCAATGAATCCAAATAATAAGGCATATATTTCCAATACTAGGGTATTGAGGCTTGGAATCTCTGACAATGGGGTTGAACATAATCCTGACAACAAAGGTGGAGTTTAAAATCTCCGGCATTGGTTTGACTCATAGTCATGACAGTGGGGGACCATGGGGCCGGCCATCCAACTATTCACTTTTCTTGGGTCGCAACTTAGACAAGTTTAAAGCACATAACACGATTTCAAATATTCTTTACTAGATACCAAGTCTCCTATTACTTAGTAACACTCAAAACATATCATAGAGCGGTAGAAAGCTCCATTGAGAGACCTTCAAGGCTTACAATTCGTTGTAGACTTGCCCCTTTTCAAAACTTTTTCAAAAACGTGTTCTTAACTTTTCCAAAATTCACTCAAATCGTAGTAGAAAAACGATTTCTAGATCGATTCGAGAACGAATCCACAACCTTAATTGAAACGTGTCTAAATCACTTTCACACATTACACAAACAAATTGAACAATCTCACATAGCTTTTGGTAGGGTAACTTACTCGTTGACCATACAGGGCCAAATCGAGCTACTAAGGTAGAAAATGATATGCTCTATTTACATGAAACTAAAGCTTACTTTATACAAAACTCCTTTTTACTACCATGTCTCAAAACTAACACACATTTATAACACATCATAAACCGTTCACACACTATAGTTTCACGACATAAAATTTCAAGTCGTGCATGGATACGTCAATCACATAAACTAACGACTCCATCAACAATAATGGTGGTATTACCCTTGCCTACCGATACTCAACACTCCCAACATAGCAATCAAGAGTTAACTTAAACTCACTTCTCAAGGTTCATGAAATAGATATGGTCCACTATACTTCCTTAGTTTCTATTAAATTCATTAGTTTCGACTCAAACAACTAGTCATAGACTTGCGACATGATACACTTAACCCTTACTCACTTAAAACTTGAATCCAATTAATTATTTACACACTTTGACCACTATAATAACTTAATTAGTCTCATTCTTGAGACATGACTTAAGTAAATTGAGTTTGCGCACATTAAACCATTCCTAATGGCCTCTAGGTCATTAACGACGATTTGTTCAGCTTTAAGTGGGCGTCTAACGCCCCACGACGACACAAAGGAGAGCTTGTTATAAGTTATAACCAAGCTATCTCGAGGTTCTTAACCAATTAACATGGTACAACTATAACTCCACAACTACAATCATTTCATTAGACAAGTGCAAGAAACTGTGGAACTTGTAGCTTGTCATTTAAGATTAGTGACTACCAATCAAGAACTTTGCAATGACTTTAAACCAAAGACTTAGATTACTTCAACTTATACTCCTAACATTAAACTCAATAAGAGAGACTCTCTTCGTTAAACCAGTCTACATTAGACTCGCTAACCATTTTAGTGTTATTAGACCTTGATCACTACTAAACAAATCACAAAACGGGGAACTACGCATCCTACCATCGACATGACTCGATTTGACATTATGCCTTGCATATGTCACCACTCCATAGCCTTACTAGATATATGACAGTTACTAGTTGTTCTATAATGGTCTCAAACCAACTCCTTGACACCGACAAATAAACAGTATTACTTTACCAGGGTCAAACGGTTGACCCTTAACACGTCATGAGCTGACTTTGACTAGTCACGGGTATGCTACGAGAAACCGACCCACTTGGACTAATTCCTTTTTCCTTTAGCTGTGCACTTCACCACGAATACTCCATGAAAGTCAACAGAACACGACAACTTATAGTAGATAGTCATCTCATGACTCACTAGACTACTTTAAACTCACGTAAACAAGGTTTATAGGCATGACCAAGAGAGCTAATAACTCGAGTTTCAACTCTTGTTATAGCCTCAACACACAATCATACACTAACAAATTCATAGCACTTAGTCAACAAGACTAGCATATCCAAGACATAACCAAACCATTCCCTGTAAGGTTTTCAATTAACAATTCACACCAACTACAATTCGTACATGCCATCACGCAACTCAATCAGTTTGCAATTCAAGAATCAGGTAGTTAATAACTAAACATTCCCAAGGCCAAAAGACGGACAACGTACGGGAGGTGGGTGGGTCTCACACCACAATACACACAAGAACAAAAAATAAAAGGTAGTGCCACTTGAATGGAATAAGGCTCACCCTTATCCACAATAATAGTTCGTCCTAATGCGAATATAAAAAAACGACTTGAGCTAGATACTTAAATGAAATAGGTGATGATAGAAATTAACATCAAGACGGAATGTCACCCCCAAAGTTCCCGTAAACAAATGGAACTAAATTTCGCATTATGCGACTCAAACTTGAACTTATAGCACACTCTCGGCTATGCACCAACTTAAAATCACAACCCAAACAAGGATATACTCGAAATGGGTTTACCTTTATTAGCCAATCATTCCAAACATCGAAGCAAGCACAACTCAACTTGAGTCAAACATGAAACTCAACTAGTTCCACACTTACCAAACTCATTGACTTTATCAAGTCAAACATCTACATAAGAGGGATCCACAACAACTACCATACACAACAACCACATGTAATCCGTTAATTCCCATATCTCAATCTTACCTCGACTTTTCAAATATTAATACTTTCATTTATTTAGTCTTACTTAAGGTCACAACCTCAGGGTTACAACTCTAGGCACAACCTACTAGGTCACAAAAAATCTAGGTCACAAAACTCTACCTCAAGGTAGGGATGGATCCAACTTCCAATCAAAACAATGATTAAAACTTTCGTACATTATTCTTCATCATTAACACGCACCCCGGCCGCTGGTGGTCTTAATGGTGATGAATAATCCACTTAAGGAGAGGTACTTTCTCCTAAAAACATAGTTTCAAAATAAACAAAGGAATTTGGAGATCCCGATAGGTTCTAAACCGATGGTCACAACTCTAGGTCTCAATCCTAGACCACAACTCAAGGTTAACTGCTAGGGCTAACCTAAGGCCCTACACCTTGGTACTAAACTGGTGGCTAATCCTCTAGACCACTCTAAGCTCAACTCTAAGCTCTAGCCATAGACTCGAGAACCTGGCTCTAATACCAACTGTAACAACCCTGAATTTCCATTTTCTTTAGAAAACATAACAGTACAAAACATGGACAATTCAAGAGCTGTTATGCCGCGATTATTAAACATTTAATAACCGCAAGGCGAAAGATATTACTACTAATACATAAATCCATTATTAACTATTACAACTAAAAGGAAATGTAATTAATTAATACACTCCTATAACAAACTATAATTCTAAATTGTTGCAGCGGAAGTCTTTAACTTTAATAAATCTACATCTAGGTGAAGTCAACGCTCTCACCCCAATATAAGTTAGTCACCATCAAGCCCTGCACATTGAAGACATGTAATATCAGCCAAAAGGCTGAGCAAGATTTCATATCAATAACAACTTTGAACTATCCAATGTGCAGGTGGAATACATACATAACATTCCACAAAATCATTTCACTTGTACAACATTCAACTTGAATATAATAGACAACCTTCAATAATTCAAATCCACTTTACTTTATTTCTAAACCATTCTGTAAAACTTTCAAATATAACTCCTTTGAAATATGTGAGTTGGAAGTAATAAAAAATCCAATGAGCTAGCTAGGCTCACTAGATAAGGTAAACACCAAAGTCCCTAGTATGCATACTCCTAACTTGATAACGTATCAAGAAGGAAGACGAATGGCAAGAGTATTGATCAATATACTCCCAACTACTAAAATAAATTGTTGAGACACTGTTAACACAACATACTTCCATACTCGAGGAATACCGCTTACCGGCAACCCCACAATTTAAGTAAAACTTGGTAACAATGAGGAACTTCCTCCTTTTCATAATCTCAACTTGTCTCACGAGGAACTTCCTCCTTTTAATAATCTCAAAAATTATTTTGATATAAATATCGTCAAAACAATTAAAAGCTCCATAATAGCATCGTAAAAACGATTCCAAACTCAATATTAATCACAAATCAATATGAAATACTTTCTGAAATAATATGTACAAGCTTAGTATGAAATCTTACCTTATTACCAAACCACAGTCAACCAATCTCAATCACAAGTCAAACAGGTTCTTCTACGAACCCGCAATCTACAATATAATATAATATAGTATAAATCACTTGACTATACTTTACATAGTTTACGCATAAACGACATAACCTAGTTAATGAGCCTTGACTACCTTTACAAACAACTCACTTTAAATTTAATCCAAAAAGAATACAACAAAGTCAACAAAAGTTAAATTGGTCAACAAAAGTCAAATTGGTCAACAAAAGTCAAACTGTGAATACTACTAACTACATGAAAATAACATGCATTATATTTAATTTCAGCAGAAATTTAAAATAGGGATAACTTTCTCCTATGAAGTCCAAATGAAACGTTTCTTGATCCTATCTTGGGTGAAATTTTGATACGAACAACTTTTGTGAAATAGTATTTTGGCTAAAAACGCCCATAAACTGACGAAAAACACAAATTACAAATCTGACCTGTAATTCTTACGAGTTACAGTTCTTGTTGATAAACTTATTATTAATAAGCAAAATTCCTTACAATCAAGCTACACCCAACACTCATAATAAAAAACCCCCAATTCAATTTAACTCAAGAACCCTAAACTAACAAAACCCCAATTCGAAATTAAGCCAAAACTAAAATTAAAACATGACAAGGAATCTTACTTGATTAGGGGAAGATACAATTACACAATAAGAGACCCAAAAATCTCTACTTGGATCCGATTCACGACCCAAAAAACGCAACCCAAGAACAATTCATCCTCTTTGAAAAACCCACAAAACCGAGAACTGATGAAGATGGATGAACAAGAGTTGAAGTGTGATGATGATTGATAATGAAAGTTGTAGCTTTGATGGAGGTATTTAGTTGGAGCAAGAGGTTGAAGAAGATAGAAATAAGGGAGCCTCGTGGGATTTTGAATGAAAGAAAAAAAGAAGTGCAGTTGTTCTCCTTTACTTTTCCTTTTGTTTTTTTTTCCGTACTTTCTCACTCCTTATAATACTAATATGATATATGTTGGGTACTTAACCTAGTAAATCTAGGAATTTGTTTTAACTACTTCTTAGGTAAAGTCAAATGAAAAATAAATATATATATTTAATAAAAGAGTATTTTAAATTCTTTTTTATAAACTAAAATAATATAAATAATAACTAAACAGGTATAAAAATACAGGGTGTTACACTAAGTATACCTTCTATTACTTCAACTTATTTATAAAATTCCCAGTTTAAAAGTGCAGTTTTGAATTTCTCCAAATTGTCGGCCGACTTAGATGCGATTCCTTCCATTTCCTTGAGTTAATGCTTGCATGTTCAGAAGCACCATTGATGAGATTTGCATCGAATTAGAGAACGAATTCAGGAGAGAGAGAAGAATTGATGAAGTTGATATGATGATCCATGTGATGTCGTGGCAGGGTTGTGGTCGTAGGTGTTGTTCGTTGGGGGTGGGGGAAGGGGCATGGGGTGGGGGGGAGGGGTGGGCGTCGGTGAGTGTAATGAGGGGGTGAGGGGGTGGAAGAAAGTGAAGGAGGTGAGAGTGAGAAGCACATAGATTAGACTAGAAAAGAAAATAAAAAGTGGAAAAAAACAAAAGAAAATAAAAATAGTTAATTTTACAACTTCATCAGGTTACCGGTTTCACAGTTCGATATGAGCGGATTGTGTTAAAAGGTCGGATTATTAAAAAATAATACAAAGGTGGGATTAATTTGAGCGAATGGCCCAAAGGTTGGATTATTAGAATCAATTTTTCCTTTTTTTTGTGTGCCCTAACTTTTCCCTAGGCCGCCCTTTCGGGTTTTCAACCTAGCGGGCTTGGACATACCTTGGAGAAGGAGTTAGGGTTGATGAAAGGTTGAAAGGTTAAAGTTTTAGGTTTTCATGAAGGTTTAATTGGCTGCGCTAAGGTAAAGATCATGGATTTGGATTACATGGGTTAAGATTTTGATGGATTGAAGGATTTCATAATAAGGGGTAGAACTTGTATGAAAGCCCTCTAACTTGACCATTTATTTCTTTGCCTTTAGCTTTTTCTTTTTGCATTTTTTTTTCTTTTTGTCTTGTGCGTTTTCTTTTGGTTTTTTTTCCGCACTTCGAATTTTTCAATTTTCTTTTATTTTTGCCTGGCATTGACTTTTTATGTACTGAGCCTTGCACACAAGTTTTTTGGTTTAGGGTATTAGAAGGCTTTGAAAGTTATTTGTGGAGCTTTTATCTGAAAAGCTATTTGGCCAAGGATCATGGAGATAATGGTTTATGAGATTTTTTTTATTTTGGTTTTGGTTGCATGAGGATGGCTTATGGATGATGTTTTTTTTTGAACGATGGAATGAAGAGGGGAATAAACTCCTAATCCAAAGTATGTCCATTTTTTATTTTTTATATTTCTGTTGTATTTTTTATTTTTTATTAAACAAGGTCTTTTGGGGTGATTTAAGTTTCATCATTGATTTAAAAGCATATATAAAGTGATGGAAGACCAATGAAAATGAAAGGAAAATGTGATTATTTTATTGATTTGAAATAAATGGAACAAGGCTGATAAATATTAAAGTCCTAGACATAGACCCGATAGGAAAGGAAATGAAGAACCTAGGGGAGGGACTCTCCGGCTCAACCTATAAAACTAGCGTTAAATGACTATGCCCTGGCATTATTTAAGCACTGTCCAAGGGGTTGCTGCTGTTGCTGACTTTTGTTACAGGCGGGATTGGAATTACACTACAAAAATAAGTCAATATAGCATCTGTCAAAATTTGTTGCTATTTGCAAGTAATTCGTTGCGAACTAGAGTTAGCAACAAATTGGAAACAAAAATTAATACACTAGTACAGAAACATCAATTTGCGTCGGATGCCAGACCACCATTTGCGTCGGATCTGGGTCCGACGCGAGAGCTCTCAACGCAAATTGTGCAGAACTAATTTACGTCGGATAGATGTTCGACGCAAAAGTGTTGCTATTTGCGTCGGACCGTAGACCATCCGACGCAAATGGTAAAAAAAGCTTGTCCAAAGTCGTGCCATTTACGTCGCGTATGACACTACATCAGACGCAAAAGGCCCAAAAAGCTGAGCTATTTGCGTCAGATGGGTTGCCATAAACAACGCAAATAGTTACTTTTTTATTAAAAACAACTATTGGTAAATTCATACACAACCATCAGCATAATTCATCCACAACTATCAGCATAATTCATCCACAACCATAAACAGAAACACAAAAAATAATGAAATTCAAATCTGCATTTCATTGAGAAAGTCAACTGCAAAAGAGGTTGAATTTATACATCGAGTAGAACTGGTATTTTTAACAAAACCTAATTACAAAAAAATACAAAAATTACAGAAAATCAAAAATAAGAAAATCAAAAAGAGGAAAAAATTCAATAACATAGTTACAGAAATTATAAAGCCTAATTTTTTTATAAAAAAATGAAATAAAAAATAATGAAACTACCCAGGTCTTCGTTTTCAATTGGATTTCGCTTGAATTCGTTTTGAAGCCGGCGAGAAAACTTCGATTTAACTTCGAGGACGCCGGCGAGAAAACTTCGAACTTAAGTCGTGGGTGAGCAAGCGCATCTTGTTGGGAACTCTGACACGCACTCTTGCCCCGTCTCTTTCGCGTTTTTCGAGATTTTCGCATTCGCCGGCAACGCTTTCTTCATTATTCTCGCTATTGGGGACATAAATCGGTCTTGTTCGCAGCCGCGAGATAAGCTCGCGGTAGGTGGTTTGCATTCGCCGGAGTGAGAGAGATTCGCCGGAGTGAGATCTTCACATTCGCCGGAGTGAGAGAGATGAGGAGAGATATTCGTTGAAGAGAGGGAGAGAAAGGAGTAAGAGATATTCGTTGAAGAGAAAGAGAGGAGTGAGGGGAGATAAGTTTGACGGCTGCTGGTGAATGAGGGAATGAGATTAGGTTTGAGGATGTGGAGCAAAGTCCGAAATATACAAGGGGGGAAAAGCGGGCCGGGCTTGGTAATTTGCGTCAGATCATAAAGCCCATCCGACGCAAATTTACCACCTTAAACATCTGCATCGCACCTTGGGCATGTCCGACGCAAATAGTTTTAATCATCTGCGTCGCGTGCTCCTGAACCTCCGACGCAAATCTTCTTTTTACTTTTTTGTTGTGATTATTTGTGTCGGACCTTTGTTAACATCCGATGCAAATTGTCTGTTTCTGAACATTTGCGTCAGTCTTTCTTCTATTCGACGCAAATAGGGTGACGCAAATTATCATTTTTCTACTAGTGATAGTTGCTAAAAGGCTTGTTTCCATGTGAGTTTGGCTACTAAATTCAAAACAATTTTGTTGCAATCTTGCATCAATTCAAATATGGTAGCCATATTGGTTGTTGTGTTGGGTGCATCCGTTGCCAACTCTAACAACAAATTATCAATAGTTGTTGCTAAAAGTGGCAACAAATTATAGGTTTGGTTTCTAAAATTAAGAACAAATTATTCACATTGGTTGCTAATAACAACAACTTGTTAAAATTGGTTGTTAAAATAGCAACAAATTTTTAACAATGGTTGGTAACAGTGGCAACAAATTATTGTTAATGGTTGCAATACGTATTCTGAAAATGGGAACAAAATACTTATTTTAGTTTCTAATAGTGGCAACAAATTATATATTTCAGTTGCAAAAAGTGGCAACAAATTATTTATTTTAGTTCCTATATAGACCATTAAAATATGCAACAAATACTTTGTTAGGTTGCCAAATCTAGCAATGAAATTTGTAAAGCATTGGTGTTTTCGTTTACATTTTTACCTGCCTTTTTCCGCCAATTTTAGATTCTCAAACATAAAATTAAAATCAAATTCAAATTTTTTTATACAATAATCATAACAAATAATGAAAACTTTCATTGAAAGTCGATTCATATCCAAAAAACAAATATCCCATCAAAATTGTATAGTATACATTAAAGTTTACTCTAAGAACCTAAATAAAGTTGCAAAATATGAACACTTCAATCAACGTAGGAATTTGAATATGTGTACCTGCTATTCATGTCTAAAAACTCTATTTTCTAAAATAATGATTCCATGTTTCAATAAAGTAACCAAACATTATAACAATAAATTTCTAATAATTATATATAGTTAGATGAAGAAGGGGATGATCCAAGATTCAGCAAACACAAACTGCATTTTAAGTTAAGTAAATAACTTGATCTTGTGCAGTCTTCATAACACTTGTTTCATAAGCATTTTTGTTCTTTCATCGAGCTTCACTTTTGTCTCTTCAAACTCCTTTGTTTGCTTCAAATTTTTGGAAGTGAATTCTTCAACATGATTTCGCACATTAGTCACTAGCTCACTTCACTCTTTCTTCGAATTTGGCTCGTTATGTGTATTCACATAGTAGTTGTGAACAACACTCCTAAGACCATATGCCCTTCCATTTTTCCTTCCATCTAAAGCTTCCAAAAGTAACTATTCCTCTATTTTACGATCCTTGCTATCCAAACTAGCAAATTTCTTGTTCTGAACATCATCCTGGCAAAGGGTGAAGATATGTAAGTAAGATTCAACACTCTTATGTTCTTAAAACAACCATGACTACATTATATTACAAAACTAAGTACTCACCTTAACGATCTTTAGATCGTTTTCATATGGAATATTTCAACACTTGGCACATGGATATTTCATCATATCATTAATAACATGAAATTCGGATAAGTTGTACATTTGGAGAAGTTCGTATAAGATCATACTGGTGCCTTGATTTTATTCACCTAATATTCACTTAGTTGAAATTATCAGAAATTTAACTGGACTTCAGGACCGTTCTACTCGACTCAGACTTAATTGAACTTATCTTAACTCATCTTTACTTTTCTAAACTCATCTAAACTTAACTAGAGCTTATTTGAACTTATTACTGAAACGTATTGAAGTTAATTACGTTAGGTGTTATGACTTATGTAAATTCACTTATTTGAAATTATTAGAACTTAAACTTATCTGAACTTAATTGAACTAATCTGAATTTATTCTTCAATTTTTTTTTTCTGATTTAAGTTAAAATGAGTTGAACAAAATACAGCCTTATTAGAACTTAATTAACATAACTTATTTTTCTTGTATATGTACTTAGGTAGAACTAATTTTTCCAGAACGTACCGGAACTTAACCGAACTTATTTTTTTTGAAATAAGTGGAAATAAGATGAACATAATAAGGGCCTAAGTTCAATTCCGGCAATAAAATTGAAACTATGACGTCATCTAGCAACTAATAGTAAAAAATTTTGGTTTAATGGCAACAAATTAAATATTTGTTGCCATAGTTTGTTTGTAAACAACAACCAATCAGAAATATGATGTTATCTAACAACAAATATTAAAATGACTTATTTCCAATGTCTTCGAATCAGATATGGATCGCCATCGTCTGTTGCTAAAACTAATTCAATAATTTTACTTTGTTTTTCAAATTTTTGGTAATACAAGTTGTCCATATTATTCAGCAACAAATCGTATCACAAATTGTTTACAAAGGGAACAAATAAAAAACTGGATGCCATTTTGGCAACAACTAGTAAGATTACTTGTTGACAAAAGCAACACATAAAAAATTAGTTGTCAGAGTTTGTTGCTAAAACTCACTCCAGGATCTTTTAACAACAAATAATAAACTTAGTTGTTTCCAATGGCAACAAATTGAATATTTGTTGCCATAGTTTGTTTCTAAATAGCAACCAATCGAAAGTATGATGTCATCTAGCAATAAATAGTAACATGAATTGTTTTCAATGTCAACAAATCAAGTATTTGTTGCAAAAGAAAATGGCAACAAATTGAAAATTTGATGCCATCTAGCAACAAATAGTCAGACAACTAGTCTCCACTAGAAACAAATTAAAATTTTATTGCCATCATTTAATTAAAAAACAACTACTTTTGTAAAAGGCAACAAAAAGATATTTTATGTTGCTACTTATCAACATTTAAGAAATCTGTTGCGAAACTATGTTTCTAAAATGCACTCATTTTTGTAGTGGAAGCCTACCAGTATCAACCATATCCTGTAGAGCATTCTTTAAGGCCCAACACACTGATGTTAGATGCCCATTCCCTTGGTGATATTTTCAATAAGTGTTAGGATTCCACTTCTTATACCTATTCTCAGGTGCAGGGTCTGGAGTGGGACCAATAGGTTGGATGGCTCCTCTTGCATGAAGGCTATTGAAAGCTTATTCTTAAGTCATGTCTAGGGGAGTGAAGGTTCTTTGAGGCTTTTGATAATCTCCCTTTTCAGTAGTTAGAGCATTGACATCATTGCTTTTGGAGCTAGAAGGGTTGTTGTTACTCTTGTTGAAAGAGTTGTTGTTAGTGAAACCCATATTGTTTGAGGCTTGCACCTCCTCTTCAGTCAGTAGGCCTACCTTGTAGAGTTACATGAAAGACTCTATAGGTTGGAATTTGATGTGATCTCCATATTTAGGCTGCAAGTTACGGGTCCCTACTTGGACTTGATCCTCTTCAGTTGGCATGTTAGTCATTTGTGCGGTCTTTTCCCTCCATATGTCAAGGAAGGTAACGAAGTCTTCGTTGGAGTTTTGTTTAATTAATTCCAACTCACAAAGACCAATAGGAAGTTGAGTATTTTATATGTACTACTTGCGGAACTCTTCTTTGATGTAGTCCCAGTCGTTCAGATAGTTTTGTTCAGTGATCTGAACCACTTGGATGGATGTGCATCCAAGGTCAAGGGAAAGACATAAGCAAACAGATCTAAGCTCATGCCTTTGAGAGCCACAGAAATGGAGAAGGCTCTCAAGTGATCATCTGGGTCTTCGACCCCCTTGAATTTTGGGAGGTCACCCAATGCTACCTTTTTAGGAAGCTTTTCGCTCAGTTTAGGATCAATAGTGTCATGGCCATGAGCTTGACCCTCGAGTGCATGAATTAACTGGATCAATTGCTCGAGTTTTTCGAACCACAAATCTATCTTGGACTTGATAGGAGGTGGTGGTGGTGGAGTGTAACCCTGTTCTTCTTCCTCAGTTATCACTTTTTCTCTCAGCGCCTTGATCTCTTTGACTTGTTCCTCGAGACGAGAGTTCATCATTTGGAGGTGAGCCATGATTGCATTAAGTTGTTGAGAAGTGTCTCCCATCTCGGATGATGATTCAGAAGTTTCAGAAGATTCGTCCGAAAAAGTGAGGATTCGTTTGACGAGTCTGGGAGTAGGTTGACCTTATTTCCTCTCTGTCGGACGTTCCCAAGTTATAATCTCACGACTTGTCCTGGACAGAAATCGAATAGACCTCGTAAATTTTAAGAAATGAATTTCGAAATGAGAAATGGAAATGAGGGATGGATAAATGGGAAATCAGAGATGAGAAATGAAAATTTGAAACGGGAATGAGAAATGGAAATGGGAAATGAATTTGAAATGGAGGATTAGAAATGGATATGGATTTTGGACTAGTATAGACTTGACCATGATGCTGACATGGGCCTAACTATATGCATATGCTGACATGGACTGGACTTGGACTGAACTATGCAAGTAGACTAGACTTGGACTGAACTTTGCAAGCAGACTGGACTAGACTTTCAACTTACAGGTTAGCATGCAGACTAGACTCGAAAAGATTGCCGTTGTGGACTTTAGGGACTACTAGACTTTGAACTTACGGGAGAGTAAGCAGGCTAGGTGATAGGGAAGGCTAGACTTTAAACTTACATTTAGAGTAAGTAGGCTTAACCTAAAGGTGACTAGACTTTGAACTTACGGGTGAGCAAGCAGGCTAGGTAATAAGGAAGGCTAGACTTTGAACTTATATTTGGAATAAGTAGGATAGACCTAAGGGTGACTAGACTTTGAACTTACAGGTGAGTAAGTAGGCTAGGCAATAAGAAAGGCTAGAATTTAAACTTATATTTAGAATAAGCAGACTAGACCTAAGGGTGGATGGACTTTGAATTAACATTTAGAGTAAGTAGGCTAGACCAAACGATTAATGGGTTTAGAGTTAGACTTCGTCCTATATGGGTTCGGAATTGGATTTAACTAGGGCTTACATAGAGATGCAAACTAGACCTAAAATTGGGCTTTTATTGTACAAAGACTTGACTAGGGCTTACATAGAGATGCAAACTAGACCTAGAGTATGAATTGGGCTTTTATAGTCCGAAGACTTGATTAGGGATTACATGAAGATGCAAACTAGACCTAAGGTATGAATTGGGCTTTTATAGTCCTAAGACTTGACTAGGGCTTACATGAAGATGCAAACTAGACCTAAGGTATGAATTGGCTTTTATAGTCCTAAGACTTAACTAGGGCTTACACAGAGATGTAAACTAGACTTGGGGTTGGGCTTTATAGTCCTAAGACTTAACTAGGGCTTACATAGATATGCATACTAGACCTAGGGTATGAATTGGGCCTAAATGGACCTAAGCTTTGGATTGGACTGAGACTAGACGTAGACTTAGATTAGATAGACTGGATTATAATATAAGTGGACCTAATATGCATGCATGGACTCAAGTGGTTCTAATATGAGTGTATGGACTCAATCTTAGAAGGGCCTAGGTTGAATGCAAATGGACTCTAATGCACATGGGCCTGAAATGAATGCACATGGAATGGAATTGGGTTGACTAGAGTAAATTGGAGGTATTTGGACTAGGCTTGGAATTTTAGAAATTCGTTTTTGAAGGGACCCCTTGTTTTTATCTTTTATTAGTAAATGTTTGCGAAAAACACAGAAAAGAAAAGGGTGTAGGACTAGTTATCGAAACGATATTTTTGGAAGGAGATATAATATAATAGGGTATGATTGATAGGTAAGATTTGGGAGGTGGTAGACATGCATGATGACTCTAACTCTACCATGACCATTTTTCTAGATGCACCTTTTTGGATAGACTCAACCTTAGATGATATGTATGAAAAGATCGATTTTTATGTTTGAATCAGGTGAGATTCGTTTTAGACAAAAGGACTCTTAGGACGATCATAACTCTACGCGAATGTAGACGGAAAGAACGTGGGATCGACCACCACCAAGCTAGACCGACAAAAACATGAGATGCGCAGGATGCGTGCCACGGATCATAGTGCGCGCGGTGCGAAATTTGTTCGTTAGGCGCAAGAGCGGTGCGCCAGGCGCAAATTAATGTGTTTGGCGCACTGTTGCCCGATATGTTTTTGGCGATTTAGGTGAGGTTTTGGCTAACCCCGCTTATTTTCGGGATGCAACGACAAACACAACATGATGACAGGATTTATTGAAAGGTATTTTGGACTTGAAAGATAGTCGAATTGGCAATAGCATGAGACGTAAAGATTGTGCGACTGCCCAATAGCGTGCAATCGGCGTAGAGCTTTTGCGTCCGGTGCGGGAGCTGTGCGCCAGGCACACCTTAGTGCATTTGGCGCACTGCCCCCCCCCCCCGGCATGTAGTTGGACAATTCAACGAAGGTTCGGACTATTTTGACGATGTTCCTTTAGACGCAATTTAGGCGCAACACATAACAACGACTTTGACAAAATAATAGTAGGCAAAAATTACAATCACAAGCAAATGTCATATGATGCAAAAGTTCTCAACCTAAAGTCCAGTTCTACAATTCAACTATGGTCAAGTTTAGGTTAAGGATGAAAAGGGTCCATGACTAAGAGATTGATCCCACGCTTCATACCTTTGCTTAAAAAGATGGCCACGTGTAAGACGCACTCCAGATCTCAAGTCAGGGACAAGAGAACAATGCCACGGTTATGTAGGTTTGCTTATGATTAAGATCCAACACTATTGCTCAGGAAGCTTTCGGAAGGACAAAGCGCAAACCCCCCCGGTGTGGCCTCACGCATAGAACATGCGCTATTGAGGCAGGGACGATTGTCCTTATAGTGGCTTGAACAATAGCCATGCATATGCAAAACAATAATGTTATTCTAAGGCATAAAAAGAGAATGAATCGTATTTTTCGAGTTTTACCCACTCATTTAAAAAAAAAAAATTAAAAATCCTCCCCAGAGGAGTTGCCAAATTATAGGCGTGATTTTATTTCACATACGAGGGATGAGCGCGTATTCTACTACCTAATTGTAAGGGTTTTATAGAAAACGTTTTTGAAGTCGCCGACAAGTCATTAAAGGAAGACTCATAAACCTAATTGGATATTGGGAAACTGTAGGGACAAATTAGGGACTTATCCAATGTAGATTTCCCCGTCAACACTCCATTAATGGTGTAACACTACGTCCATTAACGAGCAATGAATAAACAAAATAGAAAGATTTATTAAATAGTAGACGATAGTGAAAATATCGTCACGACGGACAATGTCATTCTAATGTTCAAATAAAATCTAAAACAACATCAAAATAAATCCCAAAGCACATTAATCCAAAAATATCTATAACGAGATAACATAATCTCAAAATCCCACAAATAAAGCAAAGAAAAGAAATAAGTAATTCTCCTAATTAAGCTTATCGGTATCTCTCATAACCCATGATACAAAACCAGACTACAACATATTCACCTGTAAAATATACCAACAAACATCCACAATCAGTGGGGAGTAAGTAACAGCTCTCCAAGCTCAATTAGGATCCACATAGGGGTTATCAAGCATTAATAAATAAGTCTCAATCAACATAAAATATCAAACTGAACCAAATAACAAGCAAACAACAACTAACAGTTTAACATGCTTAAATAAAATTAATCAACAATAATAAACTTAATATAAGCATACAAGATCCATAGCATAAGCCTCTAAAATAAAAGAAAAAAATAATTTAATAGGTTTTGAGAAAGAGCAGAACGCCAGTGGATCGCAACCCACTTCCTTAGGTTTGTAAGATCGAAATCTCCAGACAGCCTATGGACTTACGTTCCCTACTGCATGTGTCTAAGAATGGCTAAACTCCCGATGCAGGATAGTACCCACTAGCTCAGTATTTCCCAACCTCTCGGAGGACAACAATTACCCAGGTAATACCCCTAAATCGCAACCTAGGTGGTTGGCATGTTCTTCGCCAGGGACTACATCTATCCCACCGGATATCTTAATCTCAATAAAATAGTTCTACAAATAAATACCATAATTTAGTCATCAATTAATCCTCAAATATAAATAATAAGGTTGCCCTTAAGGCCTTACACCTAAAATCAGCAGAAACAAGGATCGTAATCCAAGAGTCTCAATTCAACAATATTTATTCTTCTCAAAGTAATAGTAATAATAATATACTAACAAAAGTCATTTCTCCCAACTAAAAATAATAAACCTTCCCTAAAACATAATTATACACCAGCACAATATAATCAAATACTCCAACTACTACACTCTCATTGTCTGAGTTTGGGTACAAGGTTAATTACAACGTTAGTGATAATACCCCGATACATAACTCTTGGCAAAACGGTGCTAAAGACAGTTATATTCTCCCTCGAGTACTGTAACGTCGACAACTTCGATATTGATTAAAAAAAAGTACAACATTATCATACTCCAAAATAACTTGATACAAACAAGTCCATCCTAGCATGACATAATCACACACAACTCAAACATGGAACAAGGAGTTAATATATATACTAGTTAACAAAGGTAGATGTAATTTCTAACAACAAATTATATGACAATGTCAAGAACCAACCTTTAACTACCACAAGTCAATGATGTAATATATATATATATAATAATTAACAAAAGAAGAAGTAATTAACACAACAAACAACCTGCTTATTTCAAGAACCTCCAGTGACTACAGATCAAGGATATTATACATCAAGAATAGAAAAACTATCAAGCAAGACTTTAACAATACTTAAGACATCTAGCTCTCAGTTTACCAACTACAAATGAGAGAGCTCGTGCTCTACACGGAAGCTTGCACGCAGCGCAACACCAATGCGGTCGACGCGAACACCTGCGCTTGGCACACTCACCCACATTCTGCTGGGCAGACAGTAGTTCGAACTGGAAATATCACGAACAAAACTCTTTCTTCAAGCGACTAAAACCAGCAGCCATCACATATTTATGCTCACAAATATCAACAACATGATCATGCTCAAGCTAATAACTCACATCAACATAATAACATGATTTACTAAATTTACTATCTAAAACATGAATTATACGAATTTGAGACAAGAGTTCTAACAACCTGTACATGCCTTCCATTAAAACATGTAAACAACATCATCAAATTCAGTACTTACACTTAAACACAACCTAAGAGATTTCACACAAGCCAAATATAACATCAAAGGCATGAAGTTTCTTTTTTTAACCCACACACTAATCTTAGCATCCAATTTCCTAAACTTAGATATTAAAACTAAATAATTCCTAAACGGATACTAGTCGTGCTAGGTTCGCCGTTAGTTACCTGGCCCAACTGGAGGAGTGTAGAACGGTGGTCTAGCTTTATCCTTCTCGTGCAACGTCGTCCTCCGTGATGTCTTCTCCTAACAACCCAAATTTGGAATTAGAATACTTAAGATTTACAATGGAGAAGGATGGATATCTTAGTCCAAGAATGAACGAAGGGTGTTATGTGAAGAATAAGGACTGATTTCTCTCTTCTTTTTCCCTTCAAAGGCCGACTGAAATACGACATGTAGACAATGTTTTTGGCTGATTTGAATCAGCTCCGAAGGTTGGTTTTAAGAGAGTAAAGATGAGGGGGGGTTACAAATAAATTAAAAAGGGAGTTACAAATGTTACAAAAACAAATTAAACTCTTCAACTCCTCTTCGTTTCCACTGAATTTCGGCCACCTCAGCATCAAGGGTGGTCAGTCCACTTTTCGTTACCCGAACGGCCCAAACACGTCAAACTAACAGTATAACAAAATACATAGTTTAACTAAACGCGTATAATTTAACTACTAAAAAAAATATAATTTCTATTCAAATAAATTATATAAAAAAATTATGTTTAAAGTTGAGAAAAAAAATTATGTACGATATAATATTTTTAAGGAGTAAAATATTCTAATTTTAACGGAAAATAATAATTAAAGGAAAATAACTCGAAAAAATTATGATACCATTTGTAACACCTGAGCCATACGGAGTCGAGTATATCGTCACCAATGCGCATCCAGGGCCAACAATTGTCCTCAATAACCAACAAAAGTTATTTCGACTCATTTTATCCTAACTCATGCGCACCCCGAGAAACTTCCCAGGAGGTCACCCATCCCTGGACTACTCCCAACCAAGCACGCTTAACTGTGTAGTAACTTAGGAAATAAGCTCCCTAAAAGAAAGATGCATCTTGTTGGAATGAGTAGCGTGCTAAATCCCTTTAAAGCAATCCTGAGGGGTATTACTGTAACAGTCCGCACTTCCGAGCTGCTAGCTAATCACACTTAAGATTCACTAATCACAATTAACACTTAATAAACCTCGAATTAAATTATCTTGCAGCGGAACATAACATTTTACATGATCTTGGACCTGTGGGTTACGAGCCCACAATATAACATTCCAAAATGTGTATACAAAGAATTATTCTAAAACAAGTCTCCAAAACTATGTAATAATACACCATAAAAAATTTCTTAACTAAACTATATCATTTCCACCATTGCTCATCCGGAAGCCATTTCATATAACACTCACGTCCATTTCCACTATCCATCTCGGAGTTCTTATAATACCTGCAAAATCACTAGCAATGAACACTGCCACCACCATAGGACAGGTTCCAAGAACAAAATCAGTGAAACTGAGTACACACTGTCCAACCAGAAAATCTTTTTAGTGGCTTAAAACATATTTACAGATTTAAGTTCATCTTACGAGACAATTGAAATTAAGATACAGAGAAGTCATAAATAAAGAATCATATAACAAATACTTGAACGCAATTTATAATGTTACTTCTTGTTTAAAATAATAATCTCATAAAGTAAATAGTATATATAATTCAATTGACAGAACCATGAGAATTCTATAGAACTAATACGATCTTCCGAAATCAACTCTAACATACTTTACGTCAATAAATATCTCCCACTCCTTTGGTTTAGATACAAAAACCTTTAATTCAATATGTATATCGTAGTTAACTCCTTTCATAAGTTCCTAACGAGTTTCTTGGTAAATCATTTCCATAATCAGCGCATAAAATCCATAACTTGGGTGAGTAAAACATCACTTCAGAAATTATCGTTTGAAATAACTTTCCACGAAACCACTCGAATATTCAAATTCATATTCTATTTTCTTTCAGAAATCATATTACACTAGGGAAGAGAACACGAATAGAGTTGCCATTCTAGCGCATTCTCTAAACTTTTATAAGGGACGTCTCCCTCTTCCGTTATGTATTGCTTGCAAGACTTTTCAGGACATGTCCCCAGAATATATACAGAATACAGAATATACATAATACAGAATGTTGTTCATCACCGCTCCAGCGGCTTCTTCCCTTTACAGAAATAAAATCAAAGTACATAATTTAGAATTTCATATTTTCTGAAATTCAGATTCATAATTCGCAAATGCGATGTACCCGAATCTCATAACACAATTGCATTCTGGTACAATTCAATCTTTTACAGAAATTCATTTGCTAAAACCATTCAAATACGGACTTTTAAAGGAAATATAGTCCAAGCTTATTATAATTGAAGCTCAAAACATGGCTTACTAATCAGAAAGTCAAAACAGAATTTAATCTTACATAACTTTATATCTTAGTTACAAAAGTTCTCTATTTTACAAAAACGAGAATCGAGAGCTTACTCCATAACTTATCAACTTACACTCCATCTAATATCCCAAAGGATTCATGACCAACTCCAAGAATTATCATAAGTTCATCATATAGCTAACTCTTCCACAAGTCATAAGTTGTATTATATATAACATCTCCAAACAGCAGTTCACATTTGGAATCTCTAACCTTGAATTTTGCATCACCCAAGTAATCCCAAGCACGCCTAACTCATAATAAGATATATCCCGAAAATCTTGTATTATAGTCAGATCTTTAATTCATATCTTCAAAAAGTCAAGTCCATATTCCTCAAAGTTGATAACCAACATATTTAAAATCTTTGTATCCTGTACACATTTCGGAATTTATATAACTTGAATCTCGAGACACTTGGCCATTTCAATACACTTGGATTCTCACTACCATTCCATAAGTGAAACTTTTGATACATTTATTCATCTTAGAACTATATACAGACGAATGTTAGATAAAACATAATTAGGTTCCATAACTTGTCAATCCCATTGACTTAAGTCTATAATTTATTCCAGACCATACGAAATTGCTCAGAATATCTCACTTATAAATACTCCTTCAATTACACAGAGAATTATATCGACATTACTTAAATACTTATAGTCAAACGTCCACATATGATTTTCGTATAATATCTTAAAACGTGGGTCACGATTAACTTATACTCTTAGGTCTCAGAAACCAAATATTCTTCAATACGGAACATGATTGACTTAATATAGCATAAGTTGATATCACTGGGTAACCTTTACTTTAAAATCCTTGAATAAGACTATTTTCCAAAGCTAAAAACTTATAAATATATCTCAAAGCATGATTCAGAAGTCAATACTAAACTCTTTATAATCAAACACTTGCACTAAATCATATACTGCGATTAATCAGAAACTTAGTACTTAAGTATCGCACTTTGAAACAAACTTGACTTGTTCATAAAACCATTTCAAGTCTGAATTCTAATTCCTTTTAATAAAATCATGAAATTCATACAACTTACAGTTGCACAAACAGATTTAGTTATAAGGTGGAGGGACAATGTGTACCTTTACCCATTCTCGAAATATTGCTTGCAACTCTACAATCCTTCTCCAAGAATGCATAACCTCATTGCTCCAACAATACTTGTTTTCCACAAACGACACCTCACAAGAACAGCAATAATTAAATAGCTATTCTTGTCAAATTTTGACTAATGATACCGACTTATTTCAATAATAGAAATCCTCCCAATATTGAACTGAATACCACTTTCTTCTAACAATAACATAATTGTTCCTTGTGATTAATTGAATTCTAAAGTCATCCCCAATTAATCCATTATCTAATATCAACCATAGTTGGTTAATAACTAGAAAATAATTAAGCAACCTCAATCTGATAAGCTAACTCTAATTAAATCCATTTCTCATAATTCTAATTTACAAGTTCAGTTCTCCATTCCAGACTCTAGTTCGAAATTAGCATTCACAAAACAAAACCAACTTCAGATTCTACTTAGTTACTCGAAACAAACTCAACAAGCTGATTTCATAATTTAACTTAACAAAATAGAAAGGTTATAAAATTGGAAAATAAGTTTCAAGCTAATAATTGAGCAAAAGTTCCAATCTTTAATCTTGATAACCAAAACACTACCAATTTCAGTTCCATAATCTGACTTTGTTATCATACCAAGATTCGAAATGGATTTGAAGATGCATGCAAGTATACCCATACAAATTCTGAAATTAAAAGAGAAAGAAAATAAAGCTTACACCTTAATAAGAATGGCACAAACTGATTTGGGTTCATTCTGAAATCAAGAGACGGAGAAGAACTGAACTAGACGAACAAAGCACGGAGACATCAGCAAATAGGGCCAATAGCATAACAAGATCAGTACTAACAACTCGCCGGAGCACTAACAACAACCAGACGTGGGTGGCATAACACTAACAGATGGACAACACCACCACCACGAGCTGATGAGAAAGAAAATACGAGCCACACACCATAATCGAGGAAAGAGAACAAGTACAACAAATACAGGGAAGGAAGCGGCGGCTTCGCCTGAACGCCGACAACGCCAAAGACCCACACCGACGGCGAGGAGGAGCACACACAACACGGTGACAGCAGCACGGGCAAGGGCGGCGCCATAACCGGACAGAACGGGGAGGGCACCAGTAGATTGATAGAAGTGAGAAAGAGGAGAAATGAAAAGGAATGAGGAAGAAAGTGAGAGAATGGGCTTGGGGTTTCTCAATTACTTCCCATAGAATTCCTAATAGAACTTTTCTAGCTTAGGAAAGATTTATAGGGTAGCAATGGATAGCTTGATTTCTCTAGAATGTTCACCAAGAATCCCGAGAGCAGAAGAGAAAAATGAAAATAAAATGGATTTGGTCTATTTGGATTTTTTTATAAGTATAATTTGTACTCCACAAATACCAATACACTTTATTAAACTATTTAATTTGAAATCATAATTTGATACATAATAATAAATTTTCCAAATATAATAATAAAGCATAATTAATAGCTAATCAAAAGCTGCTTGAAAACTGGGCTATTACAATTACATACACCCCCACTTGAGGACAGCAACGCCCTCATTGCGCCTGAGGACTCCACATATTTGGCATTCGGCCTGTGGGTTGCCCCAGCCTGGAAACTAATCACATATTCGACACGCAGCCGGTGATATAACCTAGAATCCTCCCCCACTAGGCGACTAACCTTGGATTAATTATCCACACGACCAGCACGCGGTCGCAGGGTTGCTCTGATACCAACTGTAACACTCCGTCCATTCACTTGCATTGAATAAACAAAATAGAAAGATTTATTAAATAGTATACGAGAGCGGAAATATCGTCAAGACGGACAATGTCACTCTAAAGTTCAAATAAAATCTAAAACAACATCCAAATAAATCCCGATGCAAGATAGTACCCAGCTCAATACTTCCTAACCTCTCGGACGACAACAATTAACCCAGGTAATACCCTTAAATCGCAACCTAGGTGGTTGGCATGTTCTTCACCGGGAACTACATCTATCCCATCGGATATCTTAATCTCAATAAAATTGTTCTAAAAATAAATACCATAATTTATTCATCAATTAATCCTCAAATATAAATAATAAAGTTGCCCTTAAGGCCTTACACCTAAAATCAACAGAAACTAGGATCGTAATCCAAGAGACTCAATTCAACAATATTTATTCTTGTCAAAGTAATAGTATTAATAATATACTAACAAAAGCCATTTCTCCCAACTAAAAATAATAAACCTTCCCTAAAACATAATTATACACCAACAGAATATAATCAAATACTCCAACTCCTACACTCTCGTTGTCTGAGTTTGGGTACAAGGTTAATTACAACGTTAGTTATAATACCCCCGGTACATAACTCTTGGCGAAACGGTACTAAAGACAGTATTATTGTCCCTCGAGTACTGTAACGTCGACAAATTAGATAATGATTCAAAAAAGTACAACATTATCATACTCCTAAATAACTTGATACAAACAAGTCCATCCTAGCATGACATAATCACACCACCTCAATCATGGAACAAGGAGTTAATATATTTACTAGTTAACAAAGGTAGATGTAATTTCTAACAACAAATTATCTGACAATGTCAAGAACCAACCTTTAACTACCACAAGTCAATGATGTAATATATATATAATAATTAACAAAAGAAGAAGTAATTAACGCAACAAACAACCTGCTTATTTTAAGAACTTCCAGTGACTACAAATCAAGGATATTATACATCACGAAAAGAAAAACTATCAAGCAAGACTTTAACAATACTTAAGACATCTAGCACTCAGTTTACCAACTACAAATGAGAGAGCTCGTGCTCTACACAGAAGCTTGCGCGCAGTGCAACACCAATGCACTCGACGCGACCACCCGCGCTTGGCGCACTCACCCACAATCTGCTGGGCAGACAGTAGTTTGAACTGAAAATATCATGAACAAAACTCTTTATTCAATCGACTAAAACCAGCAGCCATCATATATTAATGCTCACAAATATCAACATGATCATGGTCAAGCTAATAACTCACATCAACATAATAACATGATTTACTAAATTTACTATCTAAAACATGAATTATACGAATCTGAGACAAGAGTTCTAATAACCTGTACATGCCTTCCATTAAAACAAGTAAACAACATCATCAAATTCAGTACTTACACTTAAACACAACCTAAGAGATTTCACACAAGCCAAATCTAACATCAAAGGCTTGAAGTTTCTTTTTTTAACCCACACACTAATCTTAGCATAAAATTTTCTAAACATAGATATTAAAACTAAATATTGCCTAAACGGATACTAGTCGTGCTAGGTTCGCCGTTAGTTACGTGGGCCAACTGGAGGAGTGTAGAACGGTGGTCTAGCTTTATCGTTCTCGTGCAACGTCCTCCTCCGTGATTTCTCCTCCTAACAACCCAAATTTGGACTTAGAATACTTAAGATTGACAATGGAGAGGGATGGATATCTTACTGCAAGAATGAAGGAAGGGTGTTGTGTGAAGAATAAGGAGTGATTTCTCTCTTCTTTTTCTCTTCAATGGCCGACTGAAATACGGCATGTAGGCAATGTTTTTGGCTGATTTGAATCAGCTCCGGAGGTTGGTTTTAAGAGAGTAAAGATGAGGGGGGTTACAAATAAATTAAAAAGGGAGTTACAAATGTTACAAAAACAAATTAAACTCTTCAACTCCTCTTCTTTTCCACTGAATTTCGGCCACCTCAACATCGGGGGTGGTCAATCCACTTTTCGTTACACGAACGGCCCAAACGCGTCAAACTAACAGTATAACAAAATACATAGTTTTAATTAAACGCGTATAATTTAACTACTAAATAAAAATATAATTTCTAATCAAATAAATTATATAAAAAAATTATGTTACAAGTTGAGAAAAAAAATTATGTACGATATAATATTTTTAAGGAGTAAAATATTAAGGGAAAATAATAATTAAGGGAAAATAATAATTAAGGGAAAATATTTGAACGAAAAATAATAATTAAGGGAAAATAACTCGAAGAAATTATGATACCATTTGTAACACCTGACCCATACGGAGTCGAGTATATCGTCACCAATGCGCATCCGGGGCCAACAACTGTCCTCAATAACCAACAGAAGTTCTTTCGGCTTATTTTGTCCTAACTCATGCGCACCCCGAGAAACTTCCCAGGAGGTCACCCATCCCTGGACTACTCCCAGCCAAGCACGCTTAACTGTGGAGTAACTAAGGAAATAAGCTCCCTAAAAGAAAGATGCATCTTGTTGGAATGAGTAGCGTGCTAAATCCCTTTAAAGCAATCATGAGGGGGTATTACATACAACCCCACTTGAGGACATCAACGCCCTCGTTGCGTCTGAGGACTCCACATATTCGGTATTAAGCCTGTGGGTTGCCCTAGCCTGGAAACTAATCACATATTCGACACGCAGCCGGTGATATAACCCCAGAATCCTCCCCCACAAGGTGACTAACCTTGGATTAATTATCCACACGATCAGCACGCGGTCGCGGGGTTGCTCTGATACCAAATGAAACACTTCGTCCATTCACGAGCAATGAATAAACAATAGAGAAAGATTTATTAAATAGAATACGATTGCGGAAATATCGTCAAGACGGACAGTGTCACCCTAAAGTTCAAATAAAATCTAAAACAACATCAAAATATGTCCCAAAGAACATTAATCCTAAAGTATCTATAACGAGATACCATGATCTCAAAATCCAACAATTAAAGCAAAGAAAGGAAATAAGTAATCCTCCTAATTAAGTTCATCGGTATCTCTCATAACCCATGATACAAAACCAAACTGCAACATATTAACGTGCAAAAAATACCAACAAACAACCAAAATCAGTTGGGAGTAAGTAACAGCTCTCCCAACTCAATTAGGATCCACATAGGGGTTATCAAGCATTAATAAATAAGTTTTAATCACCATAAAATATCAAACTGAACCAAATAACAAGCAAATAACAGCTAATATTTTAACATGCTTAAATAAAATAAATCAACAATAATAAATTTAATATAAGCATACAAGATTCATAGCATAAGCCTCGAAAATAAATGAACAAAATAATATAATAGGTTTTGAGAAAGAGCGGAACGCAAGTGGATCGCAACCCACTTCCTAAGGTTTGTGAGATCGAAATATCCAGACGTGCCCCATGGGCTTACGTTCCCTACTCTCGTGTCTAAGAATGACCAAACTCCCGATGCAGGATAGTACCCAGCTTAGTACTCCCCAACCTCTCGGACGACAATAATTAACCCAGGTAATACCCAAAATCGCAACCTAGGTGGTTGGCATGTTCTTCACCGGGGACTACATCTATCCCATCGGATATCTTAATCTCAATAAAATAGTTCTACAAATAAATACCATAATTTATTCATCAATTAATCCTCAAATATAAATAATAAGGTTGCCCTTAAGGCCTTACACCTAAAATCAGCAGAAACTAGGATCGTAATCCAAGAGTCTCAATTCAACAATATTTATTCTTCTCAAAGTAATAGTTATAATAATATACTAACAAAAGTCATTTCTCCCAACTAGAAATAATAAACCTTCCCCTAAAACATAATTATACACCAACACAATATAATCAAATACTACAACTACTACACTCTCGTTGTCTGAGTTTGGGTACAAGGTTAATTACAACGTTATTTATAATTCCCCCGGTACATAACTCTTGGCGAAATGGTACTAAAGACAGTATTTGTAAAACCCCAAAACTTTGGTTTAAAAACTTTATAAAACATTCACTTTTCAACTAAATATCTGACCAAATCTTTAGGGTGTTACCGCTGCATCTATTGTTAAAAATAAATGCAAGGCTAATTACTAAAATAAAATTTAACTTACAATCCAAATGATCGAAATAAAACAATCTAAATTGTCTAACTTAAACCAAGTCAAAACTAACAATCCCAAATAACAGTACTATAGTATTTATTAAACTAGATGAACTTAGAACTATAAGTGCACTCATTCCTGCAACGTAGTCCCTTTCACCAACCTGCACAATTTAAATAGGAAGAGAACAAAGAAAAACAAATACACAAAAATTAGCGAAAACTAAGTAATTACAACTCCATCCCGTAAAATAATAATAGTTATATTTTAAAAATAGTTTTTATAACGTACAGACAAGTATAACATAAAACAGATAAGTATACCATAATACGGACAAGTATATAACACACTTAACCAATTTAAATACTCCAAGTTTATATGATTCACACAACATCAAATTTAATTATTAGAGGGGAATCGAACGTCAGTAGGCCAGGACTAATCCCAATAACCACCTACTTAAACATGGGTCGTCACCCAAATAAATTAAGAGTAATGGCCAATATCGTTTTGCAGAACGTCCCTAGTGTGCACACCCCTCACTAATCTAATGGGTATCCGCAACGCGCACCAATGGTATTAGGAGGAAGACAATAAAGAGTTGTAACATAGTAAAAATCAAGTACTATTCATCACCTATGGAGGATCCAAGTCCACAGGATAATTCCCTCAATAATATTTCCACTTTACGTGATTAATAAATTTTAATAGTTATGACACATCAACTATCACATTCAACACTACAAAAGTACATCTTTAGTTCAATAAATACTTTTCCCAACTTAATCACTTTATAGAATCATAATAACCATCGTTTATAATTCATAACAACCAATAGGCCCATCATTACAGTTTTCATATATAGAAATCACAATGTCAACTTATAATATCATTCGTAACATCATTAATTCACCTGTTGTACCCATTAAATTACATTATCCATACTAGTATAGTTTTAATATGACGGTACGATAGTTACATTAATAAGTCCAACGAAAATAATCATACTTGTAAATACATATATTTGTATCGTACGTAGAGAAAATAGTACCAATAATAATAATAATAATAACTTTAGTCATACGAGTACTATTCTTATTCATGTCATGTAATATACATCAAACTTAACATATAATCACATAGTTACATCCATTACACATAGCACACAAAATTCCTAACGGCATTCTAAGTGTTGATGGACATTGTGAATTACCTCGAACGCGTCCCAAGATAAAGAATATCAACTAAAAGTCGCGCTTTCACGAAGTTTTAACTAAAATAAACAATATTATCTAAAGTTAGTCACTTGATATAATATCCCAAAAACAAATTAAACAAAGTTTAAAACTTTAACACTAGTTATTAACCAAAGTCATGTAGTAGTCAAATTAAATCAATTTAAATTACTTGTAAGATTTGAAGCTAAAGGAAAAGAAAATAAAATTTTTAGAACTTTGGTACAGCAAACTCGTGACTTGCAAGTTGCAACTGCACAAAGTACAAATCATGTGCCTTTTTCCAATAAAGACTTTTTTTTTTGTAAAGAAAACAAAAGCAATGAAAGTGTAGGTGAATCAGGAACTAAAAGTTCCTGTTTTTGAAGTTCCTCTCGCCGAACCAGAGACCAAAGAAAGAAGAAAAGGCAAGAAAAAAAGGAAAGAAGAAAGGAGAAGATGAAGGGAAGAGAAGGAAGAAGACCAGCGCCGGTACTCCGGCCAAGCCACTGAAGTCACGGTGTCGGGGTTTTTTTTTTTTGTTAATCCTTGAATAACAACAATGGTGAAGTAAAGAAAGTAATCCGAAATTGGGACTTGCCAAAGAGATGAAGGAGGTGAATTACGTGAAATTTTTTTTTTGAGTGATTTGAGGTATATATAGGTAAGTGTATCTAGAGTTTTGACTAAAAGAATAGTATTTAAAAATCCAATCCTTTCCCAAACCCAACTCAAATTATATTTTCAGAATTTTCTTTCCTCTTTATTTTTATTTTGAACGGAAAAATCTGATTTACTAAAAAAAATATGATTTCGAAAATTTTATTTTTAAAGGATAAAATCAGGTATTAATAAAAAACGAATTTCCATATAAATCTAATTATTATAATTTTATTTTATTTTTCAGACCTTTATATTTATAAAATCTTATTATACCAAAATAAACTTAATAAAAATAGTTATAAAAATTTGGGATATTACAGTATTATTCTCTCTCGAGTACTTTAACGTCGACTATTTAGATATTGATTAAAAAAAAGTACAACATTATCATACTCCCTAATAACTTGATACAAACAAGTCCATCCTAGCATGACAGAATCACACCCACCTCAAACATGGAACAAGGAGTTAATATATATACTAGTTAACAAAGGTAGATGTAATTTCTCACAACAAACCATCTGACAATGTCAAGAACCAACCTTTAACTACCACAGGCCAATGATGTAATATATACTACCTCCGATTCTTTTTAATCTACACACTTTCCTTTTTCGTCTATTTCTTTTTAATCTACACACTGTTGTTTTCTATTTCTGGTAACATGTCACATCTACTTTCTCCTCTTTTTCCACCCAAGTCATCCACTTTTAAATATTTTAACCCACTTTTTAGTTTCTCTCTCCACCTTTTTAGTTTATCTCTCATACTTTTGCACATTCTCCTCTGCTCTCCCCCAAAGTGAAGTGTGTAGATTAATTTAAAACGGAAGTAGTATATTATAATTAACAAAAGAAGAAGTAATTAATACAACAAACAACCTGCTTATTTGAAGAACTTCCAGTGACTACAGATCAAGGATATTATACATCACAAATAATAAAAATATCAAGCAAGACTAACAATACTTAAGATATCTAGCACTCAGTTTACCAACTACAAATGAGAGAGCTCGTGCTCTTCACAGAAGCTTGTGCGCAGCGCAACACCAATGCGCTCGACGTGACCACCTGCGCTAGGCGCACTCAACCACAATCTGCTAGGCAGACAGTAGTTCGAACTGAAAATATCACGAACAAAACTCTTTCTTCAATCGACTAAAACCAAGACCATCATATATTTACGCTCACAAATATCAACAACATGATCATGCTCAAGCTAATAACTCACATCAACATATAATAACATGATTTACAAAATTTACTATCTAAAACATGAATTATACGAATCTGAGACAAGAGTTGTAACAACCTGTACATGCCTTCCATTAAAACAAGTAAACAACATCATCAAATTCAGTACTTCCACTTAAACACAACCCATTAGATTTCACACAAGCCAAATAAAACATCAAGGGCATGAAGTTTCTTTTTTTAACCCACACACGAATCTTAGCATAAAATTTCCTAAACTTAGATATTAAAACTAAATAATTCCTAAATGGATACTAGTCGTGCTAGGTTCACCGTTAGTTACCTGGGCCAACTGGAGGAGTGTTGAACGGTGGTCAAGCTTTATCCTTCTCGTGCAACGTCGTCCTCCGTGATGTCTCCTCCTAACAACCCAAATTTGGACTTAGAATACTTAAGATTTACAATGGAGAAGGATGGATATCTTACTGCAAGAATGAAGGAAGAGTGTTGTGTGAAGAATAAGGACTGATTTCTCTCTTCTTTTTCCCTTCAATGGCCGACTGAAATACGACATGTAGACAATATTTTTGGCTGATTTGAATCAGCTCCGAAGGTTGGTTTTAAGAGAGAAAAGATGAGCGGGGTTACAAATAAATTAAAAAGGGAGTTACAAATGTTACAAAAACAAATTAAACTCTTCAAGTCCTCTTCTTTTCCACTGAATTTCAGCCACCTCAACATGAAAGGTGGTCAGTCAACTTTTCGTTACACGAACGGCCCAAACGCGTTAAACTAACAGTATAAAAAAATACATAGTTTAATTAGACGCATATATTTTAAATACTAAAAATATATATATAATTTCTAATCAAATAAATTATATAAATATAATATTTTAAAAGTTGAAAAAAAAATATATAGGATATAATATTTTTAAGGAGTAAAATATTCTAATTTAAACAGAAAATAATAATTAATGGACAATAACTCGAAGAAATTATGATACCATTTGTAACATCCGACCCATACGGAGTCGAGTATATCGTCACCAATGCGCATCCAGGACCAACAACTGTCCTCAATAACCAACACAAGTTCTTTCAGCGCATTTTGTCCTCACTCATGCGCACCCCGAGAAACTTCCTAGGAGGTCACCCATCCCTGGACGACTCCCAGCCAAGCACGCGTAAATGTGGAATAACTAAGGAAATAAGCTCCCTCAATGAAAGATGCATCTTGTTGGAATGAGTAGCCTGCTAAATCCCTTTAAAGCAATCATGAGGGGTATTACATACACCCCCACTTGAGGACAGCAACGCCCTCGTTGCGCCTGAGGACTCCACATATTCGGCATACGGCCTGTGGGTCTCCCCAGCCTGGAAACTAATCACATATTCGATACGCAGCTGGTGATGTAACCCAGAATCCTCACCCACTAGGCAACTAACCTTGGATTAATTATCCACACGATCAACATGCGGTCGCAGGGTTACTCTTAGAGGTGTCAAAAACTGGGCCGACCCACGGGTGAACCCGCATGCGACCCAGACCCAACCTGTTCCGAGCCGAGAGTGGTCGGTTGAAAAGCCGACCCATTCCGACCCAGCGTCCACCCGTGCCCAGTTGAACCCGTGGAATTGGTAACCCAACCTGAACTGGGCCGACCCATGTAGACCCGTGGCCAGTTGCACCCGTGAACAACGACCCAGACCCAACCTGTTTCCGACCCAAAACTAACCCGCACCCAATTTCACCCGCCAATGACCCAGTTAAACCCACCCAGTTATCACCCAACCCAGTTGTGACCCAACCCAGTTAGCAGCCAACCCAGTTGTGACCCAACCCAGCTTATCACCCATCCCGGTTACCACCCGACCCAGTTACCACCCGACCCAACTAATCCCGACCCAAAACCATTCCGACCCAAAAAACCCGACCCAAAACCATTCCGACCCAGTTTTCTTCCTCCCAACACATGTTATGAGTAGTAACATTAATCTGCTATTAAAAAAAAAAAAAAAAAAAGAGTAGTAAGCATTAATCAGCAGCTACATTTACTCCCAAGTCCCACCAAAAATATCATCAACCATGAATGATGAACCACCTCATTTAATGATTCAAAACTCAACCCCCCCAAACTCAACCCCCCACTCCCCACCCATTCTGCCTACTTCGCCATACATAAGTAACACGACATTCATCATTTCATCTTCATCTCTCTCGAAATTCAATACATAGATCTTGTATACTGCTGATTCGTAAAATCAGATATCAGTTACAATATGTAAAATTAGATAAAGCAAAATTGAAGAGACATTAGTTTGCTCAATCACGGAGAATCAAATACATAGATCTTGTATACTGCTGATTCGTAGAAAAGTAAGGACCAAAAACAAATGAAACAAAGCATAAGTAATTAAGATAAGATGAACAAATAATATTAAACTGCAAATATTTTTTCATTCATCAAAATTCACAATACATATACCAATATGTAATACTAATACCCAGCTTAGATTTGAGATAAATCAACTGAACAAACATACAACATCTACTACAACTACTACCATAGATCCCTAATTTCATAAATCCAATTCCATTAGACCGAATTAGGCTCTTTCGCCTCGAATCCTCCTGGCAAGCTGGATATCATTAGGCATAATAGTAACCCTCTTAGCATGAATATAGCGAGAGGTTAGTATCCTTAAAGAGACCCACCAAGTAGGCCTCGGCGGCCTCTTGAAGAGCTGCAACAACGGGAGCTCCGGAAACGAAGATCACCGGTTCTGGTCCGAATCGGTGGGGCTTCTTCACTCCTCCGGTTTGCGGGCCGATTTCTGGCGGCTTTGGTGGCCGGCGCTTCCTGGGGGCCTTTCCTCCTGTGGATTTTCTGGTGGTTTACTTAGTATGAGACTACGACCCATTGTTTGAGGAGAGAGTGTGGGTAAAAAAGAGATTGAGATTTAGGAGAGAGAATATTTGAGTGTGGAAATGAGGCGGGATGGGATGATGTTGTTTGGAGGAGATTGGGGGTTTATATAGGGGGATTTGGGATGAGGAGGGAAGAGTTGTGGAAATGAAGAGTTTGAAGAAGTAGGTGGCATCCGTTGATGATGAGTTAATCGAAGGTGGAGATTTGATTAGAGTGTGGTGTTGCGGATCGATGACTTGGGTGTATTTTTCCCGCTTTGGTTTTGGAGAGTTTGAATTTTACGAAATTTTTTGATTTTCTTTGATGGGATTGGGTGTTCCGATGTGAGCAAACAAAAAGAGTTTACTCGTTAGTGTTTTTATGCCAATTAATAAGGTTGGTTCTAGCGTTTTAATTTATTTTTGTTTATCTTAACTTATTAGACTTTATTTCAATTTAGTAGATTTTATTTTGGGTGTCCCGGTCCCTTTCTGCACACCCCTAGATAGATGTATGTAAAAACATTGATAGATGTGTGCTAAAAAGCTTGCAAAGTTTGCAATTGGCTGTAGTATGCACCACATGAATATTGAATGACGTGAAACTGTTAAGTCAAAGTTGTAATAGCGTAATTACCGTAATACCGATACGACGATACATATAGCAACTCAAAGAGACGGATAATCAAATAGACTCGAGACTCCTAAGTCCTATGTTACTATCTTAGTATCTTTTAAGATCCACAACTGAAACATCAACGATGAAAGTCAATCAATCTAATGATGCTTCGATTATTGTTAACCGTGTAATAACATCGATGATCGAGCCCTATCTTGTATAAAGAACCCTGTAACACGAAAGCTGAAAGACGATCAATCTTTTGATGGTTTTGATTAATGTCAAAGACAATCAATCTTATGATCATTTGTGAACCTTAACTTAACGAAAGTCGATCAATCTAATCTAATGATGTTTCGGTTATTGTGAATCGTGTAATAAAATCGAGCTCTATTTTGTAAGATAAATAACCGTAACGTGGTTTTCCAAATATGGACTGTTTAATAAGATCGCCTCCTATGTTACTATCTTTTAAGATCAACAAACGAAACATCAACGATCTTGATCCTCCACTAATATGATTGGTATTAACTATGATCTACTTTCATAGTTTCAATGTTTCATCCTCTATATGATTATGTATCATCTTGATCACAGTTATCATCTTCATATTCGATTAACGTTGATCATTGTTACTTGTTCATTTGTTCCATGAACGAGGAAAGTCGAACAATTTTATAATTACGATGCTTTCATTAATGTCAACCTAATTCTTTAATTCTAACTCTTTTCGTTGCTATATAGTGACTCAGTAAGAGTGAGTAAGTCACTAACTAACTAAATGTTTAAGTTTAATAGTTTATTGACTCTAATCAATAATTGGTATGGACTTATGCCTTAGCCCTTATGGTTGTTACTTGAATACTTATGCAATCATGAATAAGAATAACCCGATGGGCAATAGCCAATAATATAACTATATAAATTATAAGTCTTAGTTTAGTAACTTTTTAAATTAGTAATATAAGTATCAATGTATTATCACAAATTCACAATGACTCAATCACAGTTCATAATATCAATATATTTGTATATCACATGTTAATTGTTATAACTTTCGACTTCGTAGCTTAATATATATAATTCCGACCCAAGTCATTCAGAGAGCCGATTTGTTCCGACCCAAGCCAATACGCCGCTGATTTAAGGCTTCAGCCGACCCAAGTCCTATCGAGAGCCGATTTATTCCGACCCAAGTCATTCCGAAAGACGATTTATTCTGACCCAAGTCATTCCGAAAGCCGATTTGTTCCGACCCAAGTCATTCCGAAAGCCGATTTATTCCGACCTAAGTCATTCCGAAACCCGATTTATTCCGACCCAAGTCATTCCGATATCGATTTCTTCCGACCCAAGTCATTCCGAAAGCCGATTTCTTCCGACCCAAGTCATTCCGAAAGCGATTTCTTCCGACCCAAGTTATTCCGAAAGCCGATTTATTCCGACCCAAGTTATTCCGAAAGCCGATTTGGGCCGACTTCACCTTATTCCATTCCGACCCAAATTCACCCAACCCAGATACCGACCGACCCAGTCCCAGCCGACCCAGTTCCGACCCATTCCGAGAGCCCTCTCACCCAGTTGAACCCGACCCAAGTCCACCCGACCCACCCAGTTCCGACCCATGACACACTCTCACCCAGATTATTCCGACCCAAATCATTCCGACCCAGGTTGGGTCAACCCAAACCCACCCAGTGACCCTGATTGACACCACTAGTTACTCTGATACCAACTGTAACACTCCGTCCATTCACGAGCAATGAATAAACAAAATAGAAAGATTTATTATATAGTATACGATATCGGAAATATTGTCAAGACGGACAGTGTCACTCTAAAGTTCAAATAAAATCTAAAACAACATCAAAATAAATCCCAAAGAACATTAATCCAATAGTATCTATAACGAGATAACATGATCTCAAAATCCCACAAATAAAGCAAAGAAAAGAAATAAGTAATCCTCCTAATTAAGCTCATCAGTATCTCTCATAACCCATGATACAAAACCGAGACGGCAACATATTAACTCGCAAAATATATCAACAAACATCCACACTAAGTGGGGGAGTAAATATGACTCTCTCCCAAATTGAATTAGGATCCACATAGGGGTTATCAAGCATTAATAAATAAGTCTTAATCATCATAAATTATCAAACTGAACCAAATAACAACCAAATAACAGCTAACAATTTAACATGCTTAAATAAAAATAAATCAACAATAATAAACTTAATATAAGCATACAAGATCCATAGCATAAGCCTCCAAAATAAAAGAACAAAATAATATACTAGGTTTTGAGAAAGAGTAGAACGCCAGTGGATCGCAACCCACTTCCTAAGGTACGGTTTGTCAGATCGAAATCTCCAGATTGCCTATGGGCTTACGTTCCCTACTGCCTGTGTCTAAGAATGGCCAAACTCCCGATGCAGGATAGTACCCAGCTCAGTACTTCCCAACCTCTCGTACGACAACAATTAACCCAGGTAATACCCCTAAATCGCAACCTAGGTGGTTGGCATGGTCTTCATCGGGGACTACATCTATCCCACCGGATATCTTAATCTCAATAAAATTTTTCTACAAAAAAATACCATAATTTATTCATCAATTAATCCTCAAATATAAATAATAGGGTTGCCCTTAAGGCCTTACACCTAAAATCATCAGAAACTAGGATCGTAATCCAAGAGTCTCAATTCAACAATATTTATTCTTCTCAAAATAATAGTAATAACAATATATTAACAAAAGTCATTTCTCCCAACTAAAAATAATAAACCTTCCCCTAAAACATAATTATACACCAACACAATAGAATCAAATACTCCAACAACTACACTCTCGTTGTCTGGGTTTAGGTACAAGGTTAATTACAACGTTAGTTATAATACCCCCGGTACATAACTCTTGGCGGAACGGTACTAAAGACAGTATTATTCTCTCTCGAGTACTGTAACGTCGACAAATTAGATATTGATTAAAAAAAAGTACAACATTATCATATTCCCAAATAACTTGATACAAACAAGTCCATCTTAGCATGACAGAATCACACCCACCTCAAACATGGAACAAGGAGTTAATATATATACTAGTTAACAAAGGTAGATGTAATTTCTCACAACAAACCGTCTGATAATGTCAAGAACCAACTTTTAACTACTACAAGTCAATGATGTAATATATATATTATAATTAACAAAAGAAGAAGTAATTAACACAACAAACAACCTGCTTATTTCAAGAACTTCCAATGACTACAGATCAAGGATATTATTAGGGGTGTGCACCGGTCAAAAACCGGACCGGACCGGTTGGACCGGTGGACCGGAATAGGAATTATTCTGGTCCGGTCCCAGTCCGGACCGGAAAAATTCCGGTCCGGTCCGGTTTTGGACCGGTTGGTCCGGAATTTATATTTTTTTAGGTTTAAACATATTTATAAATTCAATATATTAAAATATAATAATTCTAAAAAGCAATAATCTTAAAGGCAATAAATGTGAGATTTTAACTTTCTAAGTTTTAAACTTTTTCTTAACATTTAAACTTATTTTTTTTAAAAAAAATAGGAATTCCGGTCCGCCGGTCCGGACTGGAAAATTCCGAGTTTGGACCGGATCGGACCGGAAACCCGGCATCCCAAATTTTCATGGACCTGGGACTGGACGGTCCGGTCCAGTCCATTCCGGTCCGGTCCCGGTCCGAATGGTCCCGGTCCAAAAGTGCACACCCCTAGGTGTGGTAGGGTGAAATGAGAGAGGAGAGGGGGTACTGTAACTGTTAGCGTGAATAAGTGAAGCGAGAGATTTGGATGATTGTTGGGCCTGTCATTTTGGGCCGTAACTGATCCGGTTGGGACGAACCGGATCAGTTAATTGACCCAAAATTTAGCGCTCATAATTTGGTTGATTTACTGATCCGGTTTTGAAGAACCGGATCAGTTTTGTTGTGTGATATAAGGTTTTTTCCACTAGTGTTATGCTCACAAATATCAACAACATGATCATGCTCAAGCTAATAACTCACATCAACATAATAACATGATTTACTAAATTTACTATCTAAAACATGAACTATACGAATCTGAGACAAGAGTTCTACACTAGTGGAAAAATACTCATATACTCCGGTTAAAAAGCCCACAAATGCTCCGGTTAAAAAGCCCACAAATGCTCCGGTTAAAAAGCCCACAAATGCTCCGTATTTGACGCGTAGTAGACGTCATACGAGCATTTGAGAATTTCACAAATGCTCCGGTTGAAAACCGGAGCATTTACTTTCTTAAATGCTCCGGTTGTGCTTAAAACCGGAGCATTTGATGAATTTTACATGCCTAATATAGATCAAAGGCTCCGGTTTTTAGGAGAAAACCAGAGCACTTGAGGAAACAAATGCTCCGGTTTAGGCTTACAACCGGAGCATTTGTACAATTTTATAAAAAATATAAAAATTATGCACAGGTTTAAAGCAGATGCACCTCCTGTCATACATTATACCTTACATATATTCCAGCAACAAATTACATAAATTAAAATTAAGCTGCATTTGAACTCCTTCGTCACTTTGTGTGTATGTCCAGAAGACATAGTTAACTTCCAAATTGCAAACATCCTATATTCAATCATAAATCAACCCCCTAATACTTGATATGCATTGGAAGCACAGAATAGACAGCCCAAGATAGGCACAGATACTAACCGCAGCCAAGGCACTAAATTTACACTCTCTCCAGCAGCTATCCCGAAGAACAACAGGAAATGTGGATTCTCCAAAAATACAATGTAGACGAGTGTCCCGTAGTCTCATAAGCACGCCGTCAACTCTTAGCTATATACAAAAATAAACCATGATTAGATGAGTATCTAAGCTGAAAAAAGAACAGAAAAATGGAGACCAATGTGTTCTATACATACACAAACAAATTTCAAGCACCACCTCTAGATTGATAAACTAAACATAGTTCAAGGAAAAGAAACTCATCGAAATTTCTTATTGAACAATTCTCTCAACTGATTTAATGATAACTAATAAGTCGGTTAATGGTTAACCCCGAGTCTCACCTCAGTTGCATGGGGAAGGCAACATACATCTCCCCTCTACCCCAACCGGGCCTTGATAGGAGCATTATTAGAGGTAGTATTATATGGATTTACAGGAAGGAAAATATATAAAACGAAAGGAAAGGTTAAAGTTCATTACCCACCCAAAATCCAAAAGGAAGAAACCAACCACTGGGCATAACTATCTGCAGAATTATATGTATTTAGTCAGTGCTCCATGTAGTCAAAAATCACACAAATCTTTTTCATTAATCAAAATATTAACGTAAAGTTTACCGCTTTGGCAGTCAACAGAGACACTCCATTGTCACCTAATTCATCTTCATATAAAATCACCTGTTCCCATCAAAGAACAAAAACAACTCAGGTAATGAGCCATCCACTCTGATGCATTAAAGAAAAGAAACTAGTATATAGCTCATAGCAGCAGAGAGGGGATACAACATCCAAGACATAAATCTAACTTAAGATTTTCAAGAAACACTGAAAAGTAGAAGCTCTATTCCATGGAATCAATATACTGATGCAAAGATGCAAACAGCTAATAAACTTAGTGAATACTGTGTGTTTAAAAAACACATCCTACTCTGCGACCAAAAGAAAGAACTCCAACTATATTAAACTACAACACAAGCAGAGAGGGGATAAATGAAGGCCAAATATCAAGTTCAATAGACAAAAAACATACGTTAGGACACTAGCACTCTAGAGTATGAACTATTAAGATAATGTACTATGTTACTTTCACTCTTTAGCACGCCATACCCATGTCCAGCATGCATCCTCTTAAACACGTGAATCCTTGGTATATCTCTTAAATTTAATCGGAAAAAAATGTACATTCTTCGTTTCTAAATATATGCAAATCTTTGACTTTCGTATCAATGGAAAATCAAGATGCAAAGCTTGGGTAACAATGGATGGTGTAGCAAATATTCTTTCATGTACTAATGGAAATGGAGAAGAAGCTTAATTACAAGGGTTTGTAATAGACTTCTTTGCAAGGAGCTGGAACTGTCCGATATGTAGAAGTGTAGAACTCTGAGTAAAACAAGTCCTTAGCGGAATTGAGAAGTCTAGTGCCTCCAGTCAAGGTCTGCATAAAGTCTTGCATACATTTAGCCTATAAATATAAAAATGAGTGCTTGTATCAGATAACTCTGTGGTTCCACTTCATCAAGACAATCCACCTATAAGAAGCATTAAACTAAAGATCAGCAAACTCGTGTACTTTTGGGGTAAGGGCTCCAAAGCGCTCTTCTATGTGTGAAGGCTTTAAGTGAGGCATGAGTCAAGAGAGAAGATCTCTTTACAGATTAGTGAGAAACAATGCTTAAAGGCAACTCGAGTTCATGAAGAAACTCAAAAAATGGCCGAGTTAGTAATAGGTTTGTCATAGAGTTGTTTGGTCTATTGTAGTAAAAGAGATGAGCCAAAATCCTACATGGTCGAGAATTTCCTTCCTATTGTAAAAAGGGTTTTCTCGTTTAAATCTCTCACTTTTATATTATACAGAGTACCATTTTGACATTGAAGAAGACGCCAATGCTTCCGATAGAATACTTGATTATTAGTACTTTGAGATAGATCGAGTCTATTTTACGAGTCCAGTTGAAAATAGCCCTTTGGAGGTCCTAGATGTTGGAAAGGGTAAACAACATTGACCGAGATAAGCAAGAGTTCTAACACAGACCACTAGGAGAAGAAAAGAGAACGGACCATTTCTAATTGTTGTTCTCCTCAATAAGTTAGCACCATCCTCCTCGTCTTCCTGCGCACTAAGTCTGCAAAGTTCCAAGAAACAGAGTGTTCAGAAAATACAAAGTCTAGTGATCAGAAAATAGTAGATTCAGCCTGAAAGGCGAAATTTCTTGTTTTCTCGAAACCCCAACAAAAAGGAAAAGAAAAGAGTGATATTACTATATTAGTTAGTCAACAAAACAACACTGTTGTGCTAACTTTTGTGAATTGATAAATGATAACAGGGCCTGCAGGAAACAACTGAGCTTGGTCACATTATAGAATTTTAGAGTGCAATTGTGTGAGTATCTCACAGAGAGTGGATTTTACACCTTTAAGGCAGAAGAACACAGCTGAATCAAAAAAACAGCAACTCAAAACTATTTATAAACAACGTCCATAGTAGTACATTTAGAAGTGTTGGGTGATTCTAAATTGATAGGTTTTTACACACTGATAATCACTGGGGAAGTTTAATAAAAGATAACTGACAAGTACTACAATACTCTAACTTAGGAAATATTTAAATCTGCTATCGAATTTGGCATCATACCACACACAGAAATTCAGTTTGTTTCACACCAATAGATGAAGAACATACAACACTATATGAACAATCGACATAGAAGCACTAAAAAATCTACAACATACAAACACAAAATGAAAAATACACATAACACCAATAATAAATTGCATAAACAAATCGCATAGACAACTGATGAAGAACAACAAACAAGATCAAATATTTTCATGACCTAAATTAAAAATGTAAACCCTAACCAAATTAAATCACCGATTAGAAAAAATCTAAAAAAAAAATCAGATAATTAATCCATAATCATAGAAAACAAAACGGATCTTGCAAAGAATTACAGAAAGGAATGACGACATCTTCATATTGCTTAGTGACTGGTATAACCCATAAAAGAAAGAGTAGTGTTGTCATTTTCCCATATTTAATGGCAAAAAATCACCAAAACTAGTCACAATTTACACAAAACTACTACCAAGTTTCTAATTTGGTGTATGTCATGCTAAAAGCATCCTACTAGATTAGAGTTAGATAAATGATTGAGGAAATTAATTAAATTAAACCCTAGAATTATTTTGAGTAATTCGGAGAAAACCTAGAAATTATGATAAAATAGAACCCGAAGGAGTTAGGGAAATTGAAGATACATCAAATCCCAACCCTGAAGGAGTATGCGCCGGGCGATTCGAGTGCAACAGACTGATTCGAGTGGCCAGACTTGCGCTAGCGAATTCCAGCCTGAAGGGGTTAGTGAATTCGAGTGGCCAGACTTCAGCGAACAAAACCTATTTGCGGCAGACTTCGAACTACGGTAGACTGGCGATAGAGAGGGACTTGAGCGAAGCGAGTTCCAATCGAACTCCGGCGGAGGAAGCGGTAGAGAGGGACTAGCGAAGTCTAAACTCTATTGAACGAACTGACTTGGGAGATGTTACGAGGGACTGACTTGGGAGGAAGCGAAGGACGACGACGGAGCCCTTAACCGAACAGATGGAGGACGGCTGAGTGGGGGAGGAAGCGAAGGACTTGGGAGGGAGGGACGACGGAGGCAGCTGAGTGAGAGAGCGAAAATTGATAAGAGAGGGAGGGACTGAACTATAGGGTCGATTAATTAATATTTGATTAAATTAGCAGTGGGGATAATTTCACCAAAGAAAAAAAACTAACGCTCAACAATCCAAGTGCTCCGTTGATTAACCGGAGCATTTAGTTACAAATGCTCGGGTTGATTAGTCAACCGAGTATTTTATGTCAAATGCTCCGGTTGACTAATCAATCCGAGCATTTGTGAATTTGTAAAATTATCACAAATGCTCGGGTTGATTAGTCAACCAAAGCATTTGATAAGTAGCAAAAGCTATTTTTTCCACTAGTGCTAACAACCTGTACATGCCTTCCATTAAAACAAGTAAACAACATCACCAAATTCAGTACTTCCACTTAAACACAACCCATAAGATTTCACACAAGTCAAATATAATATCAAAGGCATGAAGTTTCTTTTTTTTTACCCACACACTAATCTTTGCATCAAATTTCCTTAATAACTCACATCAACATAATAACATGATTTACTAAATTTACCATCTAAAACATGAATTATACGAATCTGAGACAAGAGTTCTAACAACTTGTACATGCCTTCCATTAAAACAAGTAAACAACATCATCAAATTCAGTACTTCCACTTAAACACAACCCATAAGATTTCACACAAGCCAAATATAACATCAAAGGCATGAAGTTTCTTTTTTTTACCCACACACTAATCTGAGCATAAAATTTCCTTAATAACTCACATCAACATAATAACATGATTTACTAAATTTACCATCTAAAACATGAATTATACAAATCTGAGACAAGAGTTCTAACAACTTGTACATGCCTTCCATTAAAACAAGTAAACAACATCATCAAATTTAGTACTTCCACTTAAACACGACCTCATAAGATTTCACACAAGCCAAATATAACATCAAAGGCATGAAGTTTCTTTTTTTTACCAACACACTAATCTTAGCATAATTTCCTAAACTTAGATATTAAAACTAAATAATTCCTTAACGAATACTAGTCGTGCTAGGTTCACCGTTAGTTACCTGGGTCAACTCGAGGAGTGTAGAATGGTTTCTAGCTTTATCTTTCTCGTGGAACGTCGTCCTTCGTGATGTCTCCTCCTAACAACCCAAATTTGGACTTAAATACTTAAGATTTACAATGGAGAAGGATGGATATCTTACTACAAGAATGAAGGAAGGGTGTGGTGTGGAGAATAAGGACTGATTTCTCTCTTCTTTTTCCCTTCAATGGCCGACTGAAATATGGCATGTAGATAATGTTTTTGGCTTATTTGAATCAGCTCCGAAGGTTGGTTTTAAGAGAGTAAAGATGAGGGAGGTTACAAATAAATTAAAAAGGGAGTTACAAATTATACAAAAACAAATTAAACTCTTCATCTCCTCTTCTTTTCCACTGAATTTCGGCCACCTCAACATCAAGGGTGGTCAGTCCACTTTTCGTTACACGAACGGCCCAAACGCGTCAAACTAACAGTATAACAAAATACATAGTTTAATTAAACACGTACAATTTAACTACTAAAAATATATATATATTTTCTAATCAAATAAATTATATAAATATAATATTTGAAAAGTTGAAGAAAAATATATACGATATAATATTTTTAAGGAGTACAATATTCTAATCTTAACGGAAAATAATAATTAAGGGAAAATAACTCGAATAAATTATGAGTGAAAATCCGTGGTGTTACAAATGGTCAATGACCCATAGATTGAGTTCGGGGTGAGGGTACGAACACGGTCATAATGAACCACGTTCGCCCATTGCTAGCCTATACTAAATATCATGTCAAGGTTTATGCAAAAGAACAACCAGAAAATATTTTCAACACGCTAAATAAATATTAGTCTAAGTCGGTTGATTAAACACATCAAAAAGACTATTTTTTAGTGGTGTGTTATTAAGCAATCAAAATTACAAGGTTCCTAACAGGCTGTCCAAATTATCTGATTAATATTCGAACAATTGTTTAGGTCCTGATTAGCAATAAAAACATGTGAGGTGATGAAAGCATGAACAATATAATCATAACAATATATAAAAAAGAAATGAAATAAATAGAGATTAGAATGTATAAAAGAACGGTTTTTATATTAAAGATATACATCATGAAAGAAATCATTAGTAACTTCAATATAAAAATAGTAAATTTATTCAAGGACCCTCAAGAATATACCATGGCTTGGGTCTGAGAGAATAACGACATTCAGGAAGAGCAATCGTGAAGCCTGAAAATCGATCAAAGTATATGTATGAAAGTATGTGTTTGTAAATATATGTTTGTGTATTTGTAGATGTCAAAGTTTGAGAGTTTTCAGAGAGAATTCGTAAGTGCTAAAGTGTCGAGTGTTCGTGTGTCAAAAGTGTTTTTCAATCCGGAACACCACAACTTATTTATAGCAAAATATTAGAAAAAAGATAGAAAAGAAAACTTTGCGTTACGCAAAGAGTGCGCTGAGCGCAGGACTTTGCGTGATGCACAGAGCCACGTGTCAGGCACGGATTGGTGCGCCTAACGCAGCTCGACCACCACCTTGCGTGAAACACGTTTTGACAACCTTTCTTTTAAACGCGTTTTGAATGATTATATTTTATCCTTTAAATCCGAAAATCAATTTTATGGGATAAAATATGATTTCAACTTTGAAAATATCATTGAAAATATTTATTTTCTGAAAATAAAAACAATTCGATATTTTGAATAATTAAATTGGCTTTTCAAAGGATTGAGCACAAAATATTATTTTTGTGTGCTCAAAATGCAATTAATTATTAGGAATAATTAAGTGCTCTTTAAAATAGGATTTTGGATCATTATAAATAAATAAGCTTTACACTTTTAAAACAGTTTTTGGGCTTGGCTATTCGGACTGCTCTCCCCTTGGGTCAGACCAATTTCATCATTGGATCCTTAAATGGAGAGACACGATTATGTGTCTACACAAGCAAATTTAAGTATCAATGATTTGACCCACAACCTCATGTTTAGTAAGGTAGATTCTATACACCACTATGATTTCACAACTAATATTAACATAGTAAGCAAAAAAAAAATCATGCTCATCAATTATTCTAACTCTTTATTGCTCAAACTTATTTAAGTTCAAGACTTCAACCTCTTATTACACAATTATACCTGAAATCTCTTTATTTGCTCAGACAACGATTTTTATTTTATTTTAAGAAAGACACAAAAAGTTAAATTTTACATTATTACAAAATTCTTCAATTATTAATCAACTGGATTTAGTTGACACAAAACTTAATCAACCCTTCTAATTTTACGTATAATTCATTGCTCATATAATTTCGTAATTGTGATCAATGAATAATAAATCCAGCTTAAAGCTAATCAACTATATTATATTAGAAATTAGTTTATTTAATTGTTTGTTAGCCAATTCTGTGCTAAATTTCAATTTACAAAAATTAAGTTTTTTTTACTTATATATGCTTTAGGTAAAATTGCACTAACAAACTACAAACAACTAAATAGAATGAATTTGTATTTCAATTGATTAATATAATATCACATACAATGACCCGACTCATTGTCTGACCAACAAACTAGTTTTTCTCTATTTCCTAAATCCATTTTGATATGAATATCTAAAACCTTTTTAAAACCCTACTAGAAATGCTCCAACATAACTAATTATTAATTCAACAAGTAAATTTCCTCTCTCCTCCATCTTTCCCTAGCCACCATATTGTAACCACAAAGTATTAAAAAATAATATAAACAGAAAAGAAACATGCAACAAATAATTTTTATTGAATTTGATTGGGATTACAACTAAAAATCTCTCGATTCCATTATCCTACAGGATAACTGGCGTACAATTTGGTTGTAGGGAGGCGATGGGGCCGTTTATGGCTTATTTCATCGAACCTCATTCAACCCTAGGAGGAGAGACTAATTTATAGCTGTAAAGTGGATTGCAAGATAAGATAAAAAGATAAATCTTAGATCTACAAATATTTTGCTTTATATATTTTTTTATAATATTCCAACAAATCTAAACATATTCAACGATGTGAAACACCTATATATGACAACATTTTGGTGTCTACAGATGTCCCATGAGACCATTTGCGGAGGCTTCAAAGTCAGTTGCAACTTGGTCTTGAAACTTAACAAAAATTATCCCACCAAGCGTGCCACGTTGAGAGCCACAAAATATTCAAATTTGTAATATAATATAGACAGAAATGAACATGGAGCAGTCCATTTTTATTGAATTTGATTGGGGGTTACAACTTTCAAAAATCTCTCGATTCCATTCTCCTAAAGGATAACTACCCTACAATTTGGTAGTATGGAGGAGATGGGGCTTTTTATGGCTTATACTATCGAACCGCCTTCACCCTGGGAGGAGAGATTAATTTATAGCTGTAAAATGGCTTGGAGGATAAGATATAAAGATAAATCATAGATCTTAAAATATTATCCTTTATATTTTTTTGATAATATTTCAACAAATCTAAACAAATTCCACGATATAAACACCTAAATATGACAAAATTTCGGTGTCTCTAGGTGTCTACCTTGCCTAAGCAGTAAGAACCACATACTTCTTTCCATGGCTAGTCATCAATTCACCTCCACCTTCTGCACTATAAATCAGCTACCGCCTGCCACCTTCTTACGCCACCAAAGCCCGCCACTACTGCCCATTTAGACCACCTATCTACCCTACCCAAATCATAGCCCAAAACAATAACTTTCTATATAAACTTATAACTAACAATCCAAAATAATAACTATTAACCCGAAAACCATAACAAAAAACAAGTAAACCATAACTATTTAGTATCCACCCAAGACCGTATTTTATCTAGAAAACTATAACTAATAACATGAAAACTATAACTACTAGCCTGTAAACAATTGGTAATAACTAAAAACCACTACTATTACAAACCTTAGAAATATAATCATTTATCCAGAACCATAACTAGAGCTAATAACATGAAAACTATAACTAGTATCGTGTAAACATTACTAATAACTAAAAACCGTAACTATTAACCTTACAAATATAACTATTTACCCAGAACCATAACTATTTACCTGGAAACGATAACTAATTATCAGAAAACCATAACTGCTTACCCAAAACATATATTACGATGACAACTGTAACTATGTCTACCTAAAACTCATAACTCATAATAAGAGATACATTAGAGTTTAGACCCATTGATAGAGGGAAACAATGAGCTTTAAGAATTCAGAATATACTCTTTTTTAGAGGACTTAAGAATATCACTTACTTGACTTTGATGCAACAAGATCGTTGTTTAAGCGGGAGAAACTAAACTAAGCATCATCAAATTCTCATCATCAAGATTGCAAAAGACGCGAAAAAGGATGTTAGTTGAAAGTTTCAAATGTTCGAAAAAGAAAAGCAAGAAAAGAAAGAGATGTAGGCTTTAGAGAGAAATGGAAGTTGGGTGGAGAAGAGGGAAACAGGAGTGCAGAGGGGAGAGAAAATATAAATTGAGGGTAAATATGATGGTTTTACTAGCATAACTAATAGGTCTAAGCCCTTAACTAACTCTATTGTTAGCATGACATTAGTTAGTCTTACATAAGTTAACACTTATGTGAGACCGTCTTTTTCAAGAATTTGTGTAATAGTTTTCCCTTTTATTGAGAATACTCACACTCTAATACTTAACTTTTATTCAATGTAATGTTGCATGGAGAAAGGCCCTAGTATGCAGTAGTATTATAGTTTAATGGACAATAGTCTTTCATTTTGGCTTGTAGTGTCCCTAGGTTGATTTGGTGAGCTGTTTTTGTCTGATGTGGACACATCCTCCTAGGTCATGTTTTGCTTTCGTATTATTTATTCCTTGTAACCTGTCTGCGCCATTTTGGCAACAAACAGACACAAAATATCAATTAAATGAAATAGAGAGAAAACACATCAAGTTACTGAGATCAAGAAAAAAATGTTTGAGCCCTTTGAAACTTCTTTATGGTGTCAGAGTAGGAAAAGTAAAGAACCTCTCTTAAGAAAAGTCTCTAAGGCACTTGAATTAAAAAAAAAATTCAAAAGCTTCAACTTTTACCGAATCAAAATGGCAGCAGCAGTTGGAGCAGGAAGCAATAGCCGAAATCCATACAATGACCCTTTGTTTGTTGTTGTAAATGAGAATGCAGCAACTCTTCTGGGTGGAATCTTGTTTTATGGCACAAACTTTCTCAATTGGAACATAAGCATTTGGTGCCAAGAACAAGTTGAGCTTTCTTGAAGGAAAACACCCAAAACCATCAACACGTGCAGAAGAGATTCAAAAGTGGACTAGGTCTGATTACATGGTGAGATCATGGGTTTTAGCCACCATTAAGCCCAAAATTACAAGCAGCTTAGATTGTATGCAATCAACTAAGAAACTATGGGAAGAGATTATGGAGAGGTATGGCCAAACAAACGCACTACAACTATTCCAACTCAAGAAGAAGCTATGGGATCTTAAACAAAACAATGCGACCTCTGTGTTAGTGATTATTACTGCAGGCTAAAAGAACTTTGCGAGCAGATTGCAGAGCTTGAAGACATCCTAGAATGTGGTTGTGGTGCTATGGAGAAATGTTTTTGTGATCTTGGAAGAAAAATATCTCAAAGAGAGTCTGATAACAAGCTGATGAAGTTCCTAAATGGTCTAAATGATGGATATGAACATATGAGAACCAACTTTCTAGGTATGGATCCATTTATTGTTGTAAACAAAGCTTACAACTTGGTTATGCAAATTAAGCGGATTGTTGTTGAAGTGACTTTGGGAGCTGAAGTGAGTGCTTTTGTTGTAAGAAGACAAAGGCAAAGCCTTAGTAGTCTTTAAAATTTTATAATAAAAGACTACAAGAAGATGAAAATAGAGGAGTTTAAAAAAATGAAGATGGAGAAGGAGTCACAGAAATTTGAATATTGTGGCATGAAGGGGCACATCAAAGATGCGTGCTATAAGTTGGTACGTTACCCTAAATGGTTTAAGCAACCTAAAGGGAAGACCCGGTTCAGGGAAGCTCCTAATATATATATCAAGGAAAGACACTGAGTACTCTGGAAATAATCATATGGATTACAGTGCTCAAAGTGAAAGTAGCAACAATAAGACTTATAGCACTTTGATTTCTTATTTTGTTCAAATACTGATGAAGGCAATGAGTGAGAAACAGTCAGCAGCAAATGCAAGTTCAAGCAACTTTACTAAAGAAGTTATTTCTAATGCTGAAAATCTTTATAATGGTTGTTTTTCAAATACTTGGCTCATAGACTCAGGAGCAAGTAATCACATGACAGGGTATAAAAGTGCTTTGAGCAACCCTAAGTCCCTCAACAAGGAATTAAGGGTGAGATTACCTGATGGAAATGTAAAAGTAGCACTAGTGGAAAAAAGCCCATCGGATCTGGTCAAAACTAGACTTACAGATCCGGGTTTAGTCCGGATCCACTGGGTCCGCAGTAGCTCTTAGTGACCAACTGATCCGGTCCAAAACTAGATCAGTTTATCACTAACTGATCCAGTTTTCACCCAAACCGGATCAGTTGACTCCCCCAAAAACTAAAAAAACATGTTTTTTGCATTTTTTCATTATTAATCGATACAAAATCAATTACAGCGAAAGAAATGAAGATATAAGGACAAAATTACTATTATCATATTTTGGTGCTCTAAATTACAATTAATTAGCCCTTGGGTTTGGTTGCTACAAAGAAATAAATAAAATTATATTTACAGCCACAAAATGAATTATCTTCAAACTCCAACTTTTTCTGCCTCCATTCAACCTCTTTATGAGAATTCTCAATTTGATTCTTGTTCAAATTAATTTCTCTCTCTTTTGACTCTAACTCCTTGACTCGATTATCCAACGAATAATGAATCGTTTCGAAAGAATTCTGCAAATTCCGCCATTTTTCAGTGAGTGCGACGATTGAGTAGGAGTGAGACTGGAAATCTTTACTAGTTGCGCCAATTTTGTGAATTAAATTCCTGGCGACTTTAAGATTTTTTGAAGTTTACTCCGAAACAGACATGGTTAATTGAAATTAATTAACTAACACAATAATCACATATGAAACCCAAAAAATCACATAAAAGATTACAAGAAATATACTCTAAAAAGTCTAGAAAGAAACAGAGGTTGGTTAATTAGCAGTGGAAGAAGACGAGAAGTTGGAGTTAAGAGCGAAGTCGCGGCTGAAGGCGGCACACATCGAACGCACGGCTGAAGGCGGCGAAGTTCGAGTCACAACGCCGATGAAAGCGACGAACGTGGAGTCACAACGACGAAGAGAGTCCGGTGTCGCTATCGTCGCACTTGAGATCGGAAGGCGGCGAAGACGCGTTCTTCAGAAGACTTCGAGGAGGAACTTCGAGGAGGATGAAATGGAGAGAGAGGAACTTCAGAAGAATGGGGGTGAAAATTTCGAGGAAGTTCGAGGAGGAAGGAGGACGTAGGCTGAAGGTGGCGAAGCCGTCGGTAGTCCAGAAACAGTAGCAGTGGAGGAAGTCTTTGGGAGAGATATTGAGGAATTACGTGGAGGATGAAATGGAGAGAGAGAGAGAGACAACTTTAGGGTTAATGAGAGAGGAGAGGAGTATGGGTGAGAGCGTGTGAGAGGAGTGGGCTGGGGTTGTTAGGGTTTCATTATGTGAGGTGGGCCGCGTCTTATATATATACCATATGAAGCCCAAACTGATCCGGTTTAGTGATCGAATCGGATCAGTTAACAAAAAACGGATCAGTTTTTTGTTAACTGATCCGGTTCACTAAAGAACCAGATCTGTAAATTTACCGCGTTTTGCCTCCCAAAAAATGGACGAAATGTTTTTTCCACTAGTATAGTGAGAGCAGTACGAAATGTGAAATTGAATGATGAAGTAACATTGAAAGATGTGTTATACATCAAAGATTCTACACACAACCTGTTGTCTGTGAGTAGATTTCTCAAAGAGAATGACTTTAAGATATTTTTTGATAAATATGGATGCTATCAACAGGATAATTCCACTAAAGGAGCAGATTACTTTGGAAGAAATGAGGGAGATTTGTATAAACTGGGGGATGGAAGGAAGGTTGGAAGGAATGAAGCTTGTCTAGCTGTAGAGCATAGGAGAGAAGATGCAAGTGCCTGTAATAGTTTAAGACAATTGAACTTGATTCATGCTAAGTTGCGGCATATGTCTGCCTCTAAGATGAAACACTTAAGTTTTTGCAAGTGTGAAAACTTGAATGACTATTTTTGTGACACTTGCTCTGTTGCTAAGCACCACAAGTTCCCTTTCACACTTAGTAAATCTATTGTTGATGAAAATTTTAATTTAATTCATGTTGATCTTTGGGGTTCCTATAGGACCAAGACAATCACATTCTATTGTGGGTGATTATAGCAGGGTAACTTTGACACACTTGTTGTCCAATAAGGAACAAGCGAGAGGGATATTGATCAGTTGCTTTACTCATGTACAAACTCACTTTAATACCAAGGTGAAAATCTTGAGAAGTGATAATGGGACTGAAATTTTCATAATGAATGTGGAAAGATTTTTGCTGAAAAAGGTAAATATACACCAGAGAAGCATTGCAGGTGGGCCACAATAAAATGCAAGGGTTGAAAGAAAGCAGAGGATTTTGCTTGAAACAACAATATCCCTGAAACTACATGTTGGATTACCATGGTACCTATGGGGTGAGTGTATCTTAGCTGCCACTCACCTGATCAATCTAATGCCTAGTGCGGTGATAGATTGGGATACTCCTTACAAGAAAATAATGAAGAAGGACCCTGATTATGGGCATTTTTGAGTCATACATAGGTTTTGCTATGTTAGTCCAAGCATGAAAGCCACTGATAAGTTTGCACCTAGAGGCATTAAGTGTGATCTAGTGGGATATCTTTATTATCAGAAGGCATATAAGGTGATGGAATTAGAAAGCAACAAGATCATTGTTAGGGGGATATTTTTGTCAAAGAGCAAGTTTTTTCTTTTCTTCTCAGAGATAAGAAAAATGAGTTCTAAAATGCTTTGAGAAGCATTGATATAAATGGTGAACCTGAGATTGATAAATTTAATGATAACATGTTTAAAGAGTTATTGTAATCCCCCGTATTTTTATGAATTTTATTAATATATTTTAATATATAGTTATTTATATTTTAATATATATTAGCATTTTAATGTTTTCATATTTCAAAGGTTGACCATTTTGAAAGTCAAAGGAATTATTTTAAGGATTTAAGGAAGTTAAAATGTTTTTGTTAGGCATGCTTTGAAAAATATTTCAAATACTAATTGGATTTGGAAAAGAAGTTTAAATGGGCTTGAGGAACCCAAATACTAATCCTAGTGATGTTAGGAGTTCAATCATCCATCCTATTCATCACCAAACTCTATTTAAAGCCCAATTCTATTTTTCCCTAAGCCCACAAAAGGGAAACTATAAATACCCACAAACCCCAAATATTTTACCCACACAAAAAATTTCTCTCTCCTCCCTCACACTCAAACCGGCAGCCTTCCTCTCTTCTTTCACGTTCTTTTTTCTTCTTCTCCAATTTTCTTTCTTCTTATTCAAGTAACACTTTCTTCTTCGCCAAGAAACGTCCCAAGCACTCAACAACCACCACCACCGCCGACCGGTTGCTGCCGCAGTGCTGTCGTGCTATTTCCGGGCCTTGCTCCCTTGTCTCTTCGTTTCGTTGGTTTAATTCTTTTCTTCCTCCTCATGTTTTTAATTAAATATCATGTTTTTATGTTTTATTTTAGTACTAATCATGATTAATGACTTTAATTTACTGTTTTAATGATTAATCTTGGATTATATATGTTATGTATTAAAAGAATAAAATTTCAGATTTGATTATTTATTTTAGATTGAGTTTTATTTATCAAAGCATGAATTTTTAGGGTGTTAAATATGGGAAAATTATAGTAGCATGTTATAAACTATGAAATAGATTTAAATTATGAATTTAAGCATGTTTAAGTGTGTTTAAAGAGGGTTTTAATAAATTACATGCTGCTGGAATTTTAGAAAGGGCATTAATAGTGGAGTTTATGCTAGGAAAAATAAGTAGTTGGAATTTTAATGGTAAAAACAACTTTTAAATATTTTTAAAGAGGATTTAAAGTATTTTTAAAGTTGCTGGAATTTAATTAGAGTATTGACTTTAAATTATATTGGTTATTTTAGGCGGAGAATTTTCAGTAGGCGACTTTTAAAGTGATTAACGGTGGCCTATCAGTTTGTTTATACAAGGTACGTACATACCTATGTGTTATGTGAAGTAGTATCATGATTTAGGAAAGAAAAGTTGTAGTATCATGTATAGGAACTTTGTAAGTTCATATATGATTTCTATTATGATTGGATTTTACATGTTTTATGCTTGTGTGCGAACATGTAAGGATGAGATTTGATTATGAGTTGAATATCATGTTTGTATGAAATATTGATGCAAGCATGTTGGATTGGAAACTTTATTTATTAATTCACATGGGGGAATTAATATATTTATGAGTTGGATCATGTTTAAATCATGTGTTCCCTTATATCATTATTTTCACTACTCTATGAGGGCTGTGGGCCTTATTTGGTAAGTTGATAATTTATGCCCTTGAAAGGTAAGTTGATTGTTGGCTAGGTTCAACAAATAAGAAGGATTGGAATAAAAAGGGATTTATCTTGGATTGTAGATTGTATGATAACTTATTTTAATCCTAAGATAAAAAGAAGTTCAGTTGTGAATGTTTGATTTGAGATTTCTGTATTACTTGTGTGTCATAATAAGTAATAAATTGTAAATCACGTAAAGTGTAACTTGGATAGTAATAAACTTTAGACTGGTGCACGTCTGAAGTTGGACAATCAGGAGTTGGGGTACATGGTGAGCGTGCCATGGTTTTTTTCTAGGAATTAGATTGATCACCGTTCCTATTTTTACTCAAAGGTTCTTCGATATCGCAGGTCATTATGGAATACGGAGTCGCGCCCGTATTTCGTCTTCCTAGGGAAGGCTGGTTTTAGTTAGACAACTCGGTCCAATAACTATTCCATTAAAGTAATAAAAAGATGATTAAAGTTTAGTTCATTAGAAGTTGTCTGGAGAATGTTATATTGTTATATTATTATTTATCCCTGTTTATTATTTCTTAGTATCATGTTAGGAATGTTTATGTATGGTTATGTAGTACTCAGCTTTGCTGATTACGTGCTTTGTTTGTATGTGTTGATCATGGCTTTGCCTTATTGATACTGTGATGACCCATTTTGGTGAGCAGATTCTTTAGAGCATTGACATCTACAGGTGTGCAAATGTTGCATCATTGGGAATCTGAGAATGGAGAGCTTGTATAACAAATTGTTTTATTTATGGCTTTAGTAGGAACATATTATATCAAGTTTGGTTTTGAAGTAGACATTTATAGTGTGTTGGTTTTAAGTATGAAGTTCGGTTATATATATTTTCCGCTGCAAAATTCTGAATAAGCCGATACGTTATCACACGGGCGATAATGCTTTGATAATTCTCTACTATTTATATTTAAAAAGGTATTTTAGAAAAGAGAGAATTATTGGGGTGTTACAAAGTGGTATCGGAGCAACCCTGCGACCGCGTGTTGGGGCGACCCTAAGGCCGTAAGGCCGAATATTAGGAGTCCTCAGGCGCCTAGTGGGGGAGGATTCTAGGGTTGTATTGTCATAAGGAGCGACCCAGAGGTCGTCAGACCGAATATCTGGAGTCTCTGTCGATCAGTCTTCAGGCTGGGGCGACCCACAGGCCGTATGCCGAATATGTGGAGTCCTCAGGCGCAACGAGGGCTTTGCTGTTCTCAAGTGGAGGTGTATGTAATACCCCTCATGATTGTTTTAAAGGGATTTAGCAGGCTACTCATTCCAACAAGATGCATCTTTCTTTTAGGGAGCTCATTTCCTTAGTTACTCCACAGTTAAGAGTGCTTGGCTGGGAGTAGTCCAGGGATGGGTGACCTCCTGGGAAGTTTCTCGGGGTACGCATGAGTGAGGACAAAATACGTCGGAAGAACTTGTGTTGGTTATTGAGGACAGTTGTTGGCCTGGATGCGCATTGGTGACGATATACTCGACTCCGTATGGGTCGGGTGTTACAAATGGTATCAGAGCTGTGCTGTACCTTAAGGATGAGGCTGATTTATGGTGGAGGAAGAATGGAGCTAGACTAAGTGCTGTGGAAGGATTCGATTGGGATGCTTTTGTGATTGCCTTGAGAGGGGAGTTTTACCCTGCGTTTATGAGGAAGCAGAAGGCCCAGGAATTCATTAACCTTAGGATGGGTAGTATGACCATCTCTGAGTACGACAGCAAATTCATAGCATTGTCGAGGTTTGCACCTGAGGTTGTAGCCACTGAGGAACTGAAGGCTCGGAGGTTTGAGCAAGGGTTGATTGATGAGATACAACTGGGGTTAGGAGGCGAGACCTTTACATCCCTAGATATTGTGTATGGGAGAGCCGCCCACATTTATGGACTTCAGTCAAGGCGGGATAAAAAGAATACTGTGGTAGGTGAGAAGAGAAAGGACTTTAATGCTGGGAGAAACCAGGGGAATTTCAAGAAAAGCAGGAATGGTAATGGGAATTTTCAAGGAAGCAACAATCAGGATAACCGCAATAGGGGTCGAGCTGAAAGAGTGTATCACTGCAAGAAGTGTAGCAACAACCACCCTGGTAGAGGCTGTAAGGGAGACCCAGTGACTTGTAACTACTGTCAGAATAAGGGCCATAGGGAGTATGAGTGCTTTGCTAAGCAAAAGAAAGAGCAAAATGGCAATGGGGGCAGTAACCAAGTGAGGTCTGGATTTAACCAGCCAGGAAATCAGGGTTCGAAGCCTGCAGGGGCACAGAACAATCAAGGGAGCTATAACAAGCCTGCTGGTGAGAGCAACCAGAATAAGACTCCGGGCAAACTGTTCGTGATGAGTCGCAATGAAGCTGAACGATCTGCCGACGTAGTGTCTGATACTTTTTCTATTAACTTCGTGCTAGTTAAAGCATTATTTGATTCGGGGGCGACTTATTCTTTTGTTTCGTCATCTGTTATTAAAAGTCTGGGGTTAGTAGATTTTGAGGTGATTGATTTGCTGTTAGTATACCTCCTTGGTGAGACCATAAGGTGTACCAAGTTGTTCGAAAATTTGCCTCTGAAGATAGGGGACTGTGTTTTTCCTTCTGATTTGATAGAGTTTAATGTGGGAGACCTAGATGTAATTCTAGGGATGGATTGGCTAAGTTTATACAAGGCCAAGATAGATTGTGAAGTTCAGAAGGTAGTTTTAAGGAATCCTTTGGGTAAGATGACTTCATATAGACGTTTTGGGAAATCCAAGAACTTTGGGGTTATCTCCGCAATGCAAGTAAAGAAGTTGATGAAGAAGGGGTGTGAGTTATATTTCTGTAGTGTGCAAGATGTGAGTAAAGAAGCTGGGGTAAACATTGAGGATGTTCTAATTGTGAATGAGTTTATGGATGTGTTTCCGAGTGAGATTTCGGGTATGCCGCCTGTTAGAGCTGTCGAGTTCACCATAGACTTTGTTCCTGGAACTGCACCTATATCTAAAGCACCCTATAGAATGGCACCTCCGGAGATGAGTGAGTTGAAGACGCAGTTGCAAGAATTGTTCGATAAGGGTTATATTAGACCTAGTGCATCACCTTGGGGAGCTCCTGTGTTGTTTGTTAAGAAGAAAGATGGGAGTATGAGGTTGTGTATCGATTATAGGGAATTGAATAACGTAACCATCAAGAACAAGTATCCTTTGCCTAGGATAGATGACCTATTCGATCAATTGAATGGAGCGAGTGTGTTCTCAAAGATTGATTTGCGTTCGGGGTATCACCAGTTGAGGGTAGCTGATAAGGATATACCTAAAACTGCATTTAGGACTCGTTATGGTCACTATGAGTTTACTGTAATGCCTTTCGGGTTAACTAATGCACCTGCTATATTTATGGATTTAATGAATATGATTTTCCATGAGTTTTTAGATAAGTTCGTGGTTGTATTCATTGATGATATTCTGATCTATTCGAGGAATGAAAAAGAGCACGATGAGCACTTGAGGATCATATTGGAGACGCTTAGGAAGAATCAATTGTATGCCAAGTTCTCTAAGTGTGAGTTTCGTTTGGAGAAGGTAGCATTTCTGGGTCACTATATGTCTAAGGAAGGAGTCTCGGTAGATCCTGCTAAGATTCAAGTTGTGAGTGAGTGGCCATCTCCGAAGAATGTGTCTGATATTCGATGTTTCCTAGGTCTAGCTGGCTATTACAGAAGATTTGTGAGAGATTTCTCAAAGATAGCGAGACCCATGACCAACTTGATGAAAAAGGAGTCGAAATTCGAATGGAGTGAGAAGTGTGAGGAAGCTTTTCAAATTTTAAAAGAACGTTTGACCTCCGCACCTGTTTTGACCCTGCCTGATGGGAATGAGGGATTTGAGGTGTATAGTGATGCTTCGAAGAATGGGTTGGGATGTGTGTTACAACAGAATGGGAAGGTGATTGCGTACGCGTCGCGTCAGTTGAAACCTTATGAGGCTAATTACCCTACCCATGATCTAGAGTTAGCTGTTATTGTGTTCGCTTTGAAGATTTGGAGACACTACCTGTATGGGGTAACCTGTAAGATCTTTACCGACCATAAAAGTTTGAAGTACATTTTTACCCTGAAAGACCTCAATATGAGGCAGAGGAGATGGTTAGAGTTGATAAAGGATTATGACTTAGACATCCAATATCATGATGGGAAAGCAAATGTAGTCGCTGATGCGTTGAGTAGAAAGGCGAGTCATAGCATGAACGCCTTGATAGTTCCGGAGGAGTTGTGTCGAGATATGCAAAGACTTAGCCTAGAAATCCTAAACCCTGGGGAGATCGAGGCAAGATTGAGTGCTTTGTCATTGGGATTGTCAATTTTCGACGAGATTAAAGAGGGTCAAGTTGGGGATGAGCACCTAGAAAAGATTAAGGAGAAGATGGGCCAAGGTAAGGAAGGTGATTTTAAGATCCATGATGATGGTAGTCTGAGGTTCAAGGGGAGGTGGTGTGTACCACAAAAATGTGATGAGCTTAAGAGACGTCTTATGGATGAGGGCCATAATACACCGTACTCTGTGCACCCTGGGGGTGACAAGTTGTATAAGGACCTTAAGCAAATCTATTGGTGGCCAAACATGAAGCGTGAGGTTGTCGAGTTCGTGTCCAAGTGTCTAACCTGCCAGAAGGTCAAAATAGATCATAAGCGACCCATGGGGAAAGTTCAATCCTTAGAGGTTCCGGGATGGAAGTGGGATTCCATATCGATGGATTTCGTGACTGCTTTGCCTAGAACAAGGAATGACAATGATACTATTTGGGTTATTGTGGATCGTCTAACGAAGTCGGCCGTGTTCATACCGATCAAAGAGACATGGAAGAAGAAGCAACTTGCGAAGACGTATGTTAAGCATGTAGTGAGATTGCATGGGGTTCCAACGGATATTATTTCAGATCGTGATTCGAGATTCCTCTCGAAATTTTGGCAAAAGGTCCAGTTAAATCTTGGGACAACGTTGAAAATGAGTACTGCCTTTCACCCTGCGACTGATGGTCAGACTGAGAGGACTAACCAGACTATGGAAGATATGTTGAGAGCCTGTGCTATTGATTTTCAGGGTAGTTGGGAAGACCAATTTGATTTGATTGAGTTTTCATACAACAATAGCTATCATGCGAGTATTAAGATGGCACCTTTTGAGGCATTATATGGAAGAAAGTGTAGAAGTCCCATTTGCTGGAATGATTTTAGCGAGAACATAGTATTGGGGACAGAGTTCATTAAGGAGACTGTCAAGAATGTGAAGTTGATTCAGGCTAGAATTCAAGCTGCTCAAGATAGGCAAAAGAGTTATGCTGATCTGAAGCGAAGGGAAGATGAGTTCGAAGTGGGTGATAAAGTGTTTTTGAAAGTATCACCAACTAAGGGTATGATGAGATTTGGGAAAAAGGGCAAATTGAGTGCTAAATATGTAGGCCCATATGAGATTATACAAAGAATTGGGAAGGTAAAATATAGGTTGGCTTTGCCAATGGAGTTCGAAAAAATGCATGATGTATTTCATATTTCCCAACTCAAGCGTTATATCCCTGATGAACGTCATGTCTTGGAGCCTGAGAGGATCCAGATTGATAGTAGCCTCACGTTTGAGGAAAGGCCTGTGAAAATTCTTGATAGGAAGGTGCGTAGTACACGCAATAAGGATGTCAGTATCGTGAAAGTGCTTTGGTCGAACCATGAGTCCGAAGAGGCAACGTGGGAAGCTGAAGCTGAAATGAAGAAGAAGTATCCAGATTTATTCCTTGAGGTGAGTTACGAGGGCGTAACTCGTTTTCTTTAAGGGGGGTAGAATGCGATAGAATTTCGCGCTTTTTACCTATTTTGATGGTATTTTTATGCATTTTTATGCTTATTTTGGCGATTTGCACATGTTGGTGCAAAATAAATAGATTCTCCGCATAAGAAAAAGTGTTCATTAGTAACGCAAGTAATTTTAAGTTGGCAAAAGCGTGCACATGAGTGACACAAGTATTTCTCCAATAGGAGTTGACTCGAAAAACTTTTGAAAAGGTGTGGGTTTTCGTGTCAAGTTTCGGGACGAAACTTCTTTTAAGAGGGGTAGACTGTAATCCCCCGTATTTTTATGAATTTTATAAATATATTTTAATATATAGTTATTTATATTTTAATATATATTAGCATTTTAATGTTTTCATATTTTCAAAGGTTGACCATTTTGAAAGTCAAAGGAATTATTTTAAGGATTTAAGGAAGTTAAAATGTTTTTGTTAGGCATGCTTTGAAAAATGTTTCAAATACTAAATGGATTTGGAAAAGAAGTTTAAATGGGCTTGAGGAACCCAAATACTAATCCTAGTGATGTTAGGAGTTCAATCATCAATCCTATTCATCACCAAACTCTATTTGAAGCTCAATTCTATTTTTCTCTAAGCCCACAAAAGGGAAACTATAAATACCCATAAACCCCAAATATTTTACCCACACAAAAACTTTCTCTCTCCTCCCTCACACTCAAACCGGCAGCCTTCCTCTCTTCTTTCACGTTCTTTTTCTTCTTCTCCAATTTTCTTTCTTCTTCTTCAAGTAACACTTTCTTCTTCGCCAAGAAATGTCCCAAGCACTCAACAACCACCACCACCGCCGACCGGTTGCTGCCGCAGTGCTGCCATGCTGTTTCCGGGCCTTGCTCCCTTGTCTCTTCGTTTCGTTGGTTTAATTCTTTTCTTCCTCCTCAAGTTTTTAATTAAAGATCATGTTTTTTTGTTTTATTTTAGTACTAATCATGATTAATGACTTTAATTTACTATTTTAATGATTAATCTTGGATTATATATGTTATGTATTAAAAGAATAAAATTTCAGATTTGATTATTTATTTTAGATTGAGTTTTATTTATCAAAGCATGAATTTTTAGGGTGTTAAATATGGGAAAATTATAGTAGCATGTTATAAACTATGAAATAGATTTAAATTATGAATTTAAGCATGTTTAAGTGTGTTTAAAGAGGGTTTTAATAAATTACATGATGCTGGAATTTTAGAAAGGGCATTAATAGTGGAGTTTTATGGATTTTAATGACTAGTATAGTAGTACTATGCTCGGAAAAAAAAGTAGTTGGAGTTTTAATGATAAAAACAACTTTTAAATATTTTTAAAGAGGATTTAAAGTATTTTAAAGTTGCTGGAATTTAATTAGAGTATTGACTTTAAATTATATTGGTTGTTTTAGGCGGAGAATTTTCAGTAGGCGACTTTTAAAGTGATTAACGGTGGCCTATCAGTTTGTTTATACAAGGTACGTACATACCTATGTGTTATGTGAAGTAGTATCATGATTTAGGAAGGAAAAGTTGTAGTATCATGTATAGGAACTTTGTAAGTTCATATATGATTTATATTATGATTGGATTTTACATGTTTTATGCTTGTGTGCGAACATGTAAGGATGAGATTTGATTATGAGTTGAATATCATGTTTGTATAGAATATTGATGCAAGCATGTTGGATTGGGAACTTTATTTATTAATTCACATGGGGGAATTAATATATTTATGAGTTGGATCATGTTTAAATCATGTGTTCCCTTATATCATTATTTTCACTACTCTATGAGGATTGTGGGCCTTATTTGGTAAGTTGATAATTTATGCCTTTGAAAGGTAAGTTGATTGTTGGATAGGTTCAACAAATAAGAAGGATTGGAATAAAAAGGGATTTATCTTGGATTGTAGATTGTATGATAACTTATTTTAATCCTAAGATAAAAAGAAGTTCAGTTGTAAATGTTTGATTTGAGATTTCTGTATTACTTGTGTGTCATAATAAGTAATAAATTGTAAATCACGTAAAGTGTAACTTGGATAGTAATGAACTTTAGACTAGTGCACGTCTGAAGTTGGACAATCAGGAGTTAGGGTACATGGTGAGCGTGCCATGGCTTTTTCTGGGAATTGGATTGATCACCGTTCCTATTTTTACTCAAAGGTTCCTCGATATCGCAGATCATTATGGAATACGGAGTCGCGCCCATATTTCGTCTTCCTAGGGAAGGCTGGTTTTAGTTAGACAACTCGGTCCAATAACTATTCCATTAAAGTAATAAAAAGATGTTTAAAGTTTAGTTCAGTAGAAGTTGTACGCGAGAATGTTATATTGTTATATTATTATTTATCCCCTCGTTTATTATTTCTTAGTATCATGTTAGGAATGTTTATGTATGGTTATGTAGTACTCAGCTTTGCTGATTACGTGCTTTGTTTATATGTGTTGATCATGGCTTTGCCTTATTGATCCTGTGATGACCCATTTTGGTGAGCAGATTCTTTAGAGCATTGATATCTACAGAGCGAGATGTTGCATCATTGGGAATGCAGGGAACGGAGAGCTTGTATAACAAATTGTTTTATTTATGGCTTTAGTAGGAACATATTATATCAAGTTTGGTTTTGAAGTTGACATTTATAGTGTGTTGGTTTTAAGTACTTTGTTGTTTATTATATTTAAAGTATGAAGTTCGGTAATATATATTTTCCGCTGTAAAATTCTGAATAAGCCGATACGTTATCACACGGGCGATAATGTTTTGATAATTCTCTAATATTTATATTTAAAAAGGTATTTTAGAAAAGAGAGAATTATTGGGATGTTACAGTTATTTAAGTAGGAATCACAGACACCATAAGCAACAGATGCAATAGTGGAGCCAAATCTTGTTCAACGGGTAAGAAATGGAGAGGAAGGAACAAGGAAATCTAAGACAAGTGATTCTTCCTAGTAAATACAAACATTATGTTCTTAATTTGCGAGGAATGAAACATGGAGAGCACTATGCCAACATAATTACAACAAGGATGGAGAATTGCAAATACTACTCATAAGAGTATTTAGCTTCCTAAAACAATGTTTTATTGATCAGAGAACCATGTCATTACACCGAGGCATCTCAAGATGCGGGATGGGTTCAAGCTGTGGAAGCTGAGTTGAAAGCTTTAACTAACAATGAAACTTGTGAGCTGGTTGATCTCCCTGCTGATAAGAAAGCTATAGATTGTAAATGGGTGTATAAAATAAAGTTCACACCTGAATGAAAGATAGATAAGCTCAAAGCAAGGTTGGTAGCCAGAGGGGAAAAGCAGATAGCAGGGAAAGCTGACAAACATACATTTTCTCCTGTAGCAAAGTTTGCTAGTGTGAGAATTCGAATTACTCTTGTAACCATTTTGATTAGGAAGCTGTGACAGTTAGATATAAACAGTGCTTTTCTTCATTGGTTCTTAGAAGAAGAAGTCTATATGAAACCACCAAAGAGATATGCAATAATAAAGGAGGGACAAGTTTACAGCTTAAGAAAGAGTCTCTATGAATTGAAGTAGGCTTCAAGACATTGGAACTTTGAGCTCACAAAGTATTTCTTAGCTCATGATTATACTCAATCTGAGAGAAACTACTCTATGTTTTCAAAAAGGGCTGATGGGAAACAAACTGTTATCCTTATTTATTTAGATGACCTTTTGAAAACTGGTGATCATGAACTTGAGATACAAAGAGTGAATTAAAGAAGGATTAATTCAACTTTCACTGCGAAAGATCTTGGAGAAATGAGATATTTCTTGGGCATTGAAGATGCAAGAAACTCACAAGGAGTCATGCTCAACTAGAGAAAATTCATTCTTGATATTCTCAAATCTACTGGCATGGAGGGATGTAAGCTGCTAAGTTCCCTTTTCCTAAAGGAGTGAAACTTCCACTAATCAAGGGGAGCTAATGTAAGACCTAGAGACTTATAGAATCATCATTGGAAAGTTACTTTATCTGAATCTTACAAGGCTAGACATCTCATACAGTGTGCAACAATTAAGTCAGTTTATGATTGAGCCCAAAAAACCTCACCTCCAAGCTGCCACCCATGTGATCAAAAATCTAGATGGTACCCTAGATTGGGGATTATATGACCCTAGTAAGATAAGCATTACTCTTTTAACCTTTTGTGATTCAGATTGGGGGAGTTGTGCATTCAGTGTCAGGTCTCTCACTGGTTGCTATGTGTTTCTAAGAGATTCTCTCATTTCTTGGAAGACACAAGCAGGGGAAAACCGTCTCTAAATCATCCACGCACTGAGGCAGAGTATAGGTGCATATCTCAAACCACAAGTGAGATTCTATGGATCCATGTCATCCTAGAAGATTTGGCTTCAGTATACCTCATCCAATTGATTTGTATTGTGATACAATTCACCCAATCACTTAGCTCACAATCCAATCTTCCATGAGAGGACCAAGCATTTGAAGATGGATTGCCATTATGTAAGAGACCGTATTCAGGATGGATTCTTGAATGTCTTACACATCAGGTCGTTTCTTAAACTAGTTGATCTGATGATCAAATCCTTGAGTGAGAAGCAACATAATCATTTATCATTCAAGTTGGGCATTGTGCCTTTTGCTCTAACTTGAGGGGAGAGTATTGAGAATACTCACACTCTAACTTAGTTTTTATTCAATGTAATGCTGCATGGAGAAAGGCCCTAGTATGCAGTAGTATTAAAGGATAATGGACGGATGTCTTTCGTTTTGGCTTGTAGTGTACCCAAGTTGATTTGGTGAGATGTGCTTCGTGTGATTGATGTGCACACATCCTCCTAGGTCGATCATGTTTTGCTTTCCTAGTATTAATTTAGTGTAACCTGGTTGCGCCAATTTGGTAGCAAACAGACACAAAAAATAGATTGAATGAAATAGAGAGAACATAGCAAGTTGCTGAGATCAAGAAACAAAGTGTTGATTAGTAAACAAAAAACAGTAAATAATGCGTTTATAAAAAGAGTGATTTAGTGAATAAATAATGTATTCAGTTTCACCATGCATACTCATTAGAAATAAAAGATGTCAATTCTAGTGCATCTTGTTCTCTTGTAGGGAATTATGTCATTAAAATCCAGCTAATTAATTTTTAAACTTTTTTGGTGACATCTCCCTGTTCCAAATCCGTGTGAAGTTAACATGAGCAATTCCTCTTCAGTATTATCCAAGGTTAAGAAAGAATTAGAAAAATATATATATTTTTCCAAGTGAATTTAGAAAACATGAAATCCAGACATTGGATGTCATGGTCACGATTGGGGATAGACAAGCAAAGACTAATGATTTCCTCAAAAAACCCAAAAAATATATTAGACGGTTTCTAATAGCTTGTTGGGGATATATTTACTTTATCCTTCTATAAGGGGCTAACTATAGGCTTCGTAAATTTCCTAATCCTATCTAATTGTCACACTAAAGATTAAGATATGCACCTTTTCTCACCCGCCACTAGAAAATCTCAGCCCAAAGATTTCCTAGGATTTTCCAAAAGTGAGATCCTTCGTTTGCGAACTCTGTTGAAAATGACTTCTAAAATTAACCCCAATGTCGTCGGTTCAAGCAAACTTGGAGCTTTACGTTATTTTGGTTGTCGAGAAGCTTCGCCTTACCTCGCCAAAGGTTGATAATTAATTCGTCGGACAACAACGACGATGAATCAATGCCCTCTCCTTTTATGCGAGTTATTTTGGGCCAAGAAAAAGTAAGAGTACCTACTAAGGTATCTAGCAAAGAGGAGACTGTCCCTGGCGTCTTCTTTCTTTCATAAGATGATTTCCACGAACAACGTTAGTCAGTCATTGAGGACTAACTTTCTCCTTCAACCACGGAAATCGCACGAGCCTATCTAGGATAGGGAGGATTAAGTCTCTCCTCCAACCTTGAGGTGCCTGAGCCACATCGCGCCAAACCCAAAGGGTGGCAAGGATAACATCGTAAAGCTGAATTTAATCCTGGTGGAAAAAAGTTAACTGATCTTTCAAATTTGTTGTGGTGGGTCCCCAAAACGGATCAGTGAAGGTCAACTGATCCGGTGGGCCATGATTACCGGATCAGTTAACCTTTTTGGTCTTTTAAACGGTGCTTTCTCCTCTCCTCACTCAATCCTCATTCGTAATAGGGTTTCTCACTCCTCCCCAGCTCACTCGTCAATCCTTTCCTCATTCCTCTCCTTACCCACAAACACCAACCACCACTAATAAATACCAACTACTACCTATGAACTCTTCAATCCTCCTCTTTTCCTCTCTCACCGATGAACCCTAAACCACCTCCGTCATTATCATCTCGCCCAATCGCCATCGCTTGTCACCTAAGAACACTAACGCGTCTCTTCTCTCCTCCTTGTTGGATCTAAGGTTTGAGATTCATGATTTTTTAATTTCATTTTCGTTAGATCTAGGTTCTTAATATATCTTGTAATTATTCATAATTTTTCGTTCTTAATTTATCTTGTAATTTTTATTCAAAATTTCTTAATTTCATTCATAATTTCTTTCGTAATTTTTCTCGATTAAGTAAATATATGAATGTTTAATTTCATTTTTGGAGTTTAGATCTGGTGAAGAGTTAATTTTTTTCTTAATTTCGTCCATGTTTAGTTTATGTTCTTTAGTATTTTTTGGATTTTTTTTATTATGTAAATATGTGAATGATTAATTTCGTTGTTGGAGTTTAGATCTGCTCAACTAGGGGTGGGAATGAGCCGAGCCGAGCCCGAATAGTGCTAGGCTCGGCTTGAGCTCGAGTTTCAAAAACGAGGCTCGGCTCGAGCTCGAGGCTCGTCGAGCCTCAAAAATGGAGCTCTGCTCGGGCTCGTGTCATGGAATGCGAGGCTGGGCTCGAGCTCGTTTGAGGCTCGGCTCGTGCTCGTTTGAGGCTCGAGGCTCGTGCTCGTTTGAGGCTCGGGTCAGCTCGTGAAAAGCTCGAGGCTCGAACACTATCAGTCAATCCAAAAATTTCGGCCCAAAGTATATTAGTTTACAAATCTGCAAAGTCCAAACTTAGGCTCAAGATAGTGCCTTATTAATATACAAAGTCCAAACTTAGACCCAAAGCTAATAAGCAAGGCCAAGCTTTGATTGTATACATATTGCAACAAGTTTGTTTTCTTTATATAGATGTTACTACCTTCCTCCCTATTCTATTTGGCTGATGTGGGATTCATAACAAGCTACTGAATTTCAGTTTCTTTTGATGCATGTACTTCACTCCTTTTCCTTCCTTGTTGCTACTGCCTACAACTTGTCAAATTGTTTTAATGTTGAATAGTTATAGACTCGTAATATAACACCCCCTTACTAGTCTCCTTCGGATACATGACGATGTAGGACAATTAATTTTTTAATTCAACTCTATAAATATCTTGTTGCGGTGGCGGTGATATACAACAGCGGTAGAGACTCGGTTTTGTGACTTTAGCTTCCTTAGGGTTTTCGTGAGTTTTTGAGGTTTTGGGCAAATGAGTTTTGGTGAGTAATGTTTTTAAGTTTTGTTCAAACTTCAAACTGAAGAGTTGCGCCACTGCCCACTAGTATTTGTTTTTTTTTTTTGAGGGAATGTGAGAGTATTTGCTTTTTGGTTGTATTTTTTCCCTATTTTAATATATAGTATATTTTTAGTGTTTTACCTTTTTTTATTAATGAATAATAATACTATTTTTTATATTTTTCTAATAAAAAAAAAACTTGAGTCGTTCGCGAGCTTTTCGAGCCGAGCTTAGCTTAACTCGTGGATCGTATCGTTAGGTCTCGAGCCGAGCCGTTTCCGAGCTTTCACCGAGCCGAGCTCGAACTGTTCACGGGCAGGCTTGGCTCATTCCCAACCCTATGCTCAACAGTGAATTTATTTTCTTAATTTCGTCCATGTTTAATTTATGTTCTTTTTTATATTTGTTTTAGATTTTTTTCGATTAAGTAATTATGTGAATGTTTAATTTCATTTTTGGAGTTTAGATTTGTTGAATAGTGAATTTTCTTAATCAAAAAGTAGGTTCAACTAATCCAATAAAGTGGTGATAATCGGATTAGTTATCACAATAATTATTCAGTTTTCACCACTTCACCGGATCAGTTAAGTATTATCTAATCCGATCCTATTATCTAATCTGGTTGTGAACCGGATCAGTTGATTATTCTCAACCGCTCCGCCCCTATCCGCTCCAGTTCATTTTCGGATCAGATAAGCCCAATTTGACCAGATAAGTTAATTAGCTTTTTTCCACTAATACTGATACTACAGTTGAGGCGGTCCACACCTAAGTATCAACCTAAGTAGTCTGCTTATGAGACTACTGTTAAGGGGGAGAAAAGGTGGTTGCTGAGTTACCAGTTGATCCTCAAACTCATCTGAGCAGTATTAACATCTCAATTTTACCTTTAATATCTTTAATTATTTATCAGCTTAATTATAGAAAGTTCATATTTTGTAAATATACATTAAGATAAATTCAACATCTTAAATACTTAATTTTGTTATATACGTTAGTCAAAGTTTTTCATCACAATTAATACATGAATTGTGTAAAAATCAAAATGTTGAAACATTTAACAAATAGAGGATGTATAATCTTTATAGGGACTTGTCGACCTACCGTACCGGCGGCCTCTGCTTGGACCCTTTTTGAAATGTTTACACCAATCCGACACGGCAAGTTTTTCTTAATCAGTTTAAAGCCCGTTTGCTCGGCTCATGGGCCAAGAAAACCCGGCTTGTGCCCTGCTCTAAGTCTCTAACAGTCTAACTCCATGTTCGAGTAATCGAGTATCGTGTTTTGTATTAATAAATGCCGAGGAATTCAAAGGCACACGAAACAAAGACTGCCATTTACGAGCCACGGTTTGAAAAGTGCTCAACAACACATTACGGAAGGTTTACTTGGGCGACATGCAGAACATTTCAAGACTTGTAAGTTGTATAACATTAACTTCATCTTGAAGTCTTGAACCCATCTAAATAATTAACTTGGACCATCTATATTGCCCATATGCTCTTTCAACTTTCTCCCTCCTTCCTCACTAGGCACTCCTTCCATCAAGTGCTTAACTCTCAAATCCTTCATCAATTCGTCCTCAAACTTTGCTGCATGCATGTTGGTGTTACCTCTTCTCCACAATTAACTCTTTTGTCTTACTATACAATGCATGTCCCAAATCAATTGTTCAACTAATAAGAAACTTGTTACTTGAGAATAGGAGATCAGGAACAACATCAGGTACTCATTTTTCTTCCTTTTTATGATTGATATTGTCGTTTAATTTATTTTGTGGGTTTTGATTCATAAAAATAATCAAACAATCCGGATGAACGTTTAAGCGACTTACATTAGTTGACTACAAGATGTAAAAATTACTAGATTACTTTTTCTTGATATATGGGTTCAACAACGTACGGGAGGGTCAATGTCGATCGGTTCGATATTAGCGGATCATGGTCAACACCTTGCAAGCTAGTTTTTTATGACCATATAGATAATATGGAAAACTATGTCCTTTACAATGCCTCTATAGTACTCCCAGGAGCACCTATATTTGCTTTTATAGTTTTTGCACATTTGATATTTACACATCTTACGTATTGCTCATTTGAGCATAATTGCATAATATATGACAAATGTGTGAAAAACTGTGTTTGAGAGCGCATGTTTTTAGGTACTCTTACAAGCACCTTAGTTTTTGATATGTCCTTTTATCACAGTGTCGTCGCCTCTCCTTCCCACTAACTCTACCGGAACCAGTTATTCGGGCTGGAGATATATCATTATAATTAAGTACCATAGCTTTACAAAACATGAACCAAAAAAGATTAGTGGTGATTTCATGAGTATAGTAGTGTGGGTATCGCTTAAAATCTTGATATGTATTTTGGAAATAACAATTTATGTTATTTTTAATCTTTAGCTAAAGATATAAATAGGAAAAATTTGTAAACAAGTCAGTCAAACTGTTTAAATTTTTTTAAAAAAATTGACATCGAAGAAAATAAAAGTTAAAGATACTAAACATAAATTGAACATGAAAGAATCTTTAATCTATTCATGTCCCGTAGGAAAAAATACAGAAGTTAATTACAATATTTATCACACACCCCGTGTACCATGAGGCATGGTACACCCAAAAGGTATTTTTTTGCTCATTTGCTCATTTGGAGCTCTCACTATGCTCATTTGGAGATCCCAAATGAGCAAAAAATAGCCTTGAGTGTACTATGCACATGGTACACCCGTGTATATGATGAATGTACTCGAAGTTAATCGCACAATTGAACAAATCAATAGTTGCATATGCTCGTATAAATAGAATGAATGTAACATAATTTATTTACCGATGTCCTAGCCATTTACATAACATGAAGAACATGGGCACTAGAATTGATACGGAGTCTCGTGTCAGTACTTCAAATGATATTATTGATCTTTTATGTTAAAATAGAGGGAGTATATGTTATATTAGACCTCATGAATATAATCAGTAAACTTTTAGGTTTTTTTTTTGACAGCTTACTGCATCATCAGTAAAACTTAAAGTTACTCCAAAGTTTTCCAAGAGATGAAAGCAAACATAGTAATAGCAATCATGCTAATGTTGCTGTTAATTGCCCAAGCAATCACAGAAGCAAGAACTATTCCAGAGCAAAAATCATCTAAAGAAAGCAAAAAAGAACTAGAAGCTGAGAAGAGAAAAAGAAGCAATATTCGGAGGAAAAGAAGTGGAAGAGGAAGAAGTCGAGTTAGATCAAGAAGAGGCCTCAATTGTGACCCTTTATATGACTACTTGTTTAGTATTTGTGGGCAATGGCCTTTTCTTACTTCCCCTTCCCCTAATAACCCTTTTCTCCTACCACCATCACCACCCCTATCACCACCACTTTCACCACCGTTTTCACCACCTCCTCCCCCTTTCATCTTGCCTCCTCCACCGCCTCCCACTCAATTTCTCTTCCCACCACCACCACTATTATTGCCGCCACCACCACCAGTAATACCTCCACCATCACCAATACCAATACCACCACCGGCCCCACTCATACCGCCACCACTGTTGCCACCACCATCATCTCCACCACTACCGCCACCGCCTTTATCTCCACCACCACCACTGGTTCTCACCCCTCCGCCACTCGTGCTTTCACCGCAAGCTCCACCATTGATATTCGCACCCCTAGCACCCGAACTTTCACCACCTCCGCCTTTAGTCTCATCACCGCCACCCGGTGTTTGTACTTCCACCATTCCCACCATCGGTGTTCCCTTTATCCACCCCCTTCATCTCCACCACCGAGTGTTTGAGCTTCCACCATCAACACCACCAGCCTACTTCTCCGCCACCGCCACCGTCTTCGGTCCCATCTTCACCGTTAGTCTTCGTATTACCTCCATGGACACCACTCGAAACTCCGCCACCATCGCCACTTCTCGGAGGCTTTATCCAACCACCAGTAACATGGCTGCCATGGCCACCTTTTCCATGGGAAGCACCTCCGCCTGAAGGCATTATTGATAATACGCCACCATTTGGAAATACTAACCAGCCACCAATATCATGGCCATGGGAAGCACCTCCTACGAAACGTAGTATTACGCTGCCGTTTGGCGGTATTGATCTACCTCCAATAACATGGCCATGGCTAACACCTCCTAGTGGTGGCAGTCGTGATAGTTTCGATATGCCTCCACCATTCTTTGATCCATGGCTTTCTCCACCAACCTCGTCACACGATGACGATTTTCCGCCGTTTTGGATGGCTCCTAGTGAGCCAGACCAGTTTTTTTCACCTCCTCTTGTTAGTCTTGTACCACCCTAATCATGCATCCTCTCATCCTCATTTTCATTGTAATTTTATGAGAACCATGAGTTTAATTAAGTAAATAAGTAGCTGTCTCTTTTTATATGTAGTATCATTATATCATCAGTTGTTGACTGTTGAAAGGTTGATGGAGCAAGCAAATAGAGGCAGATGGAGTACATAATAAATATGTAACATTGAAAGGTTAACTCATGAAGTCATGATCATCCTAAACCAGAGAAATATATCTTTGTTCGGAGTTTGAGTGGTGAAGTTAGCAAAATTTAATTTTTAATTACCTTTTGGTTTCTTTTCTTATGAAAATAACTAGATTTTAAGTGCTAAAATAATCTATCCATTAAATATACTTCCTCTGTTTTTTAAGTTGCAACATTTGTCTTTTCATATTTACCGAAACACTTATTTGAACGTTAATATGTCATATTGGTTGTAAGTAAAAATTATAAAAATTTGATATTTGGAATCATCGCAATGAGACGAATCTAACAAGACCCCACTTGACTATGTTTTCTCTTATATAATGGTGCGAGATTACTTAACAAAGTTGATTGATGAATAGTGCCAAAAAGCAAATGTTGCAACTAAAAAAACAGAGGTAGTATAATATTAGTAACCATGAGAGAGAAAGAGTTAGAGAGAGAAAGAGAAAAGCCAAAAGAAAAAAGCCCCAATTCATCTCAAAATAGATACCCTAGCCAACCAAAACTTCCCCAATTACGCTGCTTCGCATCTCAGATTGCCAAAGCCTTCCTGTTTTGTCTCATCAATTGCCTATTATTGGTCTTAGTAGTGATTATTGGAATCCAATTATCAAATTTGTCTATAATTCAAGACAATTTTTCCCCAAAATTGAGTTCGTAGTTCCGCTAAAAAATTTCCCAGTTTCTCGAAATCAATTAGTAATCTCTGAGAGTAATTTGCCTCATCTGATTATTGATTTTCAGTTAATTTCATATGTTTCCTTCTTAGGAATTTCGATCCAGTCTTTAAATTGGATTAAAGGTTTCATTTTTCTTCCATTCAAATTCAAACTAGAGTACCTGGCTAGGGTTTTTAGGGTTCGTGCTTTTATTTCGATTGAGGGATCGATTTGGTTCCCTGGTCTATTTCTTGATGCTGCTCAATGTTCGGCTTTGTGTGGTTCTGTTTCATCGTTGCCCAGTGTTCATATATTGTTGCTGCTTGGTGGTGTTGTGCTGTATGTCCTTGTCTTCGTCGTTGTAAGTCGCGGGGAATTACCGCAATTCAAGCTATTATTGTTTCTTGTGAAACTTCAGTCGGCCTTCTTCTATTATTGGAAGATCGCAATTGCTAACAATGGTGGACCCCCTTTGGTGGTTCTAACAATCAAATTGGTGACATCCAGCCTTAGGTCTTTGGGATATTCAAGAATTTCAAAGCTCGCATTTAATGCAAATTACAAGGATATAGGTAAGCTTTATTTTTCTCAAATTCGGACATTTTTTTCTTTAGCTTATTTTCTGTGGAAAGTGATGAGATTTTACTTTTTCATCTATTTGTTCTCTTGCCTGCATTCAATGCGAGTTGCAATGGGGTGAGTAAGATTTGCCTTTTTTCATTTTCAGACCTATTTTCTTCAGTTTATCTCTATGTTGAAATTGATGATATACTAATTTTTCATCTATTTGCTTTCTTGCCTTCGATTATTACCTTGATTAAGAAAATTTCTAATTCTTGTGGTATATTTAGAAAATTGGATGCTATGAAAGAAATTGGATTCCCCATAAAGGGTATCTCCCTTGACTCTTCTTGGTTAGTTAAGAGATGTGCCAATTCTATTTTTGGAATTGGTTACAAATCTACTCTCTATCTATGTGTGGGTTAGCTGCCGACTATAGTTATTTTAAGATCTCAATCTCCGATTTTGGATTGGTTGTATATGTAACGGCAATCTCTCTGAAATCCAATCTGGACTACAGAAGTTATTGGATTGGATTTTGTTGGTTGTATTGCATATTTTTGTTTTTTTTTAATAAAAACTCTAATTTAAGCTAGAGAAGCTATTGGATTGGAGATCTTTTAAGTCCATTATGTTATTTTTTTTGCCATATTACAGCTATATTGCGCCTTGAGAAGGCTTCCCAGATAAATTTTGTCGTTCTTTCAAAGATGCTAAACTTTCTCAGTCGTAATTTCTTAAGACAACGTCTTTTAATGAGTACTCCTTTTAAGAATCTCTATATTATTATACAAAATCCTTTTTCAGCCCCTCTGCAAGTCATTGGATGTTGTGTTTTTTTTGCTAAATAATTATGATCATATGTTTTTGGAATATTAGAGGGGTCTCTAAGAAAAATGCTTTGACTGATGTCCGAGATTTTTGTGCTAGCAACCAGGTTAAAATTATGATGCTTGGTGAAGTCAAAACTCAATCTCCCCCCTCCTTGATCATAGCTAATCAATGTGGGTTCCATCACTTTGATTATATCCCTACCTTTGGTCTAGCAGGCGGCGTATGGTTACCATGAAAAGACTGTATCTATAATACATTCAATTTAGTTGTTATATATAAATCCTCTCGTTTTATTTCTTGTTCTATTTCTCTTCTTGATAAAAATACTTGATGTGGATCTTAGAACAAGAAACACGAAATTAGGCTCTTTTAATGTAGTTTAGTGCCTTCCTTTAACTTTCTTGATTAAAAGATAAGATCTTTAACGAAAATCAGTACCAAGAATCAAGTGTATTGGCGTATTTCGTCTAAATAACTCGATTGGTAACCAGGATATGGAGAATTTAGGCGTATTTCGTCTCAAAATTCAACTAGGGGTTTTGGATTCTCTCCGGATTCGTTTTGGATTCACTCCTTAATCTGTAAATCACAAGAATTAACTTAAACACACTCTCTCCTTTTATTAATATGGCCGAATGGCCTATCTATAGTGCACAAATAATCCTAAACTGATTAGAACTATGAAAACAAAGTAACCTAAACCTAGTAGAACTAGTTAAGGATAAAAGATAAACAAAAACTTAACAAACTAATCTATCTAATTCACACGGCTAAGGTATGAATCCACACGCCTATGTGATTAGAAACCTAATACAAATCAAACTCTAATTAAAACAAAGTCCTAATGTCAAACAAACTCTAAACAAGCTAGGAGTAAAACACCTAAATTACATAGAATTCTAACAGAACAAGAACTCTACATAACTAACACTTCTATTTCACATCATACTCCCCTTCTTGAAAAAAAACTTGTCCTCAAGTTTTGATGGAGCCAAGCGATCATCCATGCGCGAAATCCATGATCCATTAGCATTAGTTCACGGATGAAAATCAGAAGTGGACTTCATGAGACAAGAGGGACGTGGGGTGCTAAGAACAATAGGCGTATAGCAAAAATCGGTAGTAGATCTTGCCGCAGATTTTGGTTTCCAACACTTCTTGGAAGCTTTAGTCGCACATGGGGCAACAAATATCGGAACTTTGGAACGTCTACAAGCCAAAGATTTAATCTTGAAGTCCTCTTGTATTTCCAAGATTGGATCTTGGGGAGTTGTACCATGCATAGAGTCATTAGGCAAAGTCGCTTGATCCAACGAAGGGATTGTTGCCTTCGGTTCTACCACATCTTGCTTTAAGAACAAGATAAGTTCTTCCTTGGAAACGTACTCTTCATTGGGGCATTGATGTTCTTCGTGTCCAAGACCTTGACACTTCAAACATTGAATCTATGTCTTTGTGTGCACGGTCGTAATAGAAGCCTTTGCGGTGTTTTGACTGTTGTGCGGATTTAATGAGCATTGCATTGTAGAGAGCTTGATGTGATTTGCACAGTGATTAAGTGTAACAAGCATTCCTTCAAAATTTGCTTTGATCTTATCCATAGAGTCATAGTAGGCATAGTAGTCATAATAGTCATAGTAATCATCCATGAAACAAGGTCGCGTTTATGAAACAAGACAGCGATTCCGATGTCATTGAAGTTTAACGCTGCACGAGAACTTTATACTTATTATAACGTTATGAAATTTTGACACAACAAACCGCAAGATGTTAGAAGTCCGACGAGCCAAAAAGCGTAGAATTTTGATATGGCACGCTATGTCACGCGCCGTTTCAATCTAGCAGTGTTAAACTGGGCGACAGAAATTTAACGCAGATGTATTTGATGACTGTGACTTTGTTACTAGGGAAAATACGCTCAAATTATAGCACAATACAGATATCCTTGTTAGATTTCCAACGAACCAAGAAAATCTGAATTCCGACTTGCAACGTGTCCAGACGAACAATTTTACCGGACTGATTGCAGGAATTTGACGCAAATCGCCAGATTTGAGGGGGTGGAAATCGGCAGCCACTCCACTTGATGTGGATCTTGGAACAAGAAACACGAAATTAGGCTCTTTTAATGTAGTTTAGTGCCTTCCTTTAACTTTCTTGATTAAAAGATAAGATCTTTAATGAAAATCAGTAGCAAGAATCAAGTGTATTGGCGTATTTCGTCTAAATAACTCGATTGGTAACCAGGATATGGAGAATTTAGGCGTATTTATTTCGTCTCAAAATTCAACTAGGGGTTTTGGATTCTCTCCGGATTCGTTTTGGATTCACTCCTTAATCTGTAATTCACAAGAATTAACTTAAACACACTCTCTCCTTTTATTAATATGGCCGAATGGCCTATCTATAGTGCACAAATAATCCTAAACTGATTAGAACTATGAAAACAAAGTAACCTAAACCTAGTAGAACTAGTTAAGGATAAAAGATAAACAAAAACTTAACAAACTAATCTATCTAATTCACACGGCTAAGGTATGAATCCACACGCCTATGTGATTAGAAACCTAATACAAATCAAACTCTAATTAAAACAAAGTCCTAATGTCAAACAAACTCTAAACAAGCTAGGAGTAAAACACCTAAATTACATAGAATTCTAACAGAACAAGAACTCTACATAACTAACACTTCTATTTCACATCATACTCCCCTTCTTGAAAAAAAACTTGTCCTCAAGTTTTGATGGAGCCAAGCGATCATCCATGCGCGAAATCCATGATCCATTAGCATTAGTTCACGGATGTAAATCAGAAGTGGACTTCATGAGACAGAGGGACGTGGGGTGCTAAGAACAATAGGCGTATAGCAAAAATCAGTAGTAGATGCTGCAGATTTTGGTTTCCAACACTTCTTGGAAGCTTTAGTCGCACACGACCACCTGCCCTAGGCGCACTCAACCACAATCTGCTAGGCAGACAGTAGTTCGAACTGAAAATATCACGAACAAAACTCTTTCTTCAATCGACTAAAACCAGCAGCCATCATATATTTACGCTCACAAATATCAACAACATGATCATGCTCAAGCTAATAACTCACATCAACATATAATAACATGATTTACAAAATTTACTATCTAAAACATGAATTATACGAATCTGAGACAAGAGTTGTAACAACCTGTACATGCCTTCCATTAAACACAAGTAAACAACATCATCAAATTCAGTACTGCCACTTAAACACAAGCCATTAGATTTCACACAAGCCAAATAAAACATCAAGGGCATGAAGTTTCTTTTTTTAACCCACACACGAATCTTAGCATAAAATTTCCTAAACTTAGATATTAAAACTAAATAATTCCTAAATGGATACTAGTCGTGCTAGGTTCACCGTTAGTTACCTGGGCCAACTGGAGGAGTGTTGAACGGTGGTCTAGCTTTATCCTTCTCGTGCAACGTCGTCCTCCGTGATGTCTCCTCCTAACAACCCAAATTTGGACTTAGAATACTTAAGATTTACAATGGAGAAGGATGGATATATTACTGCAAGAATGAAGGAAGGGTGTTGTGTGAAGAATAAGGACTGATTTCTCTCTTCTTTTTCCCTTCAATGGCCGACTGAAATACGACATGTAGACAATATTTTTGGCTGATTTGAATCAGCTCTGAAGGTTGGTTTTAAGAGAGTAAAGATGAGCGGGGTTACAAATAAATTAAAAAGGGAGTTACAAATGTTACAAAAACAAATTAAACTCCTCAAGTCCTCTTCTTTTCCACTGAATTTCAGCCACCTCAACATGAAGGGTGGTCAGTCAACTTTTCGTTACACGAACGGCCCAAACGCGTTAAACTAACAGTATAAAAAAATACATAGTTTAATTAGACGCATATATTTTAAATACTAAAAATATATATATAATTTCAAATCAAATAAATTATATAAATATAATATTTTAAAAGTTGAAAAAAAATATATACGATATAATATTTTTAAGGAGTAAAATATTCTAATTTAAACAGAAAATAATAATTAATGGACAATAACTCGAAGAAATTATGATACCATTTGTAACATCCGACCCATACGGAGTCGAGTATATCGTCACCAATGCGCATCCAGGGCCAACAACTGTCCTCAATAACCAACACAAGTTCTTTCAGCGCATTTTGTCCTCACTCATGCGCACCCCGAGAAACTTCCTAGGAGGTGACCCATCCCTGGACGACTCCCAGCCAAGCACGCGTAACTGTGGAATAACTAAGGAAATAAGCTCCTTCAATGAAAGATGCATCTTGTTGGAATGAGTAGCCTGCTAAATCCCTTTAAAGCAATCATGAGGGGTATTACATACACCCCCACTTGAGGACAGCAACGCCCTCGTTGCACCTGAGGACTCCACATATTCGGCATACGGCCTGTGGGTCTCCCCAGCCTGAAAACTAATCACATATTCGATACGCAGCTGGTGATGTAACCCAGAATCCTCACCCACTAGGCAACTAACCTTGGATTAATTATCCACACGATCAACACGCGGTCGCGGGGTTACTACGATACCAACTGTAACACTCGGGTCCATTCACGAGCAATGAATAAACAAAATAGAAAGATTTATTATATAGTATACGATATCAGAAATATTGTCAAGACGGACAGTGTCACTCTAAAGTTCAAATAAAATCTAAAACAACATCAAAATAAATCCCAAAGAACATTAATCCAAAAGTATCTATAACGAGATAACATGATCTCAAAATCCCACAAATAAAGCAAAGAAAAGAAATAAGTAATCCTCCTAATTAAGCTCATCAGTATCTCTCATAACCCATGATACAAAACCAGACGGCAACATATTAACCTGCAAAATATATCAACAAACATCCACACTAAGTGGGGGAGTAAGTAACAGCTCTCCCAGCTGAATTAGGATCCACATAGGGGTTATCAAGCATTAATAAATAAGTCTTAATCACCATAAATTATCAAACTGAACCAAATAACAGCTAACAATTTAACATGCTTAAATAAAATAAATCAACAATAATAAACTTAATATAAGCATACAAGATCCATAGCATAAGCCTCCAAAATAAAAGAACAAAATAATATACTAGGTTTTGAGAAAGAGTAGAACGCCAGTGGACCGTAACCCACTTCCTAAGGTACGGTTTGTCAGATCGAAATCTCCAGATTGCCTATGGGCTTACGTTCCCTACTGCCTGTGTCTAAGAATGGCCAAACTCCCGATGCAGGATAGTACCCAGCTCAGTACTTCCCAACCTCTCGTACGACAACAATTAGCCCAGGTAATACCCCTAAATCGCAACCTAGGTGGTTGGCATGGTCTTCATCGGGGACTACATCTATCCCACCGGATATCTTAATCTCAATAAAAATTTTCTACAAAAAAATACCATAATTTATTCATCAATTAATCCTCAAATATAAATAATAGGGTTGCCCTTAAGGCCTTACACCTAAAATCATCAGAAACTAGGATCGTAATCCAAGAGTCTCAATTCAACAATATTTATTCTTCTCAAAATAATAGTAATAACAATATATTAACAAAAGTCATTTCTCCCAACTAAAAATAATAAACCTTCCCCTAAAACATAATTATACACCAACACAATAGAATCAAATACACCAACAACTACACTCTCGTTGTCTGGGTTTAGGTACAAGGTTAGTTACAACGTTAGTTATAATACCCCCGGTACATAACTCTTGGCGGAACGGTACTAAAGACAGTATTATTCTCTCTCGAGTACTGTAACGTCGACAAATTAGATATTGATTAAAAAAAAGTACAACATTATCATACTCCCAAATAACTTGATACAAACAAGTCCATCTTAGCATGACAGAATCACACCCACCTCAAACATGGAACAAGGAGTTAATATATATACTAGTTAACAAAGGTAGATGTAATTTCTCACAACAAACCGTCTGATAATGTCAAGAACCAACTTTTAACTACTACAAGTCAATGATGTAATATATATATTATAATTAACAAAAGAAGAAGTAATTAACACAACAAACAACCTGCTTATTTCAAGAACGTCCAATGACTACAGATCAAGGATATTATTAGGGGACCGGTGGACCGGAATAGGAATTATTCTGGTCCGGTCCCAGTCCGGACCGGAAAAATTCCGGTCCGGTCCGGTTTTGGACCGGTTGGACCGGAATTTATATTTTTTTAACAAATAAAAAACTTTTTTTTAGGTTTAAACATATTTATAAATTCAATATATTAAAATATAATAATTCTAAAAAGCAATAATCTTAAAGGCAATAAATATGAGATTTTAACTTTCTAACTTTCTAAGTTTTAAACTTTTTCTTAACATTTAAACTTATTTTTTTTAAAAAAAACAGGAATTCCGGTCCGCCGGTCCGGATTGGAAAATTCCGGGTTTGGACCGGATCGGACCGGAAACCCGGCATCCCAAATTTTCATGGACCAGGGACAAGACGGTCCGGTCCGGTCCATTCCAGTCCGGTCCCGGTCCGAATGGTCCCGGTCCAAAAGTGCACACCCCTAGGTGTGGTAGGGTGAAATGAGAGAGGAGAGGGGGTACTGTAACTGTTAGCGTGAATAAGTGAAGCGAGAGATTTGGATGATTGTTGGGCCTGTCATTTTGGGCCGTAACTGATCCGGTTGGGACGAACCGGATCAGTTTATTGACCCAAAATTTAGCGCTCATAATTTGGTTGATTTACTAATCCGATTTTGAAGAACCGGATCAGTTTTGTTGTGTGATATAAGGTTTTTTTCACTAGTGTTATGCTCACAAATATCAACAACATGATCATGCTCAAGCTAATAACTCACATCAACATAATACCAACAAACGAACTATACCATTTGATCCCTCTATCACTCATTGTACTAAAAGTAAGAAATGTATCACGGAGGGATTTTCTACTATTCCTAACATGATTTACTAAATTTACTATCTAAAACATGAACTATACGAATCTGAGACAAGAGTTCTACACTAGTGGAAAAATACTCAAATGCTCCGGTTAAAAAGCCCACAAATGCTCCGGTTAAAAAGCCCACAAATGCTCCGTATTTGACGCGTAGTAGACGTCATACGAGCATTTGAGAATTTCACAAATGCTCCGGTTGAAAACCGGAGCATTTACTTTCTTAAATGCTCCGGTTGTGCTTAAAACCGGAGCATTTGATGAATTTTACATGCCTAATATAGATCAAAGGCTCCGGTTTTTAGGAGAAAACCGGAGCACTTGAGGAAACAAATGCTCCGGTTTAGGCTTACAACCGGAGCATTTGTACAATTTTATAAAAAAAATAAAAATTATGCACAGGTTTAAAGCAGATGCACCTCCTGTCATACATTATACCTTACATATATTCCAGCAACAAATTACATAAATTAAAATTAAGCTGCATTTGAACTCCTTCGTCACTTTGTGTGTATGTCAGGAAGACATAGTTAACTTCCAAATTGCAAACGTCCTATATTCAATCATAAATCAACCCCCTAATACTTGATATGCATTGGAAGCACAGAATAGACAGCCCAAGATAGGCACAGATACTAACCGCAGCCAAGGCACTAAATTTACACTCTCTCCAGCAGCTATCTCAAAGAACAACAGGAAATGAGGATTCTCCAAAAATACAATGTAGACGAGTGTCCCGTAGTCTCATAAGCACGCCGTCAACTCTTAGCTATATACAAAAATAAACCATGATTAGATGAGTATCTAAGCTGAAAAAAGAACAGAAAATGGAGACCAATGTGTTCTATATATACACAAACAAATTTCAAGCACCACCTCTAGATTGATAAACTAAACATAGTTCAAGGAAAAGAAACTCATCGAAATTTCTTATTGAACAATTCTCTCAACTGATTTAATGATAACTAATAAGTCGGTTAATTGTTAACCCCGAGTCTCACCTCAGTTGCATGGGGAAGGCAACATACATCTCCCCTCTACCCCAACCGGGCCTTGATAGGAGCATTATTAGAGGTAGTATTATATGGATTTACAGGAAGGAAAATATATAAAACGAAAGGAAAGGTTAAAGTTCATTACTCACCCAAAATCCAAAAGGAAGAAACCAACCACTGGGCATAACTCTCTGCAGAATTATATGTATTTAGTCAGTGCTCCATGTAGTCAAAAATCACACAAATCTTTTTCATTAATCAAAATATTAACGTAAAGTTTACCGCTTTGGCATTCAACAGAGACACTCCATTGTCACCTAATTCATCTTCATATAAAATCACCTGTTCCCATCAAAGAACAAAAACAACTCAGGTAATGAGCCATCCACTCTGATGCATTAAAGAAAAGAAACTAGTATATAGCTCATAGCAGCAGAGAGGGGATACAACATCCAAGACATAAATCTAACTTAAGATTTTCAAGAAACACTGAAAAGTAGAAGCTCTATTCCATGGAATCAATATACTGATGAAAAGATGCAAACAACTAATAAACTTAGTGAATATTGTGTGTTTAAAAAACACATCCTACTCTGCGACCAAAAGAAAGAACTCCAACTATATTAAACTACAACACAAGCAGAGAGGGGATAAATGAAGGCCAAATATCAAGTTCAATAGACAAAAAACATACGTTAGGACACTAGCACTCTAGAGTCTGAACTATTAAGATAATGTACTATGTTACTTTCACTCTTTAGCACGCCATACCCATGTCCAGCATGCATCCTCTTAAACACGTGAATCCTTGGTATATCTCTTAAATTTAATCGGAAAAAAATGTACATTCTTCGTTTCTAAATATATGCAAATCTTTGACTTTCGTATCAATGGAAAATCAAGATGCAAAGCTTGGGTAACAATGGATGGTGTAGCAAATATTCTTTCATGTACTAATGGAAATGGAGAAGAAGCTTAATTACAAGGGTTTGTAATAGACTTCTTTGCAAGGAGCTGGAACTGTCCGATATGTAGAAGTGTAGAACTCTGAGTAAAACAAGTCCTTAGCGGAATTGAGAAGTCTAGTGCCTCCAGTCAAGGTCTGCATAAAGTCTTGCATACATTTAGCCTATAAATATAAAAATGAGTGCTTGTATCATATAACTCTGTGGTTCCACTTCATCAAGACAATCCACCTATAAGAAGCATTAAACTAAAGATCAGCAAACTCGTGTACTTTTGGGGTAAGGGCTCCAGAGCGCTCGTCTATGTGTGAAGGCTTTAAGTGAGGCATGAGTCAAGAGAGAAGATCTCTTTACAAATTAGTGAGAAACAATGCTTAAAGGCAACTCGAGTTCATGAAGAAACTCAAAAAATGGCCGAGTTAGTAATAGGTTTGTCATAGAGTTGTTTGGTCTATTGTAGTAAAAGAGATGAGCCAAAATCCTACATGGTCGAGAATTTCCTTCCTAATTGTAAAAAGGGTTTTCTCGTTTAAATCTCTCACTTTTATATTATACAGAGTACCATATTGACATTGAAGAAGACGCCAATGCTTCCGATAGAATACTTGATTATTAGTACTTTGAGATAGATCAGAGTCTATTTTACGAGTCCAATTGAAAATAGCCACTGGAGGTCCTAGATGTTGGAAAGGGTAAACAACATTGACCGAGATAAGCAAGAGTTCTAACACAGACCACTAGGAGAAGAAAAGAGAACTGACCATTTCTAATTGTTGTTCTCCTCAATAAGTTAGCACCATCCTCCTCGTCTTCCTGCGCACTAAGTCTGCAAAGTTCCAAGAAACAGAGTGTTCAGAAAATACAAAGTCTAGTGATCAGAAAATAGTAGATTCAGCCTGAAAGGCGAAATTTCTTCTTTTCTCGAAACCCTAACAAAAAGGAAAAGAAAAGAGTGATATTACTATATTAGTTAGTCAACAAAACAACACTGTTGTGCTAACTTTTGTGAATTGATAAATGATAACGGGGCCTACGGAAACAACCGAGCTTGGTCACATTATAGAATTTTAGAGTGCAATTGTGTGAGTATCTCACGAGAGTGGATTTTACACCTTTAAGGCGAAAGAACACAAATGAATCAAAAAACGAAGCAACTCAAAACTATTTATAAACAACGTCCATAGTAGTACATTTAGAAGTGTTGGGTGATTCTAAATTGATAGGTTTTTACACACTGATAATCACTGGGGAAGTTTAATAAAAGATAACTGACAAGTACTACAATACTCTAACTTAGGAAATATTAAAATCTGCTATCGAATTTGGCATCATACCACACACAGAAATTCAGTTTGTTTCACACCAATAGATGAAGAACATACAACACTATATGAACAATCGACATAGAAGCACTAAAAAATCTACAACATACAAACACAAAATGAAAAATACACATAACACCAATAATAAATTGCATAAACAAATCGCATAGACAACTGATGAAGAACAACAAACAAGATCAAATATTTTCATGACCTAAATTAAAAATGTAAACCCTAACCAAATTAAATCACCGATTAGAAAAAATCTAAAAAAAAAATCAGATAATTAATCCATAATCAAAGGAAACAAAACGGATCTTGCAAAGAATTACAGAAAGGAATGACGACATCTTCATATTGCTTAGTGACTGGTATAACCCATAAAAGAAAGAGTAGTGTTGTCATTCTCCCATATTTAATGGCAAAAAATCACCAAAACTAGTCACAATTTACACAAAACTACTACCAAGTTTCTAATTTGGTGTATGTCATGCTAAAAGCATCCTACTAGATTAGAGTTAGATAAATGATTGAGGAAATTAATTAAATTAAACCCTAGAATTATTTTGAGTAATTCAGGAAAACCTAGAAATTATGATAAAATAGAACCTGAAGGAGTTAGGGAAATTGAAGATACATCAAATCCCAACCCGAAGGGAGTATGCGCCAGGCGGATTCGAGTGCAACGGGCCGATTCGAGTGGCCGGACTTGCGCTAGCGAATTCCAGCCTGAAGGGGATAGTGAATTCGAGTGGCCAGACTTCAGCGAACAAAACCTATTTGCGGCAGACTTCGAACTGCGGTAGACTGGCGATAGAGAGGGACTTGAGCGAAGCGATTTCCAATCGAACTCCGGCGGAGGAAGAGGTAGAGAGGGACTAGCGAAGTCTAAACTCTATTGAACGAACTGACTTGGGAGATGTTACGAGGGACTGACTTGGGAGGAAGCGAAGGACGACGACGGAGCCCTTAACCGAACAGATGGAGGACGGCTGAGTGGGGGAGGAAGCGAAGGACTTGGGAGGGAGGGACGACGGAGGCAGCTGAGTGAGAGAGCGAAAATTGATAAGAGAAGGAGGGACTGAACTATAGGGTCGATTAATTAATATTTGATTAAATTAGCAGTGGGGAGAATTTCACCAAAGAAAAAAAACTAACGCTCAACAATCCAAGTGCTCCGTTGATTAACCGGAGCATTTAGTTACAAATGCTCGGGTTGATTAGTCAACCGAGTATATTATGTCAAATGCTCCGGTTGACTAATCAACCCGAACATTTGTGAATTTTTTTTTCTAAAATTATCACAAATGCTCGTGTTCATTAGTCAACCAAAGCATTTGATAAGTAGCAAAACCTGTTTTTTCCACTAGTGCTAAAAACCTGTACATGCCTTCCATTAAAACAAGTAAACAACATCACCAAATTCAGTACTTCCGATCCACTTAAACACAACCCATAAGATTTCACACAAGCCAAATATAATATCAAAGGCATGAAGTTTCTTTTTTTTACCCACACACTAATCTTAGCATCAAATTTCCTTAATAACTCACATCAACATAATAACATGATTTACTAAATTTACCATCTAAAACATGAATTATACGAATCTGAGACAAGAGTTCTAACAACTTGTACATGCCTTCCATTAAAACAAGTAAACAACATCATCAAATTCAGTACTTCCACTTAAACACAACCCATAAGATTTCACACAAGCCAAATATAACATCAAAGGCATGAAGTTTCTTTTTTTTACCCACACACTAATCTAAGCATAAAATTTCCTTAAAACTCACATCAACATAATAACATGATTTACTAAATTTACCATCTAAAACATGAATTATACAAATCTGAGACAAGAGTTCTAACAACTTGTACATGCCTTCCATTAAAACAAGTAAACAACATCATCAAATTTAGTACTTCCACTTAAACACAGCCCATAAGATTTCACACAAGCCAAATATAACATCAAAGGCATGAAGTTTCTTTTTTTTACCAACACACTAATCTTAGCATAATTTCCTAAACTTAGATATTAAAACTAAATAATTCCTTAACGAATACTAGTCGTGCTAGGTTCACCGTTAGTTACCTGGGTCAACTCGAGGAGTGTAGAATGGTTTCTAGCTTTATCTTTCTCGTGGAACGTCGTCCTTCGTGATGTCTCCTCCTAACAACCCAAATTTGGACTTAAATACTTAAGATTTACAATGGAGAAGGATGGATATCTTACTACAAGAATGAAGGAAGGGTGTGGTGTGGAGAATAAGGACTGATTTCTCTCTTCTTTTTCCCTTCAATGGCCGACTGAAATATGGCATGTAGATAATGTTTTTGGCTTATTTGAATCAGCTCCGAAGGTTGGTTTTAAGAGAGTAAAGATGAGGGAGGTTACAAATAAATTAAAAAGGGAGTTACAAATTATACAAAAACAAATTAAACTCTTCATCTCCTCTTCTTTTCCACTGAATTTCGGCCACCTCAACATCAAGAGTGGTCAGTCCACTTTTCGTTACACGAACGGCCCAAACGCGTCAAACTAACAGTATAACAAAATACATAGTTTAATTAAACACGTACAATTTAACTACTAAAAATATATATATATTTTCTAATCAAATAAATTATATAAATATAATATTTGAAAAGTTGAAGAAAAATATATACGATATAATATTTTTAAGGAGTACAATATTCTAATCTTAACGGAAAATAATAATTAAGGGAAAATAACTCGAATAAATTATGAGTGAAAATCCGTGGTGTTACAAATGGTCAATGACCCATAGATTGAGTTCGGGGGTGAGGGTACGAACACGGTCATAATGAACCACATTCGCCCATTGCTAGCCTATACTAAATATCATGTCAAGGTTTATGCAAAAGAACAACCAGAAAATATTTTCAACACGCTAAATAAATATTAGTCTAAGTCGGTTGATTAAACACATCAAAAAGACTATTTTTAGTGGTGTGTTATTAAGCAATCAAAATTACAAGGTTTCTAACAGGCTGTCCAAATTATCTGATTAATATTCGAACAATTGTTTAGGTCCTAATTAGCAATAAAAACATGTGAGGTGATGAAAGCATGAACAATATAATCATAACAATATATAAAAAAGAAATGAAATAAATAGAGATTAGAATGTATAAAAGAACGGTTTTTATATTAAAGATATACATCATGAAAGAAATCATTAGTAACTTCAATATAAAAATAGTAAATTTATTCAAGGACCCTCAAGAATATACCATGGCTTGGGTCTGAGAGAATAACGACCTTTAGGAAGAGCAATCGTGAAGCCTGAAAATCGATCAAAGTATATGTATGAAAGTATGTGTTTGTAAATATATGTTTGTGTATTTGTAGATGTCAAAGTTTGAGAGTTTTCAGAGAGAATTCGTAAGTGCTAAAGTGTCGAGTGTTCGTGTGTCAAAAGTGTTTTTCAATCCGGAACACCACAACTTATTTATAGCAAAATATTAGCAAAAAGATAGAAAAGAAAACTTTGCGTTACGCAAAGAGTGCGCTGAGCGCAGGACTTTGCTTGATGCACAGAGCCACGTGTCAGGCACGGATTGGTGCGCCTAACGCAGCTCGACCACCACCTTACGTGAAACACGTTTTGACAACCTTTCTTTTAAACGCGTTTTGAATGATTATATTTTATCCTTTAAATCCGAAAATCAAATTTATGGGATAAAATATGATTTCAACTTTGAAAATATCACTGAAAATATTTATTTTCTGAAAATAAAAACAATTCGATATTTTGAATAATTAAATTGGCTTTTCAAAGGATTGAGCACAAAATATTGTTTTTGTGTGCTCAAAATGCAATTAATTATTAGGAATAATTAAGTGCTCTTTAAAATAGGATTTTGGATCATTATAAATAAATAAGCTTTACACTTTTAAAAACAGTTTTTGGGCTTGGCTATTCGACTGCTCTCTCCCCTTGGATCGAGACCAATTTCATCATTGGATCCTTAAATGGAGAGACACGATTATGTGTCTACACAAGCAAATTTAAGTATCAATGATTTGACCCACAACCTCATGTTTAGTAAGGTAGATTCTATACACCACTATGATTTCACAACTAATATTAACATAGTAAGCAAAAAAAAATCATGCTCATCAATTATTCTAACTCTTTATTGCTCAAACTTATTTAAGTTCAAGACTTCAACCTCTTATTACACAATTATACCTGAAATTTCTTTATTTGCTCAGACACAGATTTTTATTTTATTTTAAGAAAGACACAAAAAGTTAAATTTTACATTATTACAAAATTCTTCAATTATTAATCAACTGGATTTAGTTGGTCACAAAACTTAATCAACCCTTCTAATTTTACGTATAATTCATTGCTCATATAATTTCGTAATTGTGATCAATGAATAATAAATCCAAACTTAAAGCTAATCAACTATATTATATTAGAAATTAGTTTATTTAATTGTTTGTTAGCCAATTCTGTGCTAAATTTCAATTTACAAAAATTAAGTTTTTTTACTTATATATGCTTTAGGTAAAATTGCACTAACAAACTACAAACAACTAAATAGAATGAATTTGTATTTCAATTGATTAATATAATATCACATACAATGACCCGACTCATTGTCTGACCAACAAACTAGTTTTTCTCTATTTCCTAAATCCATTTTGATATGAATATCTAAAACCTTTTTAAAACCCTTCAAAAAGCCCATATTAATTCATGAAGATAATTAATGAAATAATTCAAGAAAATTAGACCATAATGGTCCTAACTATGAGTGTGCCAGCCACTTCTAATTATCCCAATTACAAGTTATTTTCAAATAATCCTAACTTTACGAAGTACCTACTAGAAATGCTCCAACATAACTAGTTATTAATTCAACAAGTAAATTTCCTCTCTCCTCCATCTTTCCCTAGCCACCATATTGTAACCACAAAGTATTAAAAAATAATATAAACAGAAAAGAAACATGCAACAAATAATTTTTATTGAATTTGATTGGGATTACAACTAAAAATCTCTCGATTCCATTATCCTACAGGATAACTGGCGTACAATTTGGTTGTAGGGAGGCGATGGGGCCGTTTATGGCTTATTTCATCGAACCTCATTCAACCCTAGGAGGAGAGACTAATTTATAGCTGTAAAGTGGATTGCAAGATAAGATAAAAAGATAAATCTTAGATCTACAAATATTTTGCTTTATATATTTTTTTATAATATTCCAACAAATCTAAACATATTCAACGATGTGAAACACCTAAATATGACAACATTTTGGTGTCTACAGATGTCCCATGAGACCATTTGCGGAGGCTTCAAAGTCAGTTGCAACTTGGTCTTGAAACTTAACAAAAATTATCCCACCAAGCGTGCCAAGTTGAGAGCCACAAAATATTCAAATTTGTAATATAATATAGACAGAAATGAACATGGAGCAGTCCATTTTTATTGAATTTGAGTGGGGGTTACAACTTTCAAAAATCTCTCGATTCCATTCTCCTAAAGGATAACTACCCTACAATTTGGTAGTATGGAGGAGATGGGGCTTTTTATGGCTTATTCTATCGAACCGCCTTCACCCTGGGAGGAGAGATTAATTTATAGCTGTAAAATGGCTTGGAGGATAAGATATAAAGATAAATCATAGATCTTAAAATATTATCCTTTATATTTTTTTGATAATATTTCAACAAATCTAAACAAATTCCACGATATAAACACCTAAATATGACAAAATTTCGGTGTCTCTAGGTGTCTACCTTGCCTAAGCAGTAAGAACCACATACTTCTTTCCATGGCTAGTCATCAATTCACCTCCACCTTCTGCACTATAAATCAGCTACCGCCTGCCACCTTCTTACGCCACCAAAGCCAGCCACTACTGCCCATTTAGACCACCTATCTACCCCACCCAAATCATAGCCCAAAACAATAACTTTCTATATAAACTTATAACTAACAATCCAAAACAATAACTATTAACCCGAAAACCATAACAAAAAACAAGTAAACCATAACTATTTAGTATCCACCCAAGACCGTATTTTATCTAGAAAACTATAACTAATAACATGAAAACTATAACTACTAGCCTGTAAACAATTGGTAATAACTAAAAACCACTACTATTACAAACCTTAGAAATATAATCATTTATCCAGAACCATAACTAGAGCTAATAACATGAAAACTATAACTAGTATCGTGTAAACATTACTAATAACTAAAAACCGTAACTATTAACCTTACAAATATAACTATTTACCCAGAACCATAACTATTTACCTGGAAACGATAACTAATTATCAGAAAACCATAACTGCTTACCCAAAACATATATTACGATGACAACTGTAACTATGTCTACCTAAAAACCATAACTCATAATAAGAGATACATTAGAGTTTAGACCCATTGATAGAGGGAAACAATGAGCTTTAAGAATTCAGAATATACTCTTTTTTAGAGGACTTAAGAATATCACTTACTTAACTTTGATGCAACAAGATCGTTGTTTAAGCGGGAGAAACTAAACTAAGCATCATCAAGATTGCAAAAGACGCGAAAAAGGATGTTAGTTGAAAGTTTCAAATGTTCGAAAAAGAAAAGCAAGAAAAGAAAGAGATGTAGGCTTTAGAGAGAAATGGAAGTTGGGTGGAGAAGAGGGAAACAGGGAGTGCGAGGGGGAGAGAAAATATAAATTGAGGGTAAATATGATGGTTTTACTAGCATAACTAATAGGTCTAAGCCCTTAACTAACTCTATTGTTAGCATAACATTAGTTAGTCTTACATAAGTTAACACTTATGTGAGACCGTCTTTTTCAAGAATTTGTGTAATAGTTTTCCCTTTTATTGAGAATACTCACACTCTAATACTTAACTTTTATTCAATGTAATGTTGCATGGAGAAAGGCCCTAGTATGCAGTAGTATTATAGTTTAATGGACAATAGTCTTTCATTTTGGCTTGTAGTGTCCCTAGGTTGATTTGGTGAGTTGTGTTTGTCTGATGTGGACACATCCTCCTAGGTCATGTTTTGCTTTCGTATTATTTATTCCTTGTAACCTGTCTGCTCCATTTTGGCAACAAACAGACACAAAATATCAATTAAATGAAATAGAGAGAAAACACATCAAGTTACTGAGATCAAGAAAAAAATGTTTGAGCCCTTTGAAACTTCTTTATGGTGTCAGAGTAGGAAAAGTAAAGAACCTCTCTTAAGAAAAGTCTCTAAGGCACTTGAATTAAAAAAAAAATTCAAAAGCTTCAACTTTTACCGAATCAAAATGGCAGCAGCAGTTGGAGCAGGAAGCAATAGCCGAAATCCATACAATGACCCTTTGTTTGTTGTTGTAAATGAGAATGCAAAGAACTCTTACGGGTGGAATCTTGTTTTATGGCACAAACTTTCTCAATTGGAACATAAGCATTTGGTGCCAAGAACAAGTTGAGCTTTCTTGAAGGAAAACACCCAAAACCATCAACAGGTGCAGAAGAGATTCAAAAGTGGACTAGGTCTGATTACATGGTGAGATCATGGGTTTTAGCCACCATTAAGCCCGAAATTACAAGCAGCTTAGATTGTATGCAATCAACTAAGAAACTGTGGGAAGAGATTATGGAGAGGTATGGCAAAACAAACGCACTACAACTCTTCCAACTCAAGAAGAAGCTATGGGATCTTAAACAAAACAATGCGACCTCTGTGTTAGTGATTATTACTGCAGGCTAAAAGAACTTTGCGAGCAGATTGCATAGCTTGAAGACATCCTAGAATGTGGTTGTGGTGCTATGGAGAAATGTGTTTATGATCTTGGAAGAAAAATATCTCAAAGAGAGTCTGATAACAAGCTGATGAAGTTCCTAAATGGTCTAAATGATGAATATGAACATATGAGAACCAACTTTCTAGGTATGGATCCATTTATTGTTGTAAACAAAGCTTACAACTTGGTTATGCAAATTAAACGGATTGTTGTTGAGGTGACTTTGGGAGCTGAAGTGAGTGCTTTTGTTGTAAGAAGACAAAGGCAAAGCCTTAGTAGTCTTTAAAATTTTATAATCAAAGACTACAAGAAGATGAAAATAGAGGAGTTTAAAAAATGAAGATGGAGAAGGAGTCACAGAAATTTGAATATTGTGGCATGAAGGGGCACATCAAAGATGCATGCTATAAGTTGGTAGGTTACCCTAAATGGTTTAAGCAACCTAAAGGGAAGACCCGGTTCAGGGAAGCTCCTAATATATATATCAAGGAAAGACACTGAGTACTCTGGAAATAATCATATGGATTACAGTGCTCAAAGTGAAAGTAGCAACAATAAGACTTATAGCACTTTCATTTCTTATTTTGTTCAAATACTGATGAAGGCAATGAGTGAGAAACAGTCAGCAGCAAATGCAAGTTCAAGCAACTTTACTAAAGAAGTTATTTCTAATGCTGAAAATCTTTATAATGGTTGTTTTTCAAATACTTGGCTCATAGACTCAGGAGCAAGTAATCACATGACAGGCTATAAAAGTGCTTTGAGCAACCCTAAGTCCCTCAACAAGGAATTAAGGGTGAGATTACCTGATGGAAATGTAAAACTAGCACTAGTGGAAAAAAGCCCATCGGATCTGGTCAAAACTAGACTTACAGATCCGGGTTTAGTCCGGATCCACTGGGTCCGCAGTAGCTCATAGTGACCAACTGATCCGGTCCAAAACTTGATCAGTTTATCACTAACTGATCCGGTTTTCACCCAAACCGGATCAGTTGACTCCCCCAAAAACAAAAAAAATATTTTTTTTTTTGCATTTTTTCATTATTAATCGATACAAAATCAATTACAGCGAAAGAAATGAAGATATAAGCACAAAATTACTATTATCATATTTTGGTGCTCTAAATTACAATTAATTAGCCCTTGGGTTTGGTTGCTACAAAGAAATAAATAAAATTATATTCTGACCCACAAAATGAATTATCTTCAAACTCCAACTTTTACGCGCCTCCATTCAACCTCTTTATGAGAATTCTCAATTTGATTCTTGTTCAAATTAATTTCTCTCTCTTTTGACTCTAACTCCTTGACTCGATTATCCAACGAATAATGAATCGTTTTGAAAGAATTCTGCAAATTCCGCCATTTTTCAGTGAGTGCGACGATTGAGTAGGAGTGAGACAGGAAATCTTTACTAGTTGCGCCAATTTTGTGAATTAAATTCCTGGCGACTTTAAGATTTTTTGAAGTTTGCTCCGAAACAGACATGGTTAATTGAAATTAATTAACTAACACAATAATCACATATGAAACCCAAAAAATCACATAAAAGATTACAAGAAATATACTCTAAAAAGTCTAGAAAGAAACAGAGGTTGGTTAATTAGCAGTGGAAGAAGACGAGAAGTTGGAGTTAAGAGCGAAGTCGCAGCTGAAGACGGCACACATCGAACATGCGGCTGAAGGCGGCGAAGTTCGAGTCACAACGCCGATGAAAGCGACGAACGTGGAGTCACAACGACGAAGAGAGTCCGGTGTCGCTATCGTCGCACTTCTGATCGGAAGGCGGCGAAGGCGCGTTCTTTAGAAGACTTCGAGGAGGAACTTCGAGGAGGATGAAATGGAGAGAGAGGAACTTCAGAAGAATGGGGGTGAAAATTTCGAGGAAGTTCGAGGAGGAAGGAGGACGTAGTCTGAAGGTGGCGAAGCCGTCGGTAGTCCGAAAACAAGAGCTGGTGGAGGAAGTCTTTGGGAGAGATGCTTGAGGAATTACGTGGAGGATGAAATGGAGAGAGAGAGAGAGAGAACTTTAGAGTTAATGAGAGAGGAGAGGAGTATGGGTGAGAGCGTGTGAGAGGAGTATGGGTGAGAGCGTGTGAGAGGAGTGGGCTGGGGTTGTTAGGGTTTCATTATGTGAGGTGGGTCGCGTCTTATATATATACCATATGAAGCCCAAACTGATCCGGTTTAGTGATCGAATCGGATCAGTTAACAAAAAACGGATCAGTTTTTGTTAACTGATCCGGTTCATTAAAGAACCAGATCAGTAAATTTGCCGCGTTTTGCCTCCCAAAAAATGGACGAAATGTTTTTTCCACTAGTGTAGTGAGAGCAGTACGAAATGTGAAATTGAATGATGAAGTAACATTGAAAGATGTGTTATACATCAAAGATTCTACACACAACCTGTTGTCTGTGAGTAGATTTCTCAAAGAGAATGACTTTAAGATATTTTTTGATAAATATGGATGCTATCAACAGGATATTCCACTAAAGGAGCAGATTACTTTGGAAGAAATGAGGGAGATTTGTATAAACCGGGGATGGAAGGAAGGTTGGAAGGAATGAAGCTTGTCTAGTCAGTAGAGCATAGGAGAGAAGATGCAAGTGCTCGTAATAGTTTAAGACAATCGAACTTGATTCATGCTAAGTTGCGGCATATGTCTGCCTCTAAGATGAAACACTTGAGTTTTTGCAAGTGTGAAAACTTGAATGACTATTTTTGTGACACTTGCTCTGTTGCTAAGCACCACAAGTTCCCTTTCACACTTAGTAAATCTATTGTTGATGAAAATTTTAATTTGATTCATGTTGATCTTTGGGGTACCTATAGGACCAAGACAATCACATTCTATTGTGGGTGATTATAGCAGGGTAACTTTGACACACTTGTTGTCCAATAAGGAACAAGCGAGAGGGATATTGATCAGTTGCTTTACTCATGTACAAACTCACTTTAATACCAAGGTGAAAACCTTGAGAAGTGATAATGGGACTGAAATTTTCATAATGAATGTGGAAAGATTTTTGCCAAAAAGGTAAATATACACCAGAGAAGTATTGCAGGTGGGCCACAATAAAATGCAAGGGTTGAAAGAAAGCAGAGGATTTTGCTTGAAACAACAAGATCCCTGAAACTACATGTTGGATTACCATGGTACCTATGGGGTGAGTGTATCTTAGCTGCCACTCACCTGATCAATCTAATGCCTAGTGCGGTGATAGATTGGGATACTCCTTACAAGAAAATGATGAAGAAGGACCCTGATTATGGGCATTTTTGAGTCATACATAGGTTTTGCTATGTTAGTCCAAGCATGAAAGCCACTGATAAGTTTGCACCTAGAGGCATTAAGTGTGATCTAGTGGGATATCATTATTATCAGAAGGCATATAAGGTGATGGAATTAGAAAGCAACAAGATCATTGTTAGTAGGGATATTTTTGTCAAAGAACAAGTTTTTTCTTTTCTTCTCAGAGATAAGAAAAATGAGTTCTAAAATGCTTTGAGAAGCATTGATATAAATGGTGAACCTGAGATTGATAAATTTAATGATAACATGTTTAAAGAGTTATGTAATCCCCCGTATTTTTATGAATTTTATAAATATATTTTAATATATAGTTATTTATATTTTAATATATATTAGCATTTTAATGTTTTCATATTTCAAAGGTTGACCATTTTGAAAGTCAAAGGAATTATTTTAAGGATTTAAGGAAGTTAAAATGTTTTTGTTAGCCATGCTTTGCAAAATATTTCAAATACTAATTGGATTTGGAAAAGAAGTTTAAATGGGCTTGAGGAACCCAAATATTAATCCTAGTGATGTTAGGAGTTCAATCATCCATCCTATTCATCACCAAACTCTATTTGAAGCCCAATTCTATTTTTCCCTAAGCCCACAAAAGGGAAACTATAAATACCCATAAACCCCAAATATTTTACCCACACAAAAACTTTCTCTCTCCTCCCTCACACTCAAACCGGCAGCCTTCCTCTCTTCTTTCACGTTCTTTTTCTTCTTCTCCAATTTTCTTTCTTCTTATTCAAGTAACACTTTCTTCTTCGCCAAGAAACGTCCCCAAGCACTCAACCACCACCACCGCCGGTTCTTTCGCCGGTCTTTGCCGGTCGTGTTTTCGGGCCTTGCTCCCTTGTCTCTTCGTTTCGATGGTTTAATTCTTTTCTTCCTCCTCAAGTTTTTAATTAAAGATCATGTTTTTATGTTTTATTTTAGTACTAATCATGATTAATGACTTTAATTTACTGTTTTAATGATTAATCTTGGATTATATATGTTATGTATTAAAAGAATAAAATTTCAGATTTGATTATTTATTTTAGATTGAGTTTTTTTTATCAAAGCATGAAATTTTAGGGTGTTAAATATGGGAAAATTATAGTAGCATGTTATAAACTATGAAATAGATTTAAATTATGAATTTAAGCATGTTTAAGTGTGTTTAAAGAGGGTTTTAATAAATTACATGCTGCTGGAATTTTAGAAAGGGCATTAATAGTGGAGTTTATGCTTGGAAAAATAAGTATTTGGAATTTTAATGGTAAAAACAACTTTTAAATATTTTTAAAGAGGATTTAAAGTATTTTTAAAGTTACTGGAATTTAATTAGAGTATTGACTTTAAATTATATTGGTTGTTTTAGGCGGAGAATTTTCAGTAGGCGACTTTTAAAGTGATTAACGGTGGTCTATCAATTTGTTTATACAAGGTACGTACATACCTATGTGTTATGTGAAGTAGTATCATGATTTAGGAAGGAAAAGTTGTAGTATCATGTATAGGAACTTTGTAAGTTCATATATGATTTCTATTATGATTGGATTTTACATGTTTTATGCTTGTGTGCGAACATGTAAGGATGAGATTTGATTATGAGTTGAATATCATGTTTGTATGGAATATTGATGCAAGCATGTTGGATTGGGAACTTTATTTATTAATTCACATGGGGGAATTAATATATTTATGAGTTGGATCATGTTTAAATCATGTGTTCCCTTATATCATTATTTTCACTACTCTATGAGGGCTGTGGGCCTTATTTGGTAAGTTGATAATTTATGCCCTTGAAAGGTAAGTTGATTGTTGGCTAGGTTCAACAAATAAGAAGGATTGGAATAAAAAGGGATTTATCTTGGATTGTAGATTGTATGATAACTTATTTTAATCCTAAGATAAAAAGAAGTTCGATTGTGAATGTTTGATTTGAGATTTCAGTTACTTGTGTGTCATAATAAGTAATAAATTGTAAATCACGTAAAGTGTAACTTGGATAGTAATAAACTTTAGACCGGGTGCACGTCCGAAGTTGGACAATCGGAGTGAGGTACATGGTGAGCGTGCCATGGTTTTTTTCCTCGGGGAATTAGATTGATCACCGTTCCTATTTTTACTCAAAAGGTTCCTCGATATCGCGGTCATTATGGAATACGGAGTCGCGCCCCGTATTTCGTCTTCCTAGGGAAGGCCGATTTTAGTTAGACAACTCGGTCCAATAACTATTCCATTAAAGTAATAAAAAGATGATTAAAGTTTAGTTTATTAGAAGTTGTCTGGAGAATGTTATATTGTTATATTATTATTTATCCCTGTTTATTATTTCTTAGTATCATGTTAAGAATGTTTATGTATGGTTATGTAGTACTCTGCTTTGCTGATTACGTGCTTTGTTTGTATGTGTTGATCATGGCTTTGCCTTATTGATCCAGTGATGACCCATTTTGGTGAGCAGATTCTTTAGAGCATTGACATCTACAGGTGTGCAGATGTTGCATCATTGGGAATCTAGGAATGGAGAGCTTGTATAACAAATTGTTTTATTTATGGCTTTAGTAGGAACATATTATATCAAGTTTGGTTTTGAAGTAGACATTTATAGTGTGTTGGTTTTAAGTACTTTGTTGTTTATTATATTTAAAGTATGAAGTTCGGTTATATATATTTTCCGCTGCAAAATTCTGAATAAGCCGATACGTTATCACACGGGCGACAATGCTTTGATAATTCTCTACTATTTATATTTAAAAAGGTATTTTAGAAAAGAGAGAATTATTGGGGTGTTACAAAGTGGTATCGGAGCAACCCTGCGACCGCGTGTTGGGGCGACCCTAAGGCCGTAAGGCCAAATATTAGGAGTCCTCAGGCGCCTAGTGGGGGAGGATTCTAGGGTTGTATTGTCATAAGGAGCGACCCAGAGGTCGTCAGACCGAATATCTGGAGTCTTTGTCGATCGGGTCTTCGAGCAGGGCGACCCGCGAGCCGTATGCCGAATATGTGAGTCCTCGAGGGCCCGACGGGCGTTCTTTGTTCTCAAGTGGAGGTGTATGTAATACCCTCATGATTGCTTACGAGGGATTTAGCTGAGGCTACTCATTCCAACAAGATGCATCTTTCTTTTAGGGAGCTCATTTCCTTAGTTACTCCACGGTTAAGAGTGCTTGGTACGGGAGTAGTCCGGGATGGGTGACCTCCCGGGAAGTTTCTCGGGTGCGCATGAGTGAGGACAAAATACGTCGGAAGAACTTGTGTTGGTTATTGAGGGGGCGTTGTTGGCTCGGATGCGCATTGGTGACGATATACTCCGACTCCGTATGGGTCGGGTGTTCCAAATGGTATCGGTAGCTTGTCTTGTACCTTAAGGATGAGGCCGATTTATGGTGGAGGAAGAATGGAGCTAGACTGAGTCTTTGTGGAAGGATTCGATTGGGATGCTTTTGTGATTGCCTTGAGAGGGAAGTTTTACCTGCGTTTATGAGAAAGCGAAGGCCCGGGAATTCATTAACCTTAGGATGGGTAGTATGACCATCTCGGAGTACCTCTGATAAATTCAAAGCATTGTCGAGGTTTGCACTTGAGTTGTAGCCACGAGGACTGAAGGCTCGGAGGTTTGAGCAAGGGTGACCCGATGAGATACGAGTTGGGTTAGGAGGCGAGACCTTTACATCCCTAGATATTGTATGGGAGAGCCGCACACATTTATGGACTTCGGTCAGCGGGATAAAAAGAATACTGTGGTAGGTGAGAAGAGAAAGGACTTCAATGATGGGAGAAACCAGAGGAATTTCAAGAAAAGAAGAATGGTAATGGGAATTTTCAAGGAAGCAACAATCGGGATAACCGCACTTGTGGGTCATGAGGTGAAAGAGTGGTCAACGCAAGAAGTGTAGCAACAACCTTACCCCCGGGTGAGGTTGTAAAAGGAGACCGTGACTTGTAACTACCGTCGAATAGAGCGGGCCATAGGGAGTATGGGTGGCTTGGCTAAGCAAAAGAAAGAGCAAAAATGATAACGGGGCAAGAACCAAGTAAGGTCTGGATTTAACTTGACCCGGGAAATGGGGGTTCGGACCTGCAGGGGGCACGAACAATCAAGGGGAGTAGAACACCCGGCTCTTTGGTGAGAGCAACCAAATAAGACTCCGGCAAACTGTTCGTGATGAGTCGCAATGAAGGTAGAACATCTGGGCCGACGTAGTGTCCGATACTTTTCTATTAACTTCGTCTAAAGTAAAGCATTATTTCGATTCAGGGCGACTTATTCTTTTGTTTCGTCGTCTCGTTATTAAAAGTCTGGGGTTAATAGAGTTTGAGGTGATTGATTTGCTTGTTAGTATACCCACTTGGTGAGACCATGAGGTGTACCAAGTTGTTCGAAATTTGCCTCCGAAGATAAAGGGACCGTGTTTTTCCTTACGATTTGATGGAGTTTAATGCGGGAGACCCAGATGTAATCCCGGGGATGGATTGGCTAAGTTTATACAAGGCCAAGATAGATTGTGAAGTTCGGAAGGTAGTTTTAAGGAATCCTTTGGGTAAGATGACCCCGTATAGACGTTGGGAAATCCAAGAACTTTGGGGTGCCATCTCCATGTAATGCAAGTAAAGAAGTTGATGAAGAAGGGGTGTGAGTTATATTTTGTAGTGCGAAGATGTGAGTAAAGAAGGTAAGGTAAACATTGAGGATGTTCTAATTGGTGAATGAATTTATGGATGTGTTTCCTGAGTGAGATTTCGTGTATGCCGCCCTGTTGTAGCTATCGAGTTCACCATAGACTTTGTTCGGAACCGCACCTATATCTAAAGCACCCTATAGAATGGCACCTCCGGAGATGAGTGAGTTGAAGACGCCAGTTGCAAGAATTGTTCGATAAGGGTTATATTAGACCTAAGGCATCACCTTGGGGAGCTCCCGTGTTGTTTGTTAAGGCTGGCCAAAGATGGGAGTATGAGGTTAGTGTATCGATTATAGGGGATTGAATAAACGTAACCATCAAGAACAAGTATCCTTTGCGTCAGATACATGACCTATTCGTCCAATTGAATGGAGCGAGAGCTTTGTTCTCAAAGATGGATTAGGGTTCGGGGTATCACCAGGTGAGGGTAGGCAGATAAGGATATACCTAAAGCTTGCATTTAGGACTCGTTATGGTCACTATGAGTTTCTTGTAATGCCTTTCGGGTTAACTAATGCACTCGTTTATATTTATGGATTTAATGAATAGGATTTTCCATGAGTTTCTTAGATAAGTTCGTGGTTATATTCATTGATGATATTCCCGATCCATTCGAGGAATGAAAAAGAGGACGATGAGCACTTGAGAATCATATTGGGACAGCTTAGGAAGAATCAGTAGGCGCTGCGAGTTCTCTAAGTGTGAGTTTCGCTTGGAGAAGGTGGCAAATTTCCGGGGTCATTATGTGTCTAAGGAAGGAGTCTCGTAGATCCCGCTAAGACTCGGAAGTTGTGAGTGAGCTGGCCATCTCCGAAGAATGTGTCGATATTCGAAGTTTCCTAGGTCCAGCTCTTCTATTGCGTAAGATTTGTGAGAGATTTCTCAAAGATAGCGAGACCCGCTGACTAACTCTTGATGAAAAAAGGAGTCGAAATTCGAATGGAGTGAGAATTGTGAGGAAGCTTTTCAAATTTTTAAAAGAACGTTTGACCTCCGCACTTTGTTTCGATCCCTTTCGATGGGAATGAGGGATTGAGGTGTATAGTGGATGCTTCGAAGAATGGGTCGGGATGTGTGCTACAGATGCGAATCGGGATGGTGATGAGCGTACACGTCGCGTCGGTTGAAACCTTATGAGGCTAATTACCCTACCCATGATCTAGAGTTAGGTGCATGTGTTCACTTTGAAGATTTGGAGACACTACCCGTATGGGGTAACTTGTAAGATCTTTACCGACCATAAAAGTTTGAAGTACATTTTTACCTAGAAAGACCTCAGATGGGGCAAAAGAGGAGATGGTTAGAGTTGATAAAGGATTATGACTTAGACATCCAATATCATGATGGGAAAGCGAGAATGTAGTCACGGGATGCAACGAGTAGAAAGGCGAGTCATAGCACGAACGTCTCTGATGGGTCCGGAGGAGTTGGCTGGTCGAGATATGCAAAGACTTAGCCTAGAAATCCTAAACCCCGGGGAGATCGAGGCAAGATTGAGTGCTTTGTCATTGGGATTGTCAATTTTCGACGCAGATCAAAGAGGGTCAAGTTGGGGACGAGCACCTAGAAAAGATTAAGGAGAAGATGGAGCCAAGGATGGAAGGTGATTTTAAGATCCATGATGATGGTAGTCCGACGTTCAAGGAGGTGGTGTGTACCACAAAATGTGATGAGCTTAAGAGACGTCTTATGGATGAGGGCCACAATACACCGTACTCGTGCAACAACCCGGGGTGACAAGTCAGATAAGGACCTTAAGCAAATCTATTGGTGGCCAAACATGGAAGGCGTGAGGTCAGTCCGAGGTTCGGTGTGCAGAGTGTCACAACCCGCCGTAAGGTGAAAAATAGATGATAAGCGACCCATGGGGGGAAAGTTCAATCCTTTTTTTTAGAGGTTCCAGGGATGGAAGTGGGATTCCATATCGATGGATTTCGTATTTGCTGGCTCAGAACAAGATGGCAATGATACTATTTTGGGTTGTGTGTGGATCGTCGCCGGGAAGTAAGCCGTATTCATACCGATCAAAGAGACATGGAAGAAGAAGTAACTCGCGAAGACTTATGTTAAGCATGTAAGGAGATTGCACGGGGGTTCCAACGGATATTATTTCAGATCGTGATTCGAGATTCCTCTCG